>BSQZ01000009.1:5173251-5638251 GCA_033239005.1 Lamellibrachia satsuma
TCAAGTCGGACGCCGTGAACCGGAAACATGTTAAGCGTATCGTGATAAAAAACATTAGCGTTCGTTTTCTCGTGTTTCATGTTCGCTGTATAGAACGAGCATCTTCACTAGTAATTTTGCGAGAGCATCAGTCTGTCACGCATAGCTCTGTGTAAAAAGACGCAGTAACAAGACGCGCACTGGGATGATATGGCCATGTCAAGAAGTCCACTGGCCTGGCAACAATCATTCTTCAAGGAACAGAAACAGGAAAGAGAAAGAGAGACCCGCAGAGGACGAATTAGACGGACAACGCCAAAGAATGGACAAAAGTCAACTTTCAGCAAATTGTAAATTTCGTATACTTTGGGGGGACAGTGTGCAAGGACGGAGGAATTTCTTGAGGCATGTGTTGTACAGGCTCGTGTATCTGTTTTGTGAACATTTTTATTAACGCATCCAGAGACAGGAGGAGATGTACAGGTAGCTGGAAAAAAACTGGTGGGTTAGTAGAATGTGCAGAGTGAATGACGGTGGGGGGGGGGAGGTCGGATTACAAGAAAACATTCGACTTGAGAAACAGCTGACAGTTGTTGAGTCGAATTCGTCGAGAGGACGGAGAAGCATTCGTAAAGGAGTTAAGGGGGAGAAGAAGGTATTAACAGCACAGGCGGACCCAGAGGTGTCAACCGGGTGTCCGGGAACCACCCTTTATAGACACCGCGAGGTTACTTACACCTGCCCTTGCTCCTCAGATTACGACATGTCTAACATACAAACATACTAACATACAAACGTCGGACGTTGACATGACTGCTGTTATACGTTGACATGACTGCTGTTATACGTTGACATGACTGCTGTCATACGTAAATCGATATCAATGATTGTATTTCCACGCGAGGTAACAATAATCAGCTAGGAAAACTGACACGTTTAACATCTTTGGCAATGACAGGTTTTAGTATGAAGCGGATTGGAAAATGCGTAGGCATTTTGATGGTGATATTACCTAAACACCGTAGACGTATTAATAGTTTGCGAAGTCTGATAATGTTGAGGGTAAGCGCGTTTGCGACATGTCTAAAAGTGCTGGAGCTATGTGCTTTTCACCAAACTGTTAATTTGTAACATATTGCCAGTGGATATCATGAAGTTTTATATTTATATGATGGTCACATGTTCTTACAATCATGCAACATTGTTACCAGTGGGGAAAATAACTGTGGTCTGCGCCCTTCCGTCTTCAGTAGAAAGTTTCACCACTCTCTGTACATATACAGTGCTACCGCTGAACGAACGCAGGTGCGCTGAGATGTAGGCCAATCGCCATCGTCCTCCTAATTACTTTATGCTCTAGCTGCTGCGTAAGCCGTTAAGCAGTGTTTTTGGTATGCTTATGTAATCACTGGTGTTTGTAAATGAGATGGTGTTACAGCAAGTTATAACATTTTCTTGAGTAGATTGTAACATTGCCGTATCAAACAAAACACGCCACCCGGGAAGACAACGTGTTGGGAAAGTACCATCCATTGTGAGTCGCGCGGCGATTAATAAACGTTTTGTAATTAACATGGTTGGTCTACTCTTCGTTAGTGTTTACACGGTGTTCCAAATGGGAATCTACCAAGTTCTTTTGAGATAAGTATTTTAGATAGGACCCATTTATTCTGATATATTCTAGATATGAATTAAAGAAGCATGACACCAAACATTTATTATATTAGTATTTAAAATTTTGCCCCAATAGTAAAACATTATATGTTATATATGCGTGCGCGCGTATCCTGCAGAAATTTGGTGATTAGAAATCCAGCCACCTGGTTTCTTTTTTGGGGGAAACTGTGCACCCCTTTTCAGAGTCTGGATCCGCCGAAGATTAGCATGCCCAGAAACAATGAAACCAGCAGAATCATTGAATCAATAAGCCTGTGTATACAGGACGTCTAAGTACGTGACGGGCATGGTGTATACAGGACGTCTAAGTACGTGACGGGCATGATGTATTGCATGTGCACTAGTGTTAAATATATCATCGGGCCTTGTTTTCGCACTCGCGCGACGTAACATGGAAAACATTACTGGGTGGCACACGAGTCACAAGGCACTCGGCAAAAAAAAAACAGCCAACAGTCATTTCATAGTATGCGGCTTCATCAGTACTAACAACGATGACGTCCTGGTATGATGACGTCATCGTACATTGCCCAGGTGGTAAAAGCTCTACGGGTAAACAAAACCTTTTGGGTATAGAAAAATAATTGCGTTATCATGAAAACGAACTATCACGAGAAATGCTCAATAATAAATTGGCTTCACTATCGAGTGTTTAACGGTTATTCATCAATGTCCTTGTAGTAAAGCGTTACTTAAACGTATTCACATGGCTAGCATTTACACATCAACTGTTCATTGACATCATTAACTGTTCTAAGGAGCAACATCCAAAACCATATGATCTTCCTCGTTGTTTCTTTTAACGAATCGACTAGTTCCTGTCCTGCTACGCTGCCTCGGCTGTAGTGCTTTTTCCTCTGCTCCCTATCAGCAACCTTTTCCCTCTACTTGTCATCCTCCTCCGCCTCTCTCTCACACCCCTATTAACGCGGTCTTCCCATCTTAATGTGGTCTTCCCATTTTCTCGCGGCCTCTCTGTCTCCCCGTCTCTGTCTCTTTGTTTAACTAACGAGATTTCCGTTCTTTGCTGTCGGGAACTTCATTGGCTGTGGACCGGTCGTTGCTGGTCGGACAGGTACTGACATGCATTTCCTTGAATTGCTCTTTAATTTACGTTAGGCGTGCGCGCCTGGTTCCAGGAATCACGGGACCAAGACATCAATTAAGTGAGTGAGACGAAGTGCAAATGATTCGGCGCACTTCCATTTGTGTAGGATATCTGCCCGGGAGTGTAATACTGCAACCACCATTTGGCTCAAGAAGATATCCGCACCAAATGCCCCATCTCATCCGACTTCTTGTCTTCCTGCTAATGGGTCATCCATAAAGTACGTCACGCTTACGGGGGTGTGGGGGTCTGTGGGCAAGCGGTAGGCTACGTACGTAACGGTTTTTTTAATGTTGGCTCATCAAGCTGAAAGATAGCTCTAATTTGTTAGGCCATTGTTTTAGTATATTTCAAAAGCATTTCAACGACAAACCAGCATCATTGGGGTCTTTGTCAAAACGAACGTACTTATAACGGGTGTACATGCCAGCGTTACGAAGCGTTACAAGGGGGTGGGGGGACTCAAAAACGTCCAAAAAGTACTATATGGATGGCCTCTAAGACTAAGGCTAAGCTGAACTGCATCCCAATCTGTGCAGCTGCAACACCGTGTGACCTCTAAAAATATCCAACCGCACCTAAACTCGTGGTTGCTGAATAAACCGAGAAACTCTCGTCCGGCTTCGGGAGTAGGATTTGTCCCCAGACCATAGAGTTACATCATTAATCACCCCCCTATAAACAAGAGCGACAAGCCAGCTCACTACAGTGAAGCGGGTGTGGACCATTGGCCGGCATTTCATTGCACGGCAGAAACAGTTGCATCCACTGCATGACACATAGGGTAGTACTGTTTATAGTGTGAACATAGCATGTTAAAAATAGATGTCTAACATATGTAAGTAAGTGAGTAAGTTAATGTATTTCCTATTCACCATCATCATGTACAATATAAGGCAAACAAAAGCAATGAAGATGAGGTGGCTACCAGAGAATTATAAATTTATCGGGCTAGTAGCCAGTGACGATGACACCAGAAACCAATTAACTTGAAGATTTGTCATTGTTATTTGTTCGTAATGGGGCATGGCCACCAGACTGATAAATAATTTGGGTGAGGGTGGTCCCAGCAGTTGTGTTATAAGTGTGGGCAGTTCATACATGCATTAGTGTTAAACTCTTCAAGACAAACATCTTGGAGGCTTGCTGGAGAAAGTTGTGGGACAACGAATATGGTTATTTCCTGTGTAGCTTACAGCTGTACGAATTAACAGAAGACAGGATCTAACATCTCGTTATTTTCAGGTAATTTATGTTGCAAATGTTTGTGCTGTGTTAGTGTATATGTGAATGGATGTAACAGTTTCGAAAATGTTCTGAAATATCAATATATTACAGATACGTTTGTTTTTCTTGGGGGAGCATACATTAAGTGTTTCCCAGTAGTCACATTGATTGGGTGCAACATAAAATGCTATAGGGGTAGGATTCAGTTTTATAAATAATGTGTGCATGCATGTATGCATATTTGTAACTCTTTTATAAAACTCTACTAGATGTCAGCTCATTAATAAGATTGTTTTTCTTTATTAAATCATCTGCATTTAATGAGGCTCTCCCCTTTTTGTTCGTCGTTTGCCTTTTCTTCGTTGTATGAACCACTATCATGTAACTCATTCTGTACACATTGCAACATTCATTGTATTCTATGCATTTGTTTGACAAACCATGTGAAAGGTTGCCTACTAAAACAATTGACAGCTTAAATGAGATAGCACATTTCTTTACATGAGGCGTGTCCTTGGGCAAGTTGGCCAGATAACATTCGAGAGATCTTGATTTGCAGGTGGAAATGGCCGTGATGGAGCAGCTGGGGAATGTGTTGGAAGATGGGAAAAGAATATTTTTGGGACCTTAGAAAAGAATGTCCAACAGGGCTTAATGAGATTTTGACCTCTTGCAGTCATTATCTAATACATGTATAGAGCACTTCAGAAAGTTCAGTTTCGATCATGTTTAGTGGTGCTACTGTTATAGTTAACATGTTATGATATTTAATATACAAGGTGCATGGATAGATTGTGCATGTAATAAGGTATTAGGTGTATATAGCTATATAGTAATAATCTCTTATTAGTACTGTATATCTATAGATATATGATGAAGACTGGGTGCTGTACAGTATAAACACTGGGCCTCCAGTGGGTTCTTGCCGTGCAGTAGTATGAATGTCACTGGTCCATGCCGGCATCACTTTATCATGTGTCAACTGATAAGAGCTTAGCGGTCTTGTTTTACTAACGGGTGTTCTATTTATGTCTACGCCCCAGACATGACCCCACATAATATTTTATCGTTTCACTGTTACCGTCAGATGGCATCACTAATCGGTTTAATTCATTTCGATGAAATGAATTAAATTAAATTGTGTGCGTGCGCGCGCCTCGCGTGTCATATAGCTTTATTCAAAATAAGAGGCACCCTAAAATAAAAGTTTATACTTTTATGGGATTCGACCCCGGGACCAAAACTCCAAATAGTATTAATTCCGTTTTAATTCAGCGTGTGACTTGTGTCAATATAATTGATGTTTGACGTTAGTTTAAGTGATTTGTATAAACTGAAAAAAGTTTACTCTTATTTGATGAGTTAGCTTTAGAGTAAATTTAATTGGTTACCTATATTCTGGGTAAATCATATTCGCCACAATTAATAATTCATTGTTATTGATTCAAGGCTCCAGGGTGTTCGACGAACAGTGGCGCCATATCACGGACTGCTGATAGTCGTGGCTACCCAAAGGCGTCTTTCATTTGACACCGTTGTTGCGAACGCTGACCTGTGTTCTTTTAAGGTGACCAAGCACCTCAAAATTATTACGTAACGTCTCTTGAAAGAACCGGTCATAGAGGTTCTTTTTATATAGATGATGCGAAGATTTGTTCAGCTTAAAGTTTAATGTTCTGCAAGTAAACGACGTAACATTTATGGAACTTCGATTATCGCCCAATGACGATCAGTTGTCTTGTACTGTAAATGTTTTGTTGGGTTCTTGCTATAAAACCAAAGTTTTTTATGTGCAAGTCCGACTTGATTTCAGTGATCATAGTGGTGACTTCGTGCTACAGCCGAGTTGCTCGGCGTTGTACAGGACAGAGTCTCAGACTATGTTAAAGATGAAATCAACGAACAACGTGTGGCTGTAGTGTAACTATACTCAGGGGTCGAAATTCAGAAATTTAACCCACTCGCCAGGGGGGCTAGTAGCCTTAATATGTTACTCATCCCTATGAAAAATCACTAGCCCCCATTTTTGGTGGACATCTTCAAAATGCGACCTTTTTATGCAAAGTAGTATGTTGACCTGCAATGTTCCTTAAACATAAAATGAACAAATATAATATAATATATAAATTTCATAATTGGCGATGAAACATAATTATTTAATTTAATTAGTACTAAATCAGATCCCGAGGTTCTGGACGGCCGCATGACTCGACTCTCAAGTCCTCCACAATGTCCCCAGGCAGTGTCAGTGAATGGAATCTTTCAGAATTTGGGCAACTGCATCTTCATAGAGTCATCATCAATGTCAGTGATGATGTTGGGCCTCCTTGCCCCGGGCCCAGCATGGTTCCAACGCTTCACTGCAGATGATGGATCAAACTGGTCCACATCAGGGGTATCCAGCAAGACTGTAATCAGATCTGACATATGTGTGTCAGACAGCCTGCTTCTCCAGTCCGATTTAACAAACTTCATGTGGGAAAAACCCCTTCCAGCATCTGCTGAAGAGGCGGGAAGGGTGAGGAACAGGTCAATGAGTCCCAGTACATTGGGGCACTGTATCCCAAATGACAGGTTAACTTCCTCCCATGACAGTTTCTTCACTGTGGGATAACTTGTGTAGAGAAGACTCTTGAGCACGGTCCATTCTGGTTCCACTTTGGAAACATCCAGCGCAGAGGACGAGACGACCTGTCCAAATGTCTTGACCAAGGTATCCACCTTGTTATAACCAAAGTCTTTTTCGTGAACAAGGGATGTTGGCCACAGCTTCAGGTTGGTGAGTGATGACGCTGCAAATCTGTCACTGAGAATTTTCAGCAGCCCCTGTACCATTCCATGTCTGGCTTCTTCAAAAGCAGAGGATGGTGCTCCTATTGTCTCTCCAAGAAACTGGTCTTTGCCATTAATCATCTTCAGAGAAGGCCCATCCTTCTTTCCACACTTCTCGATGACTTCTTTGCACTCAGTTATCTCGGAATTGATGTCCGCGATTGTGATTTCCTTCTGCTGGAATGCTGCTGAGACATCACTCAAGGCTGCAGTTACATCTGCGAGGAAGTGGAGGAAATACACGACATCCTTGGAATGTAGCAGTGCGTAATAATTCTTTGCATTTGCGCACTGCTCTGTTGTCCTTCCAGGTACATCACTTGGAATAAATGGGTCACAAGCCCCTTGTATCCCTTCAGCACATTGGAAACTGCTCTTGATATGTGGGGAATCCAATGTTTCCCACCAACTCTACTTGGAATACGATGGGTCTCTCCAAGCGCATCAAAAGCTTGTTTGAAGCTGCTCCTGTTGGGGGGGCTGTTCCGATAAAAGAAGTACAAAGAAAGGAGCAGTGCATCAACTTTCTTGTACAACTGTATCCTGCGAGCAGCATCCCTGTAAGCCAGTTCATTTCTGTGTGCAGAGCAGTGGTGAACAGCTACAAGTTCTGGTCGGTCTAGCCGTTGTCGCAGTTTCGCCACAAATCCATTGTTTTTCCCCAACATGGTGCTTGCGCCACCACGAGGGGCCAACAAAGGAATCTGTGAAGAGAGTTGACATTGCCACTTCTATCACTTGGGCATCCCCCTTGGCAATAATTTTCACCCCAACAAAGTGGACATTGATTGACCCTTGGTGACAGTACCGAACATATGCCAGTTCGGCCTCGATGTGGCTGTTGTCAGTTGAACCATCGCAGATGAGGGACACAAACTTTGGCTCGGCAACCATCTCTTTGATTTCATTACTTTGTGCCTGAGCAATGTTATGGATAAACGTTGCACACTGCTTGTCGTTTCTGTAAGTGTTGCCAATCTGTACCCCTTTCATGTCATCCAAGGTACACATCCACAGTTTTGATATATCTAACTTTAAATAAGCATTTGTTTTTGTGTTTAAAATCATTTTAATGACAGAGATGTTCACAATATACGGGGTAGTCATCTAACATGCCTGTAGAAGCAGTAGTTTATTGTGGATTTTACTGACATTATAAAATCTGTTCATGATAATAAAATAAATATCATATCATTCATGGAGTCTTTCCATACTAATTTGGGTTTGAACATCAATGCACCTGATACTTTCATGTAATAAGTTTATAACGACAGCAAAATTAGGGCTGGTAGAATATTGGTTGGGCTGATCGATTTTGAAGCTCACCAGCTCAGAAAAAATTTGAAGTTTTCACCCCTAGCCTAGATTCTATTGTAATTATCTACTGTATTTCAAACATAGTGTAATGAATAAAAGTAGTTTAGCGCAAATACAAAAACAGTGCTTGTTAGTCTTTCACCTTTATTCAGTATCCTACTTTGTTGCCACTTTCCTCAACAACCTATACTGTGCGACCACCTGTCTTGGACGACCACTGGCTGTGCAGAAGTGATGGTCACCCAAGACAGGTTCTGCAGTATAATTTTATGAGTTCCTGCCGCTGCACCAGAAACTAATGCATGCTTTTCTTGTTCATTTGGCCAGAGTCATCTGTTTTCCATGGGATGTGGAAGAAGGTTTTCCTGCGAGCCGTTGGCGTGGGCGGCGTTCTCATTCAGTATGGATGCATTGCACATTGCACACTTGAGTTTGTCGGCGATTTTGTAGTGGTCAGTATTTCCTGGGACAAGCGAATTGAAATTGGAAGGAAACTGTGGATGCAGTGAATGATTTTGTATTGATTTTGTTGCGTACAGATGACCACAGATGTCGGCTGTTTAAAGGGAATGTGCAATAATTTTCATTGGTTATCTAGTTGGTTGTGTTGTATAATTAAAATGCCCCCATTCTCACAATTTTCATTCTCAAAGTATATCTAAATTAAAAAAATTTACACTTCATGTTTTAATCTTTATTGCTTTTGTATATTTGCCACTAGAAATTGTATGAAACATAAATTTGACAGATCAATTAATCATCATATGAAAAACGTTATGTTTCACCTCCAAATGTGAAGATTTGCTGGTATGTCAGCAATTGTGATAGTATAGTGTTGAAACTGGCATATTTTATTTCATTGCCAAATTGTGTATTTTAAAAAAATAGTCGGAGGTGAAAGGTCACAACTGTCGAGTCACATTTTGCATGGACGTTATTTCTAACCGAGATGTAAATACTAATAATGGTCGTTCAGGTAACCAATGAAAATTGTACATTCCCTTTAATGAGAACCTATGTTTATGTTGTCTTTCTTGCTTTTATTTGTTTCACAGGAATAGTATTGCATGCACAAGCACAGTAATTTATAATGCAAAGCATGCTAGTAACAATACCTCATATTCTCTCTTCTTGCCTAGTGCACTGGCCCGTCCATGTTGCCAGCCATCCACTCCAATGATATAGTTCTCACAGAGCATATCAGTGTCGGACGGCGGAGGATAGAAGTGTGAGTATATGTTCTCTCCCCATCGTCATAATTGTTCGTTTTATAAGATGAAAACAAAATGGGTGGTAACTTAGATTTTTTAAATAAACTTTTACTGTCACAAAAATGTATCAGTGAAATAGAACTTTTGAACTTGAAACTGATATATTATTTTGAATTTGAAGGTAACATTATTTTTAATTTGAAGGTTACGTTGTGTTGAATTTGAAGGTTACATTATTTTGAAGATTACATATTATTACAAGTTATATATTTTATCTTACATTATTTTTCACGGAAATGAATTTGTGAATGAAATATGCTGTTCAGATTGCTGTGTTAAATTATTTGATCTTCAGATCATGAAGCAAACTTCAGAAAGCCCTTGCACATTGATTCTTATTGATATAGGTAAAATATGTGTACTTTTTATTCATACCAAATGAAGCGGCTCTCTCATAAATAGCAGTAATCTAGTTTAGCCTGTGCAACATGTGGGTAACACAATTGAATGAATGAGTGAAAGAATGAGTGAGTGGGTGGGTGTGTGGGTGGGTGGGTGGGTGGGTGAGTGAGTGAGTGAGTGAGTGAGTGAGTGGATAACTTTATTTTGGCTACACATACATTTTAACATATTTACAATATCAGTTAAGTCACTTATTAAACAAATAGCGGAGCAACCAAGAAGATCCTCTAGAAACCCTGTGGGATTATGACGAGGACCCCCCAGAAAAATAAATCAACATATTTATGTTTCCTTAGGCCAAAAACATATACTAAGCAAGATTATTGCAAGTGGAATACAATGTAATATACAGTGCTTTTAGGACTACAGTCCAATGTTTGTACAATAAATAACATTAAAGTTAATATGACATATAGCTGTTAAGCTTGTGAATTAACATAAAATTATAGCAACTGTGAGTCCAAAAATGTTGCTTAAAAATTAACATACAATTTGTACTTAGAATTACATGAACAAATAATACACTAATAGCCTAACTAATTATTGCACATTAACACATTAAAATGTGAGCATGAGTACATTAAGTAATGCATGATCCTGAATACATTAAATATTACATTAACATGAAACACATGGTCTTCTCTACCATGTTAAAATAAAGGTAGATGTAGAGTACATTTTGTACAAATACAACGTATTTACATTAGTAAAGTGCTTTCTGTAAATACATTGATATTTAGAGAGTAAAGGTTCTTTCAGTTTATAAATTGGTTAATGTATACACGCTGTTGTTGACAATTATGTGACATTTTTTTGCAGGGGTGACATAGTTGTTGCCAGGTCTCCACACAACCCCACTCAGCACATCTGTAAGAGGGTTCTAGGGCTGGAGGGTGACTGGATAGATAACCCACCCCCTCATTACTCACATAGATACGTAAGTGCACTTTCAGGTACAGTGTCTGATAGTTTTCATCGTAAAATCCTGTTATATAGTATAAATTATATATAATCTAACATCTTGGCTGCGCTAATATGTTTTAAAGAACCACAATTTTAAATATAATTTGGCTGTTTTCTGTTTATGAATATCGACCTTGTCGTTCAGAATGCAATGTAAACACTAAACATGATATTTGGGACGAACCATTCAAATTAACACACCAGACTTTGTACCCTTAAAATTGTACATGTAGCCTAATTTCCTACAAATATTGCAACGCATTAATTATGAAACAGTAACACAATTGTAAAATGAGCATGTCGATTTTAGATTTATTTAGTAACTACTAAGAGATTTGTTTACATATGACAAATAGTGACTGTCATGCTTCACCATTATTGTATGGACATAAGTCCTTTCACAAAAAAACCAAGTAAATGAATATTATGTCTCATTTTGGGGCATCCCCACAGGGGCAGAAATGATCATACGTGCAGACAAAACATAGGACTGTCAGTATATGTGACAGTGATGACTCTCCTTCCCTGTTTTGTATAATTTTGTGGTTGGGCGTTTACCGTTGACGTTTCAACAATGTTAATAAATTGTACTTTGGAAAGAAATAAGATTTTGAGTAGATATATGAGCTGTAACATGTTGTAGATCCCTAAGGGCTATGTCTGGCTGGAGGGCGATAACAAGGAGAACTCAACAGACTCAAGAACATATGGCCCCGTGCCCTATGCACTGCTCAGGAGTCGAGTATTCTTCAAGGTACAGTCTTAACGATCCATTCTTTTTGATACATTCGTTTTATATATGTTTTGGCTGCACCTGGATGCCATAATAGTCATTACCCGGAATGTCAGGTTTTTGATCGCTAGATGCGTAGACGGCAGACATGTGTAAATGTAATGCGTCGTGGGATCGAATATCGACAGAAATACAAGTATCTACAATAACGTTTACAGATATTAAATAGAAATCACAAATACAAAGGAGAACTCAACAGACTCAAGAACATATGGCCCCGTGCCCTATGCACTGCTCAGGAGTCGAGTATTCTTCAAGGTACAGTCTTAACGATCCATTCTTTTTGATACATTCGTTTTATATATGTTTTGGCTGCACCTGGATGCCATAATAGTCATTACCCGGAATGTCAGGTTTTTGATCGCTAGATGCGTAGACGGCAGACATGTGTAAATGTAATGCGTCGTGGGATCGAATATCGACAGAAATACAAGTATCTACAATAACGTTTACTGATATTAAATAGAAATCACAAATACAAAGTACAAAAATTAAAGCTGATCTGACGTTTGAATAACTTTGAATACGATTCAGCATGTGTTGGCATAGATATACGCTTCAGCGCGTGGCAAAAGATTCGCCTGAATTACGTGTTGTATTTCCATTGACAATCGATTCCGTGATGCATTGCATGCTAGTGTTATATTATAGACTAGAGGCCCCACAGGTTATTTCGCGCAGGCTGCTCTATTGTAGAATACTATATAGTGTTGGCGTTTTATTGTGTAGTTTCCGTATCTTCCGTTTTATATGCTATTTTTAGCCTGCAATATATACTTTTTCTTATTCCCTTGTGTGGTAGAGGAGATGTCAACATTATTTTCTACCCTCTCAATAACTTCTCCATCTCTCTCAATCTTCTGTCATCTTCTGCCATTCTCTATTGTTCACTCCTGCCTTTTCCAGATCTGTTTTTACACAATACTTACACCTTAGTTTCAGTCTTCCTCTTATTCTTCTGCCATCCTCTGTTTTCCGTGCTCTCTTTGTCAATTTCTCCTAGCCCATTCTCTGAGTGTGTCTGTTTCTGTTAGTGCAAGTGTCACTGTACTCGCATGCTTTAATGTGCTTCCAAGTGATACATTTGCTGTCTGCATTCATGTTTTCTTTGACTGCAGGACACCATTTCTGTTCTGTTCCTTTACATTTTCCACTGTTGCTAGTATCATGTGGTCTATTGTTGTTAGTATCGTGTGGTCCATTGTTGCTAGTATCATGTGGTCCATTGTTGCTAGTATCATGTGGTCCATTGTTGCTAGTACCGTGTGGTCCATTGTTGCTAGTATCATGTGGTCCATTGTTGTTAGTATCGTGTGGTCCATTGTTGCTGGTATCATGTGGTCCATTGTTGCTAGTATCATGTGGTCCATTGTTGTTAGTATCGTGTGGTCCATTGTTGCTAGTATCGTGTGGTCCATTGTTGCTAGTATCGTGTGGTCCATTGTTGCTAGTATCGTGTGGTCCATTGTTGCTAGTATCATGTGGTCCATTGTTGTAGGTTTTTATTGTTGCGCTTCATACTTCTTATTATGCAGCTGTTGTTTGTCATTTTAATTTTACGGCATTTTTAATATCACACTGGGTTTTCCAATGTGTGCTTCAAGTTTTTGCATCAAACTGGGAATTTATTTATATCTTGTGTCATCACAAGAGATCACTAAAAAGTAATTATGCTATTCAAGATTTTATATACTAATTCGTTTTGTATCCAAAATTAGCCAGTTTTTTATTCATATATTGCTTGTTAATTATTATTAATTAATGTGTATTCTATTGCAGGTGTGGCCAGGACATGACCTTGGATCAACGAGTCATAAAAACAGGAAAGAAATGAACAGATGAGGAAGATTCTGTTTTCGTTCTGCCCCAACCGAACACTAAATATTTTTTAACAATAGGCGTCCAATCAACTGAGGTAGAATATAACTTTGTGTGTGCTGATTTTGTTAAGTTATATAAAAATTGTTGATTGTTCTTAACTTAACTTTCTTAACTTAACATCATCCACGTAAAGTGACCAGCACCTCGTCTTATGGAGGCATAAACAGTTTAAATTGCATATAAACCAGAGAAAAGATATGCACTAAACAATACACGATGTTGGACTAATTATGTTTTGCATCCTAGGCCTCTGGCATTGTGCTTTCTGTTAAATAGCAGCATACAGGGCTGTTGTTACAACTTATTCATTGTTTACACAATCATTAAATTTATTAAATATTTTTGTACTATATTGGGCAAGCATTGTTACGGACTTGTTCAACAAACATTTGATCAACAGACAATTGTAAAAATATCTGCTTGGGAAGCCTCGGGTCATTTTAAGTACCCTCTATTGCAGTTGTTTTCAATTATAGATATATTCATTTGGGAAGAAACAAATAATCCTTCAGCTAAAACATGCATTTTTGATTGCAATTTTTTTATATAATAAAAAATATACATGTACATAACACAAAGTGTTCAGTTCATCTGACTCAGGTCTCCAAAATTGTAATGTCCATTTTATTCTATATATTAATATATGAAATACAAATATACAACATATAACACAACCAACAGTGACAATACTTACATGGTGAAATGCAGGCTTACTGTATGTATCTGTATCTAGTTAACGGTATACATATTCCAAAGTTTGGTTTGAAATGTCCTGTCTAAATAAAAAACCTACAAACAATGCCGCATATGTCACCTCTTGAATGATAGCAACCAAGTTTATTCGACTAACAAGAGATGTGACTAAGCCACTTGCTTTCATGCTCACTGAAATAATTTACGTGTTCCTTGAGAACATTCTTACACAGAAAATAAACTAAACTTGTGAGACTGAATCTAAATCGGTACATCGACACATTTCTGTACATTTCACCAAATACTGACGTAGACATTCTATCATTTGTACTACTTGATAACATTGCACAAACCCCTGACCTTTCAACTTTCACCTTCGCCCTGTTAACATGCTATAGCTTTGTATAGCACCGAACACTTACACAACAGTTTTTGAACAATTTGTAGTTTTGTACATGACAAAAATACCTGTTGCTGCATAATAAAAAATGTTTAATGTTAGCTGTACAAACCACAAATACTGTTGATGCTAGGCAGATTTCGTTTGGTGTAGGTATATATCATAAATTGATAAAGACACACTTGACCATTCACGGCAAAACCTAGTCTTGTAGCCTGATAAACTCGACTGGAATAGGAGTGCCACAGACCAATTAACCAATGAGACATGTCATATGACTTTATACAGAATTTCAAGTTAAAAATACAGATTTCAACGAGAATGCATGTCGGGTTTGCATGCATAATAAAAAATTTTATATAATATATTTTATTAACTATACATCCGGAGAGTATTCAAAGGGCAACATTTGTTGGCCTCTATAATGTAATTGTATGCACATATACGCTGTACAGCTTGTTTCCAACCTACAATCTTCCATTGTTCAAAGGCAACAGACAGCCAAACTGCACATTTCTTTGTATTCATAATCTGTGGTATCTATAACTGGACCACCTTCAACTGCCTACTGCGGGCATGCAGTCGGTCAGAGAGTCGCTGACCAAGGGTGGCCAGCAAACCATTGATGAGATCATAACTCTGCAGCTTGGAACTGAACAAGAGCTTACTGAAGGACTCGTTAGACTTGAGGAGTGCGGGCATGCCTTGCAGAAAGAAGCCTTCGCAGTACGACATCAGACTCACTGCATTGTACAGCTGCAAGAATACAGACACCTGGTTAGTCAGAGCCTCATGCCTGACATCTTGTCTTAAGCTATGTACCTGGAAAGGTTCGCTGCTTTAAAAGTTAATGGTTTTGCAAAGAGACACTTTTTGTGGAGATCTACTTTTGCGGATTTATTCTACTAGCAAAGTCAGACTGCTAATGAAGGCCGAGTGAGTTGGTCAAAATATTCAGAGAATACAAACAAGTTTCTTGAGAGGTAAATAACATGTCAGATGCAACAAACGAAGAAACCGGATCATTATGGGAATATAGAACAAATCAGTTGAACAATCAAAACAACAAACGTCCATTTTCGTGGTTTAAAAGTTGTCGTAACAGACACATATCCAACTAACTTGCAGATCAAAATGGACCATTGTTTTTACTCTTCAACGGTGAAATGATAGTTTCAAGCACTCTTAGGAAGCCGAGCCCACCTTGGCCTGTTTGTAGATGTGTGTGCAGTTATCAAAGGTCACCTTGCACGCACACAATCGCTCGCAGTGTCGTTGTAGTCCTTCCAGGAGGAAGAAGTTGGCTGCACTCAGGAGCTGTCAACATGCAAACAGGTTATGTCAAAACATGACCAGCAGTGATATTATTATCATTGAACGTTGTCTCAGTTGCTGTAATAACCAAAGAGACATCTTGCTAAGAATTCTCTAGGTTGCATCCGGGCAAGTTAAAATCACAATAAATGTGACTAAATTTTTCGATTTACAAATGCACAAAATATGTATTATTTATTAACAATACTTTGTATTCCATCCTGTACTTTGAAACGCAATGCATCAACAAGACATTGATGAAGAGAGAAACCAATGGTGAAATGAGGATTACCATGGTTGTTTTGTGATTGACAGAAAACCTCCATTGCCAAGTAAATAGTAACATGTTTACCTTTAAAAACCTAAAAATGTATTTCTTAAATCTGTCTGCGATGTGTTTATGGTCTTGCGATTGGTGTTTACTAACCTCGAGTATCTCATCATGAGACTCAATGTGCACTGTCCATGAACCACCATTGTACAGATACTCCATGATGTGCTGCAAACAGAATGGGATATGCTCATTTGATTCACTTCTTAAAATGCTTCCGTACAATAGTGTGAAAATATTAAAGGTTTCTCTCGTTCATGTCAAATATTTTTGTCTCAATATCAAGTTTATTTCTCAGCTCACTTATCCGTCATTAAAACTAAACTACACCTGCAATATAACAGCCATCTTTGACAAATGAAAATAGTCCAGCACCACCTTTCAATAATTTTTGTGAAATAACGCATGCAATCATTATTTTATTTGCAAAATGTTTGGATTGAAATCACAAGTGTGAAACAGACCCCAGCTATGAAATACAAGACAATAAGTTGCATCATGATATAAACATTTATTTTATGTAAGCTTACCTGAAATATATGATAGCGAACATCATTGATTTCAATGACTGGTTGACTACTTTCCGCAAACTTGTTGGATAACATTGCCCGGAATCTGTTGGATGCGTTAACCAGAATGATCTTGTGTGCGTAGAAGATGTGTCCTTCAATCATAAACTGGATGTCTGACAGTTCAGGGTTGTTCACGAATCTTGGATCTATAAACACAGTAATTAAAAAAGACAGTGAGAAACAGTACTCTTAGCTCCAGAGTTATCTGTGTTAAAGAATTATTCATAATTTTTAAACATGGACATTAATTCATAGGACCTGTTACTGATTGGAATAACTGTGCTAGACGTCAATGTCATATATCTAAGCTGACATGTTGAAGTGGACAATACCTTATTGATCATAATACTAACAATGTTTGTCTCTAATTACATTGGCTAATACAAATTTTTTATCAGAGTGGAGACCTGGAATAACCTTTTTAAAATCAATCATTTCAGACTGCAGCTAGCCGTCTTGCCTATATCAGGGTGTGTGAGGCTTAGGGCTGGTCAGATTTTTTTAAAGACCAAAGCTTCAAAAATTAAAAACCTTTTCCACGACAAATTCAATACAAAATAACAACAAAATGTCATTCAAACACTAGTTGAGCTATCGAAGCCCATTTCACCTTTGTTGAATTATGCACAAAAGACCACCATTCATCAAACAAGACCTGGGGCCTAGATTTAGTTTGGTGAAAAAAAAATTTCAAAGTTCGTTTTTTATAAAACCATTTCAAGATCTTAAAAAATAAAATTTAAGACTCTGCACACGCATATATTGTTTTACTAATTCGGTCTTTACTGTGTAGCGTGTGAAAACAAAACCTATTGACAAGGTCCACCCTTGCCACTCACCTATCCTGGTGGGAGGGCGCTGTATTGGGGGTGGGATCTCTGGGATAGCCCCCTTCCCATAGATGCGACAGAGGAGTTCAGTCATCCGTGCAGCTGTTGGCTCACGCTGGAAACAAACGTCGGACCAATTGAATAAAACCTATTTAATATGTGTTCTACTGAAGCTACCCTGTTTTCTTGTTATAAGGAAGACATGCTTAAGGGTAAATAGTCAGAGAGCGTATAAGTGTTCTGCATCATTTAACCATTAATTAACATATTTATACATCTTTCAGATGAAATTATCAAAGCATTGGCAAAATTACAACTGATAAATCTACATATCAGTTTAAGTTTTGTATATTTTCAGTAGCATTAAAACAAATGTAAGTTGCAGAATATCAAATACATTTCATTATCAAATTAGTTATTATAATTTTGGTTGGGTTTTCAATTCAAGTTTTCATGGTTCATGTGTTATATAAAAAACACAGGTAATATTAGAATGTTAGTATTAGAATGTTTCATAACAAATCAACATGTTATGCCAAAATTAGTGAGCTTAACCACTGGTGTCATACAAATATTAATGTAAATGCAATTAAATATTCACCAGCATAAGTTAATGTGATGATGCATAATCAATGCAAAGAGGATCGTGACATTACCTTCTTTCGCTTGAGGATATCGAACAACAGAGGGAGACACTGACTGACGAATGATGGTGCACAGTCTGCCTCCAAGTGGCAGCGCGAAAAGTCCGACAGTAGACTCAATAGCAGAGATGTTCGACGCATGTTGTATGCTGCTTCCACACACCGCCCCCAGGTGTAGCTGTTCCAAGGAACGCCTGCGGGGAACAATAAATCATTAACATCTCGGTGTCCGTGTCGATTACCATCACTGTTACAGAATATTTGTTGCAAACCAAATAAAATTGTTGTACCAAATAAAATTACTGAAACATAAAGGAAACCACTTTTGTAATCGATTCAGAATGAACACGATTTTGAATAAAATTCCTATCAGTGAAATATATCCGTGCTACATTTGGACTCTGTGCTCTTTTTATCTCTTGGGATTGTGCTCTTTCACTTGGGATTGTACTCTTTCACTTGGGATTGTACTCTTTCACTTGGGATTGTACTCTTTCACTTGGGATTGTACTCTTTCACTTGGGATTGTGCTCTTTCACTTTGGATTGTGCTCTTTCACTTTGGATTGTACTCTTTCACTTGGGATTGTGCTCTTTCACTTGGGATTGTACTCTTTCACTTGGGATTGTGCTCTTTCACTTGGGATTGTACTCTTTCACTTGGGATTGTGCTCTTTCACTTGGGGTTGTACTCTTTCACTTTGGATTGTACTCTTTCTCTTGGGATTGTACTCTTTCACTTGGGATTGTGCTCTTTCACTTGGGATTGTACTCTTTCACTTGGGATTGTGCTCTTTCACTTGGGATTGTGCTCTTTCACTTGGGATTGTACTCTTTCACTTGGGATTGTACTCTTTCACTTGGGATTGTGCTCTTTCACTTGGGATTGTGCTCTTTCCTTGGGATTGTACTCTTTCACTTGGGATTGTGCTCTTTCTCTAGGGATTGTGCTCTTTCACTTGGGATTGTGCTCTTTCACTTGGGATTGTACTCTTTCACTTGGGATTGTACTCTTTCACTTGGGATTGTGCTCTTTCACTTGGGATTGTGCTCTTTCACTTGGGATTGTACTCTTTCACTTGGGATTGTACTCTTTCACTTGGGATTGTGCTCTTTCACTTGGGATTGTGCTCTTTCACTTGGGATTGTACTCTTTCTCTTGGGATTGTACTCTTTCACTTGGGATTGTGCTCTTTCACTTGGGATTGTGCTCTTTCACTTGGGATTGTGCTCTTTCACTTGGGATTGTGCTCTTTCACTTGGGATTGTGCTCTTTCACTTGGGATTGTACTATATTTGGACTTATGCTTTGGACTCTTGTGCTCGTTCACTTGGGACTTCACCGAGTCATCATGCCAGATATTAGAGGCATTCATTATACAGTTACGAAATTAATTGCTGGTACTGCAAGAATCGTCTAAAATATTTCTCATAGGATATAACGTTTTTTCACCAGCTACAAAAATCATAATTCCACTTAATCGTCATCACAGAAATTAATTTACCTATTAAGTTCTGATTGGTTTTCTGTTATAATAAATTATTTTTGGCATAATATAATTAAGATAACGATGTTACAAATTCCCCAATTGTTTGAGAAATTTATGGGTGATAAAAAAGTTCACAATTGTGACAAAAATCTGCACTTTCGAGTAGAATATCAGACCTAAAACAAACATGTGCTGACCTAGATTCTTGAGTTCCAGAGCAATGTCGAGGAAGCCATTCTCCGCAGCATGATACATCGAATCCTACAATGGAATAGCAAAACTATAAGAACATGTGAGAAACCAAGACAATTTAGAAACACACCCAGTCACAGTACCTGCCATTTCACATGCTACCTAGCAGTTCATGCATTCTTTTGAACATGTCTGCATAATATATTAAAGGCAAGCATTGGAATGGAACATGCACTCAGCACACATGCCAACCCTAAGTGGTGCACTCATGTAGGACTGGTAACTGAAATCCGTAAGACCCACAAACAAACCCATGTGATTATCTATGTCCACAGATTTACCATGCCTGCTCAAAAACTGCTCAGCATGCAAACTGTGATGATTATTATATTGACTGCATCTCGGAACACTTTTGCGCAGCTGACTGCTCACAGCTAAAATATTTGCAAGAGTCACTATTTGGATGTGCTTTGAACTTATGATCAGTTCTTCACATGCCATTTGATAAACAAGGGTCATACAAAAAGCCCCCCAAAAGTTTTACATGTAAAGAACCACACATGATTTCTCCCTTCCATGTAAAAAGCAATGACACAAGCTCCCTGTTCCATGCAATTCATTCCATCACCTGCAATACTCTATTCTGTGTCCGTGTCAGTTTGCTGGTAGGTGGCTCCTCCTGGTTTGAACCATCCACACTGAGCACCTCGTCAATTGTGACGTAGATGTTCTCGCTGTTTGCATTTCCGTTATCGCTGCCCGTTTTGTTGTCGACATCCTGCCATCGAACCAACACCGAAATCATGCACTGCACTGTCACCTGATGGTCGTTTACACACAACCCATGCGACACCACACATCACAATCAGAATCCATTTCCTACATTGCCACACATAACTTATGCAATTACACACATGCAAGTTGTGCCTGTTCAAGAAAAGAAACAAAGATGATCAGTCACTATCTACAATTGCCGGGGCATTTATAGGGAATGCTAAAGTTTTTAAATATAACATTTCTACAGTGTGGCATTCACTGAGTGCTCTATGGAGGGCAGAAGGAGAATGGACAAAAGACAGCTTAGTAAAGAGAGCATGAAAGGTGAAAAAGGGTGGTCAACAGAGAAGTGGTCTGAAGAGCATTTTGTGCAGTAACAGCAAGATGACTGAATGCTTCCTACAAAACTTTTGTTGATGTTGGAATAGTGATCTTAATACCATGCTATATATAAGAACTTATTTTTTACTGCTTTTATACAGAAATAGCAATAACATCAACATGATATCTTACTTGCTGCAAACTGGTCTGAAGCTTCTCCCGGACATTGTATCTGTTCTTGAAGGTGTCAGTGGCTCCCTCTGCCAGCATCTCTTCGAGTGACAGCACCTCGTTTGGCTCTCTGACCTCATGTGCCAACAACCTCCGGATAACGTTCCTAAAAGATACCACAAATACTGGTTAATTTCCAGATGCACAAATACTGCTCAGTTTCCATTGGCTGGATTCATCTAAAATGTCAATGCCACATTTTACGGCATTAACATCTCCAAGTAACTATGCATTCATTACAATTTGGTCAATATAAAACTAGTTAATATCTCATAACTGCATACATATATATACTACTTGAAAAATCAATAACATTTCTTATAAAATGTACTACTACAAAAAATTAAATCTGGGACTGATTTGTGTTTCAATCACCAGGTGTCAGACAACAGCGCCACCTACCGGTGACCATGGGCAGCAGCGAGAGAGAAGGAGCTGTGACCTCCGAAGCTGTAGGTGAAAGAGATTCCATTGCGGGGTGTCGTGGTGAGGTAGGGGTCAGCGCCCCGGGTCAACAGTAGACAGACCAACTCATAGTGACCTACACAGTAAACATTTTGATGATCTACCATGAGGAAATAAACAAACAGCAGTTTTGCCCAGATTTAGCTTAAGGGGATTTTGGGGGATTAATGTTAGTAGTTGGGCATCCTTCAGCCTTTCAGAACACAGCGGGGACATAAAACTTTGTTTATATAACTTCCTTTAAACAACTTTTTCTAGGTAACTTTGTTTATGTGGCTGCAACTATAGGTTTACTCCAAATAATAAATTCTATGGATAATGCAGGAGAGTATTTTTAAAGGTGGAGAATTTGTAGAGGTATATTGGAGGTGATATATGCTATCATAAAGGGCACACTTGCCATACAAATAGGCATTTATGTGACAACATTCAAAACAACACATTCTGCTACTGAATGGAGAAAAAACACAACTACTCATGCCTGCAAGGCATCTGAACTTTGCGACACTAGTCGGCACAAGTTCTATTTTTATGTATAATATTTGCATGCATAAATATGCAGGCACACTAGCTTATGTTTAATTCTTTCAAATATATTCTCGTGAAAATAAGCTGCCTAACTTTTACAGCAGTGACACTCAAATTAAGAGGAAGTTAATCAACTGTAACAGGTGAATATCGTAATCTGTTTGTAATGATCACATATAAATATGACATTGTACTCATAACATTATGTATGCATATATACAAGCATACTTTAAATGTTTCAAAAATAATCTTGCAGAAATTAGCTGCCTCACTTTTTGCAGCACAAACAATCAAAGTTACAATGAAATTAATTAATAAAAAAAATTTTAACAAGCAAATATTTAATTCGCCAGCTATGTTAACATCAAGCAAAAACAATGACACTTACCGGCTGCTGCGGCAAGCTGAAGAGGTGTCTCAGAATAGTTATCCCCTCCTATTTTATGCGCTCCTTCCACCGCGGCACCTCTCTCCAGTAACAGCTGCAGAAGAAACAACACACGTTGAACGCAGAATTACATACGTGCCAACTCAGAGTACAGTAAGGACATCTATAAGACCCATAAATGAACCCATTTGATTAGCTATGTCCACTGGTTTGCCCGGCATGCTCAAAAGAAGCTTGATGAGCAAACTGACATGTGTTGATTGACTGGAGTCGCTCTTCAGATGTGTTTTGAATTTATTATCTGATATTCGCTGCCATTTCACAAATGCATGCCATAACATGTAATACGAAAAACCTTGTTGAAAATGCACATAACAATAAGTAATCTCTGCTACCCTCAAAAGTCCATCAAAATTACAGAAATTCTCAAGAGGTGTGGAAAAACCATAATAGTTGGCACATATGGAATTAGAGTACAACCCTTTAGTCCTATCCATGGTAGAACCAATTAAACGAATGTACAAAGACAGTCAATTCCAATGTTTCTCAGTCGTACCTGCATGATGGCAATGTGACCTTGAACTGTGGCAAATGTCAGCGCAGTCCACGTCTTGGTCTCTGGATCAACCGATGAATACTTCAGTATATCTGTCGGAACCTGGAACAAATTATTTTATGTTTATTTTTACTTGCAGTTATGGGCATTAACAGTTTGTATGAAGTAACGAGTCAAGAAATGAAGTAGTCATCTCCTAACACTGAAGATGGCAGCACTGTACTGCTTGCAGTAATGCCGACATAGAAATAACAATGTACCGGCCTAGAGAGGGGCAAAACAGCTTAAAACAGACCAACATCGAGTTATGATCACGACAAATGTCCTCACGATAATTGCATCAAGGAAAACACGAAAAAGTAACTTACAGCAACGTCAAGTGAGGCGCCAGAGTCCAACAGAATATGAACCATGGCTTCGTCTCCTCGCGCACACGCATACATGAGTGGGGTCAAACCCTGCGCAAACAAACATGTAATTAGTACATATACTTAACATTTATTACGCTGATCATCTACATTCATAACATTTAACATCATAATCAAAACTGTACGTTTCCACGATAAAGTATGTGAGAGTGTATATTGGTTTTATCTGATCTTATCTGTAACTGTAGTCCAACGGTGAGGTCATGTGTCACTGTCAAGTGATTATTGTATACATGTACGTTAGGCTTTGTCAGCCTTCCACAATGCCACACTGCCTTGGGCAGCCCACTGGGCAATGTGTGCTTAAAACCTTGTCTTCTTAATTCCCACTGGCAAACTTAAAATTGAAACAGATATGTCTGTGTGTGCCACTGTACTGTGAGAAGTCATTGGTTTTAGCAAAACATGTCCTTGTATTTTGTGCATGTTATACATACATACATACAAACAAACAAACAAACAAACAAACAAACAAACAAACAAACAAACAAACAAACAAACAAACAAACAAACAAACAAACAAACAAACAAACATACATACATACATACATACATACATACATACATACAAACATACATACATACATACATACATACATACATACATACATACATACACACACACACACACAAACATACATACATACATACATACATACATACATACAAACATACATACATACATACATACATACATACATACATACATACATACATACATACATACATACATACATACAAACATACATACATACATACATACATACATACATACATACATACATACATACATACAAACATACATACATACATACATACATACATTGGGAGGTTGGCGGTAAAAGTAGTGGAAGGTTGGTTCCCAAACAGATGGGAGAGAAATTTGAGACCCCAAACAAACTCCCTCAATAGTATAGTCAGTTGATTTATTACATGTAGTCATTTGCTTTATTCTGATTGGTTGATTAGTCTGATATAAAACTACATATTCAGTGAAGCATAACTCAACATTTAAGCAGCATTCTGAATTTAATACTGTATGAAATACTGTCAAGATTCTACATTGTCTGATACCTTCATTCAGGCATTAACCCTTCCCCTCACCTGATCATTCCTTGCGTTAACCCCTTCCTTGCCAAGTATTGCGAGAGCATGTGGCACTGTGTCAGAGCGGCCACAGGAGAGTATGCGGAAGGCCATGTCCTGTTGGAATCTGGCCACACACTGACCAGCATCCAGCTGACGGGAAGCGCACAACGTCTCGCCTGGCCTGCAATGTTATATTGACTATTGCATACAGGGAAAAGTTCTTTAAAAGTGCTTTAAAAATTCATGATTTTGACTTTTTGTGGACATTTAATTTCACAGATTTGCTCTACCTAACATGAAATGGGAAGCTATGTCACAAATGAAGAAGTTTTTGTAAACAGAAAATGTTTGTCAATGTCAGCCACTGTACAACAACATAGTTGAAAATACAGAATGTACACTTTATAAAGCAAGTTCAATATTGTAGTTGCTACATGACCTGTGTGCAGGTGTCATGTGTGGCCTGTTAATTATTTTTTATATGGCCAGTGAGTTGATGTCATAGGGGGCCTACTCACTCGAATAGCCTGTGTGGACAGTCAACGCCAGGCAATAGTAGTCTCGCTGCTTGTGACACATCGTTGCCATCGACAACCCGACTGTTTCTATGCTCAGTATGCGCTGCAGCAACTCGAATCCACTCCATCAGAGGTGGGGTTGATAATCTAGAAATATGAAAAACTTGTCATTTTACAAACTTAAAATTTGATGGGGAAAGCTTAGAAATGGGATACATGGGCAAAATGGGTATGAAATTACTATAGCCCGCAGCACACAATTTTGTTTTATTGGTTGGCAAATAATCGGTTAGTGCGCTGCAAATTCCGATAAGTCTACAACAAGATCTGGGCTTGTTGTAGACTTGTGCTAAATCTTAAGACATCCTGTTGGGCCTTGTCAACTAGTTTGTTGCATAAACAGACAGACTGATTGCAGTCGCATGCACAAACGTTTTTTCAAATATTCTCGCTGAATTCCAAACTCGCCAGTAGAGTTGTGCTAGTCATGACAAAATATCAGCAAGTATGCTGTGAGCTATCTGGCCTGACAAATTGGACCCCGATGAAAAATTTGCAGTCCCTCGAAAAAAAATCAGCTAGTTTGCTGCTGGCTTTAGACTAATATATTATACTGCATGCCACCAGAGATTCTCATTTTCATGTTTTCATCTCTGATCTTCAGGAATCTGATTTATACCAATATGCACAAAAGATCAGGGATTAAGAATTTGTGTTCGCTTTTCTCAAATGTCTGATGTAACTATAACCTTGACCCAATCACATTTCCATAATCAGACTGCCTTTGTGCCCAAATTCTGGCAGATCTTTTTTAACATATAGAAACCGATATGTGTAGTCTTCAAAGGTGCCTTCCGTAACGTTCGTTTTTTTATAATTATATTACGTTATGAAAGGAGAAAATGGCAGTTTAATTAGAACCCTACTAGCTGCCAAGTTGCCTATTTCACACACGACTGACTGTGAAGTCATTGTTCACATATGTTGAGTCAGCCAGCTTAAAAAAGTTTCAAATTCAACAAACTTAGCATAATCACAGAGTGCTTCATTTCAACATACTGAATTTGTTGACTTTGTTCATTGTTATCACCATTAGCTGGCGTCCCTTGGTATCGGGTTTCAAAACCGGCCGAAGTAAAACACAACCGAAAACCACAATTCTTTCTGCATTGTGCCTACGCTGTATTGTGTACAGTGAGTCGAATCTGACCTAGAAATGCGAAGGAAGTGGTGCCAATAAAACAACGTGCCAGTGCCACGTTTTATCTACAATCAGCTGTTAATAGCATCGGATGATACATAAGAGATAATTCTACGGACATCTTTTTCTTATAACATGACGAGATAATTAGATGGCCGACTTTTGCATTCCAACATTTCCTTCCGTCGGCAGCTGTTACTGGGGACGCTGATGTCGCTAGTGACACAGATGTCACAGCTGATAGACATGTCACTGTAGTGACCGTAACAGCTGACAGCTGTATCAATGGTGACATGAGCGTCACACATGCCACTGGTTACACAGAGTTGTAACAAGTCACACTTAGACATATGTAGATCAGAACTAGATGATCGAAGCCTAGACAGTTTCAGTCATCTTGTTCTGATCTACCTTTCGTTTCTAGAGTTGAAACAACCATTGGAACGAGGGTTTTCTCTGTTGCCGCACCAACTCTTTGGAATTCGCTCCCTGTTAGTGTTAGGTCAGTAGGCAACATAGCAACATTTTGCCTTAATCTGAAGACTTTTCTTTTTAATCTTGTTTACCCTCTTTAGCTCCTCTGCATATTCATCCATTTGATAACAACTTTAACATTGTATATCGGAAAAAACAACTAGAGAAACTCTACTTTGTGAGAATAACTGGGTGTGAGGAATTGTGGGAGTGAAAAGAATAGACAAGCAAAGAATGGAGGAGCTGAGGCAGAAAGTTGGTGTAAAAGAGAGTCTCACAAGGAAGCTGGTGTGAGAGTCTCACGAGGAAGCTGGTGAGGAGCCGGCTAAAGTGGGCTGGACATGTGGAAAAAATGGAAGGGAATGGTTGATGAAGAGAGTGGGTGTGCTTAGAGAAGAGGAAGACTGAGATGAAATGGGAGGACTGCGTGAAGATAGATTTGGCGGGAGTGGGAGGGGAGAATGAGAGCGAGGGATAGAGGGAGGGGAGAATGAGAGTGAGGGATAGGGGGAGGGGAGAATGAGAGCGAGGGATAGAGGGAGGGGAGAATGAGAGCGAGGGATAGAGGGAGGGGAGAATGAGAGTGAGGGATAGGGGGAGGGGAGAATGAGAGCGAGGGATAGAGGGAGGGAAGAATGAGAGTGAGGGATAGAGGGAGGGGAGAATGAGAGTGAGGGATGGGGGAGGGGAGATGGGTGGTGGAGACGACAGTGAAACGGGATCAGTGACGAAGAAGAATGGGAAACAAAAATCAACGACCGGTATTAGTGCCAGCCTCACCCCGGACTACAGGGATAAAGAGGAGAGCAACAACATCGATTCCAAGGGTGTCTAACCCATTCGTTTTGGTGTCCCTCAAAGCTTAGGTTTCAAAGGATTTAGGCACAATAGAAGTCTCTGTATTATTATTATTATTATATTTACTGAAAGGAATGATGTTGACACAGCTGTCATATAGGACAATGGTGACACATCTAATAAAGCTATTGTCAGTGAAACAGTTGTCTTAGCTGACACTATCAACAAAGATGACACTACAAGTGGATGTCATAATTCAGAATAGAACCAAAACATCTACTCAAAAGAATCCTTAAAACTTGGTTTTATACCTATTCATTTCTAAATGAACAAATCATGTACAATATTATTAAGTCGAGGAAACAGTAAAACCAGAATTACCGTGCTCTGTGTAGGTGAACATGTGGCGCCACCATGTGGTGATTATCAGTATGCTCCAGCTCGGGACACCGCATGTAGTAGTAGAGAACATGCAGAGCTTCCCGTCCCCATGACAACGAATGTTGCCGTCGGTTACTTGGACTTGTCAGGTTGCCGTGTGTTGTCTTATTGTACCAATGATGCACTGCCTGGCTGACCAAGTCACCTGGTGGAGTAACGTTCAAATTTCACAATAAACTTTAGTAAATAATAACTTATTCACAGAAGCCGTGACATAAAAGCCTGGGGCATACTAGGAATACAAGAGCTGCATTTAGAGATTTTTCCAAAAGCCTGACATTTTGTAGACAAAAGTCACAAAACAATGAACCAATAAAAATGGCACAACAATGTGTCTAAATCACTAAAAAGTCACAGCTTACATTGTTGACAACGCAATAGCACATGTAAAAGTTATTTAATGTTAATTAATTTTCAGTTGGGAAAATTTACAAAATATTTTTGAATTTAAATCAGTTTGACACATGCTTACAAAGAAACACAAAGTCTACGAAAATAATGCACCGTTTTCAATATATATACTGACCTAATTCTGCAATGCTGCCGACACAAGTTGCTAAGAGACACTGTTCGATGTTTTTGGACATTGATTCATCATGTTGGTTGGTGACCTTACGACCTTCACACCCTGGGGTGCAGAGATTCAGAGAGGCTGGCAGAGATGGGGTGCCTGCAAATGATGAAACAATCAAATGATAAGTACCCTAGTATATATACCCTTCTGTTCGTGTTCTGGCTTTCATAGTATAAGTACTATAATGGTACGTTCTTCATTTTACACCAACTAAACTTTTCAAGGAAACATTCAGCAATGCTCTGAATGCTGCATGAAATATATTTGTCAACATAATTGTATCATTGTTAATAACCACATATCCATATATTCATATTATATATATATATATATATATATATATATATATATATATATATATATATATATATATATATAAATATATCAACAGCTAAGTGCACTGGGCTGCAATCCACATGGAGAAATGGGGATGGCTTAGAATTATGGAGAGTTAAATAACACATTTTCGAACACTTCTCACATTCCACCCTAACCAAACACATTTCAAAGGGTAAACCCTAAAATCACACATCAACATTTGACAGGTGTCCAGCTCATATTACAAATCAAACTAAGGAACTGTTTTTAATGGGATAATGTTACCAGGGTTGAACTCAATTAATATTTGGAAATATAATTTTCTTTTCATTGGTGGGCTGAAATTCCCATGTTTTTGCTGGCCATGGAATAAGACCCACAGGGTATATGTACTTGCCCTAACCACACCTACCACCATTAATTGTACTAACCACTCACCTGTCTCACCCCTTGTTTGACCTACCACAAAGTACCCAGATACTGATCTAACTAATGAAAGCTCAATATGGTTTAAATACTGACCACAAATACCAGTTTTAAGACACAGAAGATTAAATTACGATGTGACTTTTGATGTCTTATCTAAACATCACTGACTACTGGCAGGACACAATGTTTTTAACAGAACATGATCTATTACATATGGCAGGCATCTACACTTTGATCATCTGTAATTACAATGTAGACTTCGTGGAAGCAATTATCTTTTTTTGACACGGTCTGCGGTTTGCTAACAAATCTACCGGCTGTCTGAACGATCATGACCACGCCCGACTTGACTGATTGGATACCGTACCCACTACCCAAGTTCATTAGAAACATACAATTTAGTAAACTGTCATGAAAGTATTGCTGTTGTAGGTATACAAGCGTTAAAGTTCCCTTCTCAATTCAAGTGTTTCGCTCACCTTGGCTCAGTCATTTTGTAAAAAGTCTAACCTATCTAGTATCTAGGTTATCCAACATAACTCAAACTATTCACACACAACAGAACTGAACATCAAAGAACTTGATTCGTGATGGGTTAAGTCAGTTGAGGAAGGAATTTTAACACAAATGCTACATTTGTACCGACATTAAATTGATCAGAAAACCACGTTAAAACGAAGCTAGGCTAAATGCAAGAGTCACATCACGAAGCAGAATGGATCTTCATTGTCAGTATCTGGTGCAGCTGATTTTAGCACAAAAAATAAACAAAACACAAATTCTTCAACATTTCTCTTTCTCAACCCTTCTCATTGCACAATGGACAGTGTCTCATTGTCGATGCCCCTCTGATGACCTTATGATGACTCAGGCGGTAGATAATGTATTGCAGCCTTCTTCCACTTGTCATCCCATCCATAAGAAAATCATAAGTAATTTTTGGTAGACAGGTAAGCACAGTGTTCGGTAAATTGAAGGTTAATGCTACGCTGACCTTCTACAGCTGACAACAAGTTACATATTATGTACGTGTCACGAACGAGTTACTCTGGGAGATTTAGGGGTCCATCTGCATACATTTTACTGTCACAACCACATTATTTGTTTTAGTCTTCTAAACAATCGTCTACACTATAGGCTAAATCTAAATGTATAAATAACATAATTATATGCTAAATACAATTATTGTAAAAATAAACAACGTAAATGACAGCCACAGTTCTATGTTGCATATTTTTACATTCACTGTATTTATTTGTTAAACTGTCAGTAATGTGAAGTGCTGTAATAAATTAAATACGCTGTGCAATATCAGTTACAAAAATCAAAACAACATTAATTTTTAAATTGGCCACAACTCGTTCATCGCCAACAACAAAACAACTTGTCCGAATGTGGACGACAGAAATCCTAGCAAAGGATATTTTAATGGTTTCCACTGTTGTTTAGGTGGATATTAGAGAGATATTAAAGACACCATCACCATTTCACAAGGATGGGTCCCTCTTGGCTTCTAAAGAACTTAGGAAGACAGCAAACCATTCACATCACAGGGATTTCCCACATACAACACACATTTGTAGAGAGTAGAGAATTGAATGACAAACTTATAGCGGTCGAAGCACAACTATTTTTGATGCTCGGCTGATTTCTTACTAAACCATGTGGATTTCATTTGATGTAGGTATATTTTGTAGCCTGGTCGATGGTAACACTCGATCGGAATATGACTACTATAGGCCGATTAAGCCATGAGAATGTTATATGGATTTATACATCTTTATACAGAATTTCAAGTCAAAAATATGGACTTCAACTGCAAAATATAGCAGTTCAGGGAGGTGGAAGTTTGAGAAATGTATCTCCATAAGTTATATAATGTTGCCATCCATCAATAAAGTAAATGGTGTGAAACCACATTATACAACTGTACTCCATAAATGTGCAGACCTACTGAAGATGGTAACAACCGAACCGTACATTATATCATCAGGGTGGATTATATTGGGGTAACTTTCAGTGTGAAATATGAATCAACAGACTAATAGCCCAGTAAATTTCCAGACACATTAATTTAAACTGACACATCACACGACAGTACATTAATCATGCAACAAAAACCATGGCCCTGTGATCACAGACTCCAGGGTAGACTTGATACGGTTACAGAGTTCATTATCACTGCACTGAGCACCACTTTAGGGTAAATTTACAAACCACTGCCTTGTCTCTTTTTATATGAAGTGAAATTCAAGTCATAGGTTATTTAACCTCAATAAAGTATAAAAATGTCTATAATTTCCCAGGTTTCAATACAAAATGAATCACAGATGAGCTGTTATCTTGGCAGGGTGGTATTATGTGTGTTGGATAAAACAAACATTGACTGGGGGGGGGCAGCGGGGGAGGCAGAACTTGTAAGTTTGACTCCATTTCGAATCCCAGACAATAACATAAATTAACGAATACACTTGACATAGAGGAGGGCACTTGAAGGGAAATAATAAAAAACTCTCAGTTAAGTGGAAGAAGAAGCAAAGTCATTTTCATGACGATCTGCAGTTTTTCAGATTTTTCTTTTAATCATGGATACTTCACCATGTTTGTGCAACTTCTGGCAATGGTCACTTTTCAAAATATGTAACTTTATTGGCACAAAACTGATCTTTATACAACCACATCACAATAACACTACATCTTTAATGTACTAGAATAAGACTGAAAATTATTACAAATATTATTACTGAATGTGATTTTCGAAAGAACGAACATGGTGATGCATTTACATTTGTATTGATGTTGTTCACTTAGATAAATTTCCTGCTTGCATGGTTAACATAAACTAAATAATTTTTCTTATTTTTGGACATTAAAAAAACAATTAGTTGCAATGGAAAATCAAAAATATCTTGTGACCCAGCTGAATATCACAAATAGTTGTGCATAGTTGAGGCAACTTACATGACAAATAAATGTAACCAAACATACATCGTATAAAAGAAATCTTTCAATACGGATTGACAACAGATGAAAACCACAAACCCAACAAAATTACACAATCAATACACTAGACCAGGGTGTTTGCCTGTAATCACCCCCACTCCCTCCCTGATGATTCCCACCCCACACACCTGTTACCACCCTCATTTGTACACCCACATTGCCCTACACCCTCTGGCCAAGCCTTAATTGGTGCTGACCATGGGGGAAGACCACTATCAGCATGGTGACAACATAACTGGAGGGCCACAGCGACTCAAGTCTAATGAATGGAGATTGGTATGTGTGCCGATTAATCAAAAGTGGCTAATTAGAGACCATGCATTGCAACAGGCTGTTGGTGACATGGACACAATTTGACAGTGACACAATGTGACACAGTGTAGACAGTATGACCAAACACACACGTTTTCTTCACTGCAGTAACAGACAAAATTACTGACACTTAAAGTGATACCCTAGTCGAGTCTGATAGCTCATAAGGGTTAAGACTAGTTACCAGCCAATGTTACTCACATCAGGACCAAAGTTGTCTACTTATCAATGAAGTCCTATAAAATGATAGTTATGAAATGCTTGGTTATACACACTGGGCTTAGGTTCCGCGTGGCCGAACACAATGCCATTGCACTGGCAAAAACCCATAAGAACAGCAGTGAACCTGCACAAAAGATTAATCCAATTTGCTATTTGTGCAAATGTACTGGGCCAGACACTGCACAAACAGAAATTTATGGAGCATTCAAATAACCATCTGGAGTTAAACATATTTTTGTGCGAATTACACCCAATGCTTCATTCATGGTCATTATGGCCCATAATGGAAGTGTCCTCTATGGAGTCTATCATGGAGGTGTCCATTATGGAAAGGTGTCTATTAGAACAGGGGTCCCAACAATTTTTGAGGCCACCCAGCTTGGTTCTGTGTTCTTCATTATTGCTCCCTTTATAAAGGGGTGAGGCTAGTTCATGCTGCACCGCCCCAGCTGTTATCCCTTTCCACTTCTCCCTATCGGCAGCCTTCTCCCTTCTCTTGTCACCCTCCTCTGCCTTTCTTACATCCCTCTTTACACAGTCCTCCCTCTTGTGTCTTGTGATCTGACCCCTTTTCGCTGTTTCATCACCTGTGTTTTCTTTGGCAGTCGACCCGCCTCCATCTGCACATAATGTGTCATTCTAAAATGTGCATGATTTTCTGAGGACCCCCTGGACCTACGTGTGCGTGGTGGTCCCCGGTCCCCATTGTTATTAATATGCTCAATACAGGACAAAACATGAAGGCACCCCTGTTTCGGTGTAACGGCCATGAGAGACAATCCTGTCTCAGCCACAGAGGCACCACGAGTTCAACCACAACCAGACCACAGGGTATATTCAACCACAGACATCCTCTTGCGTCACATCGGATGACACCAGCTGGCGACATGCCAAAATAACCCCTAGCCTTCTATGGGGTGCAGATTCATTGCCCCTGGTGGTGGGGTGTAGGGACAATGCACATGGAAACCCTCGCCCACAAGCCAATAGACACTTGCATTGCAAACACCAGAAGACTCGTGTCATCCATGGCAAGATAACATGCTTCGGTGTAAGATAAGGTGTTGGTAATCTGTATCTGTGTTGGCTTCAACCGCAAGGTCTACCACATGTCTTGATATGATATGAACATACTGGACTAAATATGTTCGCCGATGCGAATCATTCTTGCATCCTATTGGTCAGTTATGCTGCACCTACGATACGTTACCTGTAGCAGTGGATCCTGGGAAGATTAAGATTCAACCAAGACTATAAAAAGACAAACACGCAATCTAATTCTGAATTCTTTATGCACAACTAAGTTGCTCAAAGTTTATAGCATGCTTCCCTGTGGAAGGCAACATATATGTTTCTGTTTGAATACAACATGGTTAACTTCTAGATGCCCTTGAGCCAACTGAAGTCTCCTCACTGATGCGAAACATGAAACTGTGGATTGAACAAGTTGCCGCTTCCATTCTGTCCATGGACAACAGATGATGAGTCCTAGGGCTTGGACAAGAATTGCGTTTGGAACCGTGTATCAAAAGATAAACGCAGCAATCAGTTGGACTGTGAGTAGTCGATGGTGTCGGTGAAGTGTCCCGCCTTGTGATCATCAGCAGGTCTGTGACAGCCAATTGTGATGGATGGAACAATCACAGCATCTTTATCTGTTTATCTGTTCCTCAGAGACATTACACCACACAGTGGCAGCCGATGGCAACATAGTAGAGTGACATGCAGGCAGTGGTCATTGGGTGGTAGTCTGGTTGGTTGTCATAGGGGTGGTGGTGGCAGAGAGGGTTCTTGCCAAAGGGTTCACATTCATCTTGTAACATAAAATTCCATGACTGTCCATGACCTTTTCTAGTGGTCCATGACAAGTTACACATTTACCCTCTGTATGGGATATTTTACTTCCCCTGGCCTAGAGACCAGGTAGAAGGGATCTATGGCTTTAGTGTCTCATCCGAAAGACACACATTTCTAACTCCCTACATGAGCCAGGTGCCAGACAGGATGGCAAGTTGTACCAAATTCTTACTATACAGTTGGGTGGGTCAGTGGCAAGGGGTCCAAACCCAGTACATCCTGGCTAGAACTAGAGGACCTGAGGTAAAATATGTAAAGGATCAGTGCACAGCCTGTAGATTGGATATCAGGAAGTACCGGTACTCGTTCTCATAGAGGACAATAAATGAATGGAACAAACTGTCTACAGACTTTGTAACTGCTAGCAGCATGAGTATGTTTAAAAACAAGGTTGAACCATACCTCAGGAGGGAGGGTTACATGTAGATGAAAATTGTTGGACTCACAATAAGACAATGGCTTACTTGTCCACTTGCCATCTGGGCCTTTGGCTTGGACGGCAAATCTTGTTAAATCTTCTTGTTATGAGATGAGCACCAGACCAACTGAGCAAGCACTGCTCTTTGACCATTACACAGTTAAACACATTTATGATGAAAACCATAGCAGAAGTTGTGGAAATGGCTGTATTGGTTGGAGGGGTGTTGGTAAAGTTACGTTACTGGTTGTTGTGTTTTAGATGATATTTGCTGCTGAAATTTTCACTGTCACGATCAGTCGTGGTCAAGGCAGCACACCTAGAGGTGGTAACAGTCATGTTACTGGTGAATGGCAGGGGACAACATTGTTATCAAGCGAGAAACCAGGTGCGCAAAGATTCCCTAATGGAATTAGTCCTTACCAACAGGACTGTTTACAGAAAGTCAGACCATGATGTAGAAGAAATGACCTAGCGCTTGCCTCACATGAAGGCAAGCTTCAAAACTCCAGCTGAACATCTAAGACCAATCGAGGCACGCTAAATTATGCATGCATTTTACCCCTGACACGCCACCTTAGTGTCAACTCTGACAACGCTATTGCCACTTTTTTCCCACCTTCGCCCCCGAGTCCCGACTGCAACCCAGTTTGATGGCTCACACACCTATCAGGATGAAACCAATTTTTACAACACGTACCTCCACCTGTCCGTAATGACAGAGGATAATGATACAGCCCTCACTGAGGGGCCCAAATAATGACCTTAAATATGTCACTTAATAGAAATCATGTTGTATCATTACAGAGTCAACAGAGTTGGCTGTTTTGTGCAGAGTACAGAAAGGGTTCAGTGGCCAATAATGCGGGAATACAATTAGGAGTGATGGACGACCTCAAGTCAAGCGAAAAGAAAGTGCATCTCCATTTCCCAGCTAATACCTGTGCAGGTGTGAAGGTATTTGCACCCACTACATAAAGGTGCTTTTCATAATTCTCCAGTTACAATTACGTGAAAAATATGTGCGGCTAACTAGAATTTTTCATCGCATAGTTTCTCGTCATGTTATGTAGTGAATGTGCTTCAAGAATGTCCACATACCTTTTTATCCAGGACTTTAATAGCTACATACACATTCTTTTGTATTATCAAATTACACAACAATTTATCTAGTCATTTAACCAATACATAACTATGTAGCTCAACGTAGCATTCTGTATTTCTGCCTACTGTTGGATGACTGCATTGTGTGATCTGTCCACTCTACTTGTTTCAGACTCATCCCATCCACTGTTTAGTAAATGTACCTTAAATGTCTTCATTACTCACCCTTGATTCTAGCTTCACCAAACAAATTAATGGTAAATTCTTATATAGTTATTACAGAGCAATCCTTGGGATCGTTCTACACACTTTATACTTCACCACCCAGCAAACTTGTTCATTCCAATACCAACTCGACTTTTCTGGGAAGCATTCAGCCGTGCTGCAATTACTGTGCAAAGACAGTTCATTCACTTATATCCACCACTGCCAAGTATTCATTTATCCTGCTGAGAGCATTAAGTCAATGTGGAGTAAATGAAATTGCCTAAGCTTCGAAATGACATCACGTGGATTCCAACCCGTCATCTTGGTGGCATAAGCAGCTATACAGGCTGACTAGTTACATAAAATACAAATATGTTGTGTAATATCAAGTAGGGGCTCAGGCAGTCAGAAACCATTATTCATACAAGGATGTTTAATATCATTTATGTTCAGCTGTCTGACTCCGAACAGCCATAACATGGATTGACATGGGAGTTTCTTTACACTACACGTGTCCGTCTAGTGACCATGACTACCCAAGGTACAAATACACACAGGCAGCTATAGACAAACCAGACCTAAGGCCGGATGTGGTGACATAGAAGATAAATAAACCAACTGAAGGAAGTCAATCAAGGAGTTGCTACAAATTCCTGTTGAGGTTGTAAAAACTACAACAGAAGTGCATATGCATCCATGCGCGAATATATTTTGATGTATCTAATCATCTACCATAGTGTGATTGCTATGTTGGCTATGTGCTCCTGTGGAAGTACGACTACAATAGAGGGAGTATAATGCATCAGCCCATGAATGTATTTCGATATACAGTGTATCTGTTCAGCTACCATAGTGTGATTGCTATTTTGGCTAGAAAACATGGAGCAAAATGGTCAGTAGGATTTATTTTATTTTACAAAAGAACGCCAGTGACATAATGGCAATTGCTTACTTTCTAACCGTGCTTACAGAAACTGTGTTTTAGATTACTGCGCTGCTGTCTAAAGAAATCCACCATTACGAATTGGATATAACCGATGTGTCTGGTTCAGTTTACGTCAACAAAGACAGTAGTAGGTTATTAACACGGCAAACCATGAATAAATGTATTGTATTGCTGGATGCTCACATACATATAGTGGTGAGCGCATCGCTGACTGCACTAAAATTATTGTAAATATACAAGTTACAGTCTAAGTCACCTGACTGTCTCTCCACTAACCACCCCACCCAACAGCCACTTGAAGTTTCTCTGGGTCATCCGTCATGGCTGCCGGACATTTATTAATTCAGACTTCACTAAGAGACCCACCGCCATTGAATATTTGCACAATAGGTGCTTTTGTTTGATTAGCTCAGATTTTGATCAATATTATTGTAAGAAACGTTGTGCCTAGGGAGGAATAATACTAATCCCCTAATTAATGCCACGTACAAACACGACAGCCCATCAACAAGGGCTTTTGTTCCGAGCAGAGCCGCTGCAGTATAACTATTATTTACAATCTGTATATTGCATATTAGAATGAATTTGTTCACAGAATAACTGCATAAATTAAAATTAACGAGAACTGTGCTAGCTTTGCTGTGAAATGTAGCTATCTGGTGCAATTATGTTAGTTTTTTGTTCTTGGTTTAAAACAGGAAATTCTAAGGTATGGTCGTGTATTTTGTCAATGCAAATTCTGGTGAAATAACCGATTATGGTAAGCTCAGTGAGATGCAGGGGTGTCAATCAGAGGATGGGGGAAGGAGGACGGGGGAGGGTGGAGGGGGTTCAGGTTCACCCACTGTTGTTTCGAAGCTTGGGTGTCTATGCCTGGGGAAATAAAACGGTCCCACACAGGGGGTAATTGGCTGAACAAAGGGTGAACATTTGGGGTGGTTACCCTACATTAAAAAGTTCACTAAGTTGCCCCACATGATTTCCCTTACAGACATAAGTGGCAGGCAATTGTGTCTACTTCTAAATTGGGTTAGTTTTAAGTTCCCCTGTTAAGGAATCGCCCCCTCAAGAGGCACCCTTTACACACACAGTAGCATCGCCCTTTTGTTGTAGTTACCTAACCCTCACAATGGGGTTCTTTCAAGATGGTAACAGCACAGTTTACTTATAAACTGACAATGCTGTCAGCTGTGATGGTCGCGATATGTTCTAACAGCGCTGTTACAAGTAAATGGCAAAAGTCGCTGTATCAAGTGACAGCCTTTGACAGGTAGGAGCTAATTACCAGTAGCAACAAAACAGGGAAAATCAGCAAACACCAGCCCGGAGCTTTCTAACTTGGGGGGCAAAAGACCACCCAAGTAGCCGGTTGACTTTTCTTCCCATTATGTTCCAAAGTTGCTTTCAAACAATGTAGTTTACCCCAACAATTACTGAATGCTTCCGGCACACGAGAATATCAATATACACACTGGTACTTCTTAACAAATGCATGTTTTTTGAGTCAGGTGACTACAGATGTTGGCAAACTGACTTTCCACTACACCAACTCATATAACTGATTCTATTTATCTATGTCCACGCCTGTTAAATTCTCATTTAACGGTGGTACGTTGCTCATTAGGCAGGGATATCAAATAATTAATTATGGTAGGATTAACAAATACAGTACGTTTTTACCCGGAGAGTACTGCAAAGACTGACTCCATGTACTGATTCATACAAACCACACAGACGAAGGCAGAGAGATTGGGATCAGACAATTGGCATACTGCCACACAGCTATCTTGTGATCTCAGCGTAAGCCTTGGGGCCAGCGTTCGTACAACATTGCTGCCTATCTACGAGGACAATTCTACTCTGCCATGACAAGTGACATTTTTATTTCTGTCATCTGCTTCCCTCTGCATACTGTCACATACTTCGGTTTGCCACTGCCATTCCACTGAAGTTCTTTATGTTGTTGTCATATAGCAATTGAAAATCGTAGTACTTGCTTCTTTGAACACAGTTATACAAAAATCTGGTTGAAATGTCACTTGCTTCCTTTTGTTATGGAAGGGTAGAATTGCGGAAAGTTTCTGCAATTCTGGTAATGATAATACTAAATTCTGCTTTAATTGGTAGTTAGTTTTTATTAATTTTTATTAAATAAAAACTAACTAACAATGCAGAATCTAGTATTATCATTACCATGGTGTGGTATCAAGTAATCAATGTGTAGGCTACAGGCGGCATCATGTGCCGCTGCCTAATGCAAGAAGCTAGTAGTGGGGGCTGTCAAAAAAATGTGTTGTGATAAGTGGACCTGCATAGAAAATGTCACGGCTTTATCAACAACCTGCTTCTTGTTCTTGCACATTCAGCCTGCAGCTGTGCATTAAAACATTTCCTCCAAAACCATATTTTTATTCCTGCTTCTGAAATCAAAGGCCTCATATGATTATATGTATCCACTGTCTACTCATGACAAATGACAAACGTGGCTGATTCTGTTGTGACAATTCTAAGTCTACTACCTAAATTATGTCAACAATACAGGTCAACTCTGATAGCATCAGACAGACGAAGGTTCGCTACTTTGTAAATGGGGCAGTTTGTCATTCTCATATCTAACTTCAGGGTACGGCCAGTCTGCTAATTATATACGCATGTTTCAGGCTGTTGTTTGTTTTCAAAATTACAACTTTGTGGACCAGTGAAAGTTCTGAAAATGAATCTGTAAATTTTACGTAGCTATATTAACTCAGATAGGTTTGTGCTACGGGGAATATTCACCACTTTTTTCACACTTATTCAAAAGAACTTTGTCTGTGTTTTCTTCGGCAAAGGCAAATGATTCCTATCTTAATCTAGGTGCACACTTTTCCTTTCCTCTCATTAGGGTAATGCTAATCATATTTGTGTTACCTGTCAACAAATTCTTGGAACGCCACCTCAATCCTCTTTAATATATATGATTCAGAATTGTTAACATACATTTCCCTTTTCAAGTAGGTCTTCCAGTTCAGAAAACATTATTTTGAAGGGCAGTATTTTCATCTGTATAGTTACTCTGGATAATGTTATAATGGTAAAACATTTCATGAAAACTCACTTTTCATAAATACATTAATTTATTTGTCACATGATATTTATGTTGTTTAACACTGGAATTACCTTCTTCGCAGAAACGTCTATTGTCACTGGTGTGGTGTCCACTGATAGCTAAGTACCAGGTACTACAAAGTATTTACAGTAATTTGGCTTAATTGATTAAGGAGTGCATTGTTCCAAAAGTGATAAATTATTGCTACACATGGAATAATGAAACCTGTTACTTGGGTGAGTAAGCACGACGACCATCCATGAATAAATTACTGTCAGTTTCTTACCGATGAGCACTGGCCATATGCTGACCACTGGCCAGGTGGCACAAAGGGAATGTGGCTGGACAATGGGTCATTAGGCCCCTAATGAGGGCTACTTCAGTACATGTATAACAATTAGTCTGCTACATTAATCCCTTAGTGACTATGTGTGAATAATTAATAATTAACAGGAAAAGTGACCCTCCTGGACAATGGAATCCAGTTAGGTAAAATCTTTGATGTTCGTCTAATAACAAACTCTGAATGATATTGCCTTTTAGTTGAAAATTAAATATCATCACTTATCATTATCATATTAACTATTGTTACTAGCTGAAGTGATGAATAAAATGTTTAGATATAAAAATACAAAATATACCACAAAGACCTCTGAGAAATTTTCCAGACATTTTCATATTGATAGTAAGCAGAACATATTTTATGACACCGATCATGCCCAACTCTAATTGCAGGTAATTGTTTATTTAATATATTTATGATACCAAGTTACATGGGTAGGATAACTAACCCATGCATGGAATGTGGTAAACCACAGGCAGTTTCACAAGGCATTTGTAAATTACACAGCATCAACAACTCGTTAAAAATGGATTACTGGATCACAGACTTTTTATCATTGTGGTTGAGGATGACGGGATGCCATATTTATACATCAAGACAAATTCTGACAGCAATACACCCTGGATAAAAAAATACACCTGATATGACTGAGTTATCTAAAATTGACTTTTGAAATTGTGCAGCTGGGGATATTGTGTTTGGCTTTACTGGGGCATCGAGTACAGTAGGGGAGTGTGGGACTTTCAATTTAGCATAAGGAAGGTCTGAATCTTCTTGTTGCTGTACATAGCTCAGGCAGCCTTGTTGGCTGGTTGTGAATGAAAAGCTTTTGTGCAATGATTACAGCATGGCTGAATACTTCCTGGAGAAGTCGATTGAAAAGATCTGCCGGGGTGAAGTTTGGGTTTGGCCTTGGAGAAGGATAATTGTGAAAATTGCTAGAGTGATAATATTTAGTTTGTACGGTGCCAGACCCAATACAGTTCATGGTTCATAGTTCACAGTATCAGTCAATCTGTCAATAGTTTTGACAGGCAAGAATGGTTATCAATTAACTTTTACGGACACACCCAAAATACTATGAATAGTGTGTAGATTCGGCACCTTTAGGGATATACCCTTTATGCACACCCCCATATCTGTGTCTGCTTTATATGAATCAAATAGTTGGCACACTCATGGGGCAAAACACACGGTATGGTGGATACAAGCGTGGTAATGATATTACGACTGGATTAAGTGACAAATATAAGACACACTTACCACTGGCGTTGACTCCACAGATGAGGTGTTCAAATGGTTGCAACAAGCCCCACAATTCACTGCTGCTTGCTATGCCATACTCCAACACTTCCAGGCTCAAGACAGAGTCTCCTGCAGGAACCAATGGAAACCAGTCAGTTTGCCAAAGACGATATCACGGAACATGGCTGGATTCAAGTTATTAAATGTGGCAACAAACTTTGAAGTTATTGCAGTATGTGTACAATGAATTCAAACTGTACAACAATGACACTACACACTCTACATGTATACTCAACTTTTAAAGGACAAATGTTGTCTAAAGTTGGAAGCATTGCTGAAAGTAAACTTAGATTTCAAACCCAGATTTGCATGGGAATACTTTCTAAATAACAAATGGCTAAGTACACTTTTAGGGCTTCTACAGACTTTCCCTTTTGTATGAAGACATTCAATTTACAATGAAATTTACATTGCCAAGGAAAACGGAATGAATGTTTACAAGAGTGATGTGACGATTAAATTAACATGAGATGGGAATGTTTAATTTATTTATGAGGTTATATATGTATATACTTGATGAACTAACTTCAACACTAATATCTACCTATTGCTTGAAAACAATAGAATACAAAAACTTCTATTGCGTTAAAATCCTCGGGAAACCCAAGCTCAGCAGCGCAACATAATAAAAGAGTAACAATTCCAGTGGTAAAACAAGTAGCAAATAGTACTGTGACATCAGACTGGCTCCATAGACACATTTCACTCTGTCATGTGTATGGAAAACTGTGGTTTCGATAAAATCTGTAAAATTTGTCAGATTTAATACCACATTCTAAAATCCAGCATATTTACACGTTACTTCAAACAGAAGAGGAGAGACAGATGTAGCGACAACATGAAAATAATACCGGTTTAAAGCTCCAATGCGCTTACTTAAAACTCTCGACATACCACAAGCTGATCAGCAAGTTTCAGTGACACAATGACACTCGCAAATGGCACAAGATTGTGTTGCCTGTCATTAAAGGTTTACAGCAGGTTTAATTTCTCCATCCAAAAACATCTGCTCTTGAGAAATTCCTTTTTTTGTGTGTATATCGGCACACTTTAGTTCCCAAGGATTTTGGCTGGATTAAAGAAGTGTGTGATTTGTTGAAGCATGTAATAATGAAGCATAGATAGTGTATCAAGATTGTTCCCACACAAAGGCATGCGAATTGTTGAAGAAAACAGAATATTGTAGAATGGATATTGTAGAATGGATAAAATGACTGTGTCACGAGACCGATTAGGAGAATCATTGTGGTTACCATCTCAGTTTGTTTGCAACAGTTGACATAACTGATAAGCAGTTCCAGCTGTAAACAGTTGGATTGGTACGCTGGGGAGCTATGGAGGATAAGCAAGTTTAAACAGGTGTGTTTTTAGTTTACTGTGAAATGTAAATTTCCTACAGACTTCACACTAACAGGGAGTGAGGTCCACAGAGTCGGTGCAGCAAGTGAAAAATCTCTAGTTCCGACATTTGTCTTAACATTGGGAACAAAACATAGATTGGAATTAGATGATCGAAGTTGTCTAGGCTGTCTTCCATCAGGTTTTGGTATAATGTGAAAACCATACTTATCATTCTGTCCCAACATTTACTCAGTAAAACATGCAAATGTGGAAGAATAATTGCCTTCCAAAACTGTTCAATAAACCTAATATACAATTTAAAGGCTTCACTGCACATATAGAACAAATTTCACACTGAAGATCAAAATATAGAGATATAGCATCCTACGTTGGTGTCATCTTCAACTACACTGGACTACAAAGAAAAAGTTCTATTTTTTTTGGACTTGGACTTGGTATTCTTCTGAACAGAAGAATAGGAACATTATAATCTTCTTATTCTCCTTTGAATGGAAGAATATGTGGTATTCTTCTACAACAAAGAATACCAGGTATTGTTCAAGCATCATTTAAATGACCCACGCAACCCTATAAACATGAGAGACAGCAGTAAATAAGACTCACTGAAAACATATTCAGATTTCACCTGAATGCGGACATTAGGCACAAATCCTAGGGGTATATTAGCTGTGAACAATGTGGCAAATATCCCAGGTGTGGGCGTGACAGCCCTCTATAATGACCTTTGTGACGACAACTACCCCTATAATGAGCCTTTTACCCTTACAAATTGACAAACGGCAATTCATAAAGACTGCCATTGTCACAGGAATGAACAGTCCCCTTTAGTCAGAACTCTTAAGACAAATGCCTAAATACCTACCACTCTAAATAATCACTCATAATGACCCCTCTCTCAGTGTCATGAAGCACCCCTTCTGTAGTTACGAACTATACCATATTTTTCACTGGGTGTTTTTTCTATCAGCCATGCCTTATCTCCTGAGCTTGGATGGGCACCAAGTAAAACTACAGGAACAGAGAAGTGACATGTACAAGGGTTCACCACTAACAATGGCTGGCTGGGTAAAACCCCGGGTAAAACTTCAGGTATGTTTGTAAGTGGGCTGACAGATGGAAATATTGGCGTTATTAGAAACGAGCAGATGCAATTATCAAGAATGGCTTTCCACAGCAATAAAAAAATTATATGAAGTCTAGCAAAATATGAAAACCTAATTTTTCCTTTTTTCAAAATGTTCATCAAGTTGGCAGATCAATAATATATAAATCGCGTTTTTCTTCTATCCACAACTACTGATTTAGAAGAAAATCATGATTCACAACATTTTCCTTCTTTTCTAAACTGCTGTCGCTGTGATAGAATAATATAAATCGGGTTTCTGCACAACACAAATTTTATATTAATATTGCAGTGATCTAAACTTGATACAAATGCAAAGCCACATTTATTGAGAACCATTTTCTTGATATCCGTGCATGTGATTAATTGCTCACAGTTCACATGATTCAGACTAAAATTTAAAAGATTATGCTTACATAAAATAATCATTCTGGTACACAATTAATGATATTTTATTTCAAGCAGAACTAATCATGAATTGTTCAGTTTGTTGGAAGTCAGCATGTGACTGTATTAAACTTAAATACAGTTAAATTAAAAATAGTAATCAACTGTAATATTTGTAATTTAAAATTAGATTTTCATGCTAAAATTAAAAGTAGTAAAATTAAGCTAAAGTAATTCACCCAGGGACTGTTAGTGTTACTGATAACAATGCAACCGTCAAATATTGACCAATGTGAAATTCAATTCTGTATGCCAATTAGACTTAAAACCCTATAACACTGAGAAACAGCAATTATAGATTATGACAACAGTTTTTGTTCTGCCCAAAGTTTACATAGGCTTTTCATCTCTGCGTGGTTAGGTTTCACCAACAAACCAATGAGTTCTCTAGAAATCTGATTCCTTCAAGTGCAACAGGATCATGAATGCACGCCAATAATGACATAATTGTCTCATGAGAAAAAACCATGCAAAAAGCGCAATCCACAACACTGGTCATATGTAAGGATCAACAGACATTCGAAACCAAATAAACATTACACATCCACTGGCAATGTCACGCTGAATTTCCCCATGAATTCTGATCCTTCAGTTTCGCGGGTACAGCAAACACCCCTGCTGGGGTGGAAATGAAATGAATGCGCGTGCCATTGGAGGAATTAGGGCAAATAGGGAAGACAAAGCTAAGGCTCAGTTCCGCAAGGGATACCGCTTTCACCCCTTCCTTCCTATTCTTCCCCTGTCAACCTCCTGGCCACAGTGAAGTACTCTCACCCTGTTCCTCGATGCAGGGGGTGTTTTCCCTGTCAATATATCAGTCTGAGTGGCAAATGTCTCACTGGCCCCCCCTACTGGGGAATATAGGGGTTGCGTAAGGTGGATGATTAAGTGCCCCATTGTGCTGGGGGGTTTGTTGTGAATGCCCTGTACAGGAAGCGGCTGGACACTTAGTGCGCTTACCTAGTCTAATGAACAAATTGCCAGCAATTCTTAAGGGACATGCCATGACTGAGGAATGCAGGTATGTGGGAAATGAAATCCTCTTGAGAGCCTGCACATGGCCATGTGAATAACTACCGAAGTGTGGCGTACCTGCCCGCTTACTCAGCATCGGTCATGCTAGGTTAATTACAATTAATCAGTAAAGCTGTGATAGCGGTGTGTAATACCTTAATAGCTGTGTCTGAATGGTGGTTCCCCCTCATAAATTCTTTGTAGGAGTTTATCGCGGTACATTTCCTATGAACTGGTAAACAGCATTCTTGTTGTCATAGTGGAAAGAAAACTTTGAAGTAAAGATACAAAAGTAAAATGTGTTGAAAATGAGTGTTAGTTATCATACAGAAAGTAAATGCCATTAATGAATGAATGACAAAACAATTCATCAAAACAGTGTGAAAATTTTATGTTTGATAAGATTACTTAACATTCTTGTAGGAGCAACGACAATTGATTTCAAAAGAGTTTGATTTGTGTCGAACCAGCAATATTAGTTAACTTAATAATTCAAGAGATGTGCTGTAATAGTTTAGGATATCTGCTGTAAAATCATTGAATAATGCCAGTAATAGATTTTGATGCCATAAATGTGCATGTTATATACCATCACAAGACACCTCTGGTGTGATTTCACATTATAACTTTTAACGTTCTTAGTTTCGGACAAATATAATGTTTGTGGTGATTACATGCACACATTTTCCAGATAAGCAGACGTCTGCTGTCACACAATAAATATACACAATTGAATGTCATGGGTCAAAATTCTAACAAGATGGCAAATGGAGGTAGATTCAGACTGCCTGTGTCAGATGGACATATTTCTTAAATGAAACTTGGAAATTGTATAACATTTCACCATGAATATTTGGGAGCGGTTATCATTGCCTTTATAGAGGTAGCATCCCTAAAAGATAAACTTTTATGGTTATATAGCATTTCTCTTTCATGCTTACCAAAAAATATTTGTAGAATATATAAATGTTGTATACATACCTAGCTGTTCGTTCCCAAGAGACATCAACACGACTTCCTCCAATAGGTTCTCCATACAGGCTGTCAGAAATATCGCGGCAAACTCATGCACATATCGTGCAATACACGTGTCGATCATCCACCGATGAAACTTGCCAACGGAGAAATGCAATGCGGCACGTTCACTCTTGCTCTGTTTGTGCGTGTGCGCAGTCATCGCATACACAGCGAGTGCCTTGTGACACGCCTGTGTACAACTGTCAGACAACGTGCGACACAACACAATTTTCGTTGCTGTTTGCACCTCGTGTTTCGTGCACTTGTTGAGTGTTGTACTGAGACGTTGGACCTCACGGGCTACGCGCACAAGAGGACGGTGTAACAGGAATGATAGCCGCTGCATCATCTCAACAGTGATGTGTCCACATAAATGTTTTGTGCGTCCCTCGCGAAGTACGTTCAACACTTCCTGTTCGCACCATGGCACGCGTCCCAACTCTGGCAACTTCGCATAGCCGTTCGCAAATGAATTCTCATCCACCATCGACATATTTCCATCGTCTGTCGTATCGGCACCATCACGGCAACGATGGTGGATGCAGGTGTATGAACTAGTGTCACCACCTGGGATGTCTGCGTAATCGTGCGAATAGTTCGCTGAGTCATGCTGCGACTGACTCGTACCAGACGATCGAGATTCTGAAGTTGCACTATAACTCATCAACATGCTACTGTTGTAGCTCTCCAACGACCCCAACCCACCTAGTGTCAGTTTCACAAATGGCGCACGAAGCTGGTCAACTCCAGCCATTATTGTTCAGATTTTCAAAAAAAGCGACAAGCAAGAAATTTTTTCTGCTTTCCACAAATGATCACATCCATTTGAAACTCCTTTAATTCAAACATGCAATAGAGAAATTGGTTTCTATCGTGATGTATAATCCAACATTTGATGGGACATGAAAGATCCGTTGAATGTGCTCACCAGACCAGGCATAAAAACTGCTACAGTCGGATGACTTTCTTTCGATTATTCCCCAGTTCTCTGTCATCCGCATCTGTTCACACCTGGAAGATGATTAAAACAAGGGTTTACGATACGATCAATCAAACCATCTCACATTGTCAGCAAGGAATAAAATCATAAAAGGCCACTCTGAGCCATCTGACGCCGTCTTTGTGAGGATGTAGACTGACCTTGAGCAGTGCACCATTGGAGGTCAGACACATGACAGAACTGTGCCACAGAACTTCACTGCTGAATGATTATCATAAAGGAACTATATTCTTTACATTTAAAGACCTAGAGGACAAAACCAACAAAGGCTAAAACAGCAGTAGAAAAATTATCATGTACATTGGACATAAGGAAGTACTCATTCTCACAGTAGATGACAGTAGAAAGGAATAAATGATTTGTGATTGTATAAATGCTACACATAGACAACACATTTTTGGGGTGCCGATAAGCCACCCTGCTTGTCCAATTGCAAGTTGCTGTGAATGACAGTTGAGTTAAACATCAGCCTAAATATCTGCCTAAATTGTGCAACATTTGACTGGAGTGACACTGATATTGGCAACCATGTGTCTGTCAGTCTTTCTCTCCATAAGCCTAACCCTTATCCCCTTTTCTCTCCCTCAGTCTGTCAGACTTAGATCTTAGACTTGTTTACGTAAACCGCAAAAACAATTGTACATATCTGAAAAATTTAACAGTTTCTATATATATATATAATTAATATTTATTTGCATTTTATTTTTGTTCGTATTTCTTAAGACTGTGTGTGTCATGCATGCACGTTTGTGTGTGTATGTGCATATGCATATGTGTGCGTGCGTGCGTGTGTGTGTGCGTGCGTGTGTGTGTGTGTGCGTGCATGCATGTGTTAAACTTTGCATGCATGCATATATAAAATTACATATAGAATGCACATTTCAATTGATATGTGCTATGACCTAAGGTACAATGTTAAAGAATGGACAAAACCAAAGATCTTTCCAAAGATCACGAAGGAAGGACCCCAATGACGATCCACGGCTATGAAACAACCCCAGACCCGGCAAAAGGAACACAATCTGAGACACACAATGTCCAAAGCACAAGAAACGTGCAAAAACAGTTCTAAGAAACTATTATACCTTGTCCGAATGCATTAAACCAGTTACCTGACCAGTATTGCAATACTATCACCACACAAGTTCTTTGTAATTGTTTTCATGGCATCAGTGCCAACGCCTTTGCCCAGAGCAGAAGGTTTTGGTCGCTTACTGATACATTTGATCTCAAGCTGACATTTGACAGTTAGAAAAACAACTTCAAAAGAATCGCGGTGTATAATTACAAGTCGGTTCACTTTGTTGCTGTGTCTGTGTGAAAGGAACGTCCATAAGGTGGGGATACGCCACCTAGGTGTCAACTCATGCAAACAGTAACACAGCACACGTCGGTGTTCTTGTGTTAAAGGTTCACGGTCTGGTCATCTTGGTCGGAAAAGTCATGTTACATAGTATATAATATATGGAACCATATCTTTTCTGATATCTTGACCCTAAAATGTGTTTTATTGAACCACAATGTTATTTTAGATATAATTTGACCATTACCTGTTTATACGTTGGTTACTAAAAAGCATTTGGGCAGACAAGACAGTGACAATAGAAACTACTATATAGGACAATATTACAGTAAAATGGTCAGACTTTGTACAACACTTGACATCAAAAGTGCACACATAATCACACACTGAAGAACTAAAATCATTCGCATAAAGACACTGCATGCGCTTGAATGTAAAGTATGCGTTTGCACGCACAAACATTGTGCACATGCATGCATGTGCATAACCAGCAAACATGACCTTCAGCAATCGATTTATTCCCACAGCGATTCACCACACCACCTAGCCTCATTGACACCCTACGCCTGATTTACCTCAACACCGGCCTATTAGCAAAACCACATTTCCACAGGGGTGGAACCCCCACTGGGGTGGACATATCACCCTGGTCTTTCAACCCCACAAAAATTCAGGTGAATATTCCACATAATTGTCACTGCAATTATCGAGCCGCGTGCGAGACAACAATACACCTTGGGGAAACACCCCGGGATGTCTGGGGGGCAGGGGTGCGTGAAAACATGTCCATGGAAACATTTATTAGAAGTGACATTGACATATTATATACATGGAGATCTGAGACTCTGGTTTTCTGGTAATAAGGATCTGTTGAAAGGCAAACAAAACACTGCAAGATAATATGAATCACCAGGCACCACGGGCAGTTTGTGTACTTTGGCTGACGCAGTATTGATTTTTGTGTTTTCATGGCTGCTTATTTGTAAGAAATAAGGTCAACATATTTATATAAATGTATATATAATGATGTATTATATAGCACCGGTATCCACCATTTACTCCAAAGGAGATTTTGTTTACTTCTCCTGGCTTCGACACCTGTCAGAAGGGACCTACAACTATTTTATTTGCAGCCTCTCATCTGAAAAAACCCTGGCAGACCCGTTCACTCCAACACAAACCAGACTTCTCTGGGAAGCATTAAGCCATGTTGCAATTACTGTGCAAATGTATACACCACTGTCTATTGCCAGGTACTCATATTTATATTTCTCTCGTCTATGATCACTGTTGTGTTGTGTGGTTATACTATTGCGTCACATTTCAGTTTTAACAATTAATACGTTGTTTGTTGTGCTTCATCACAAGACATGTATACTTCATAACAAGACATGCATGCTTCATAACGAGACACGCATGCTTCATCACAAGACATGCCTCATGAGACACGCATGCTGTCAACTGTTTTAGGCAACCAACTGAAGGGTTATAACCTTTCCCATAGATTCGAGACTAGACAGAAAATAGAAATTCCAAACAATTCTTAATACAAATACCTTGCACATACTGTGATCATCCAATGATCATCATTTCAAAAAAGTCACTCTTCCTTGGTGCCTGGTGTCAGTGCCCCACCCCCAGAACGGAGAGGGACAGCCATTAAGCCAAGGAAGAAGCCTACACAGACATAACTATTAGTTATCTGTTTTGCTGTCTGAAGGCCTAAATATATACCTCATCAACAAGCCACCCTCTGCATATGGTTGTTACTTTAGGTGGTGATCTCGTTAAATTCTTAAATAACCATTAATCACCGTGTGTTTTCAGGAACACTATTTGCAATTCATGAATTGTCCAGAAAAGTAACCACATCATCCATTATTAGCCACATCCAAGCCGCTTTCACACAAAGACATTAGTGAGTCGGTCTTACTCCTTTCATTTTCTGGATTTTTGCCTACCAGGTAGATGGTATTGGGAGGCAAATCGAATACTTGGATTCACAAAGACCCCACCACAAGCATGCAAATACCAACCGGTGATAAATTACGTCAACAGGGAGAAAATATTCTGAAATTAAATTCCTCTTGCAAGTTCTGCACCAATCGAAGACTCATCCCTCAAATCTGTCATGGCCTAGACCAGATCACATGTGCTGAGAGGAGAAATGAAATTCTTACTTCATTCATTTTGGCTATGGCTTTGTAATGCAGTGCAAAGAATCACGCACAAGCAATTACCACTAGATGAGATCATGACCTCTGATACATCACCCTCCTAGCAGGGGGGTGGGGTGATGTCTTGGGGTGCATAGGACAAACTCTCTGCAGGTTTCAATTATATTCACCTGAGTGTTATATCCAGGGAAAGTACAAAAGTATGGCGGCTGCCAAACAAAACCAAAATCAAAACTAGAAAATGTATGGAAATAACACACACAATGTGGAAGGAAAACAAATGCATATTAAGGGTTCTCCATATTAAGAATCTTGAATCTAACATCAGAAAAATTAATATGAAACAACAGTTACATACATGCTAGTAATTAGCATAATATTCCTTGTTTAAACTTTTCAGTGCAAACAAATTCCTTTGAACAATTTCTTACTCTTCACTTTTTCCCTGATGTCTGGGGTGCGGCTGGCATTGATATCCCTTTTCCTTTTTCTCCTATCACTGATACCTGTTGCCCTGCCATCTCCACCACCCATCTCTCAATCTCCTATCTTTTGCTGCCTAACCTTAAGCCCATCTGAATTATCGAGACTTTCTCTTACCACATGTCTACGAACATCTTCCACCATACCAACCATTCTTGAAGGTCTGCCTCACCATCCACTACTACCGCCAGGTTGTCTGGCTATAGCAACTCTCTGAGAATGTTACAACTATACGTTACAACAACTGTCTTCTCCCAATACATACAAAGAAAATTTATTTCATTTAATTTGATTTACGCCTTTGGCTCCATTTCCATTGTCAGCTGACACACACATCAATAAATCACATTTCATACACACCTATTCATGAATCGTCCTTACCCATTGAGAAACAATGAGAACAGTGACATTTCAGTGTCTATATTTCCGTTTTGGACAGCTGTTTGCCCAGGGGACGGACACTAGACAGAGTAGTCACTAAATCTTGCAATCTGATTCTATCGATCTACAACATGTATTTTGTTTGATAATATCTAACAAAGGTTTGGTGAGTCACCAAGTTACGTCTATTCATACTACGGCCCAGGGCCAGCAGACGATCGGGCTACAGCGGGATTGTTAAGTTGGCACCAAGCAGTTGCCCTAACACTTACACTTATTACTCACACTGGTGACCAGCATGCACACACACACGCATGCATGCACGCACGCACGCAGCTCACTTCCACAGTGGTAAGCATCAATGCAGCACTCAAGGTTGTAGGTTTTATTCCACCCTATGAAAATTATTCCACACTCCCCACAATACATGTAACTTAAAAAGGAAGTGCTAAACTATAAGGAAGCAAAAGATTTTGTGATCCCAAACAAACAACATAAGCATGTGTTAGTTCCAAAAGACACATTTCCAAGGAGCACATATATCTGCCTTATGTCTGTAAATATATTTCGCCACCCACAAAGCATGTAATTTAAAAAGGAAGAGCTATACCAAAAATATATGAAAGATTTTGTGATTCATTAGTCGTCCCAAACAAACAACACAAGCAGGTCTCTGTTAGTTCCAAAAGACGACGAACATACATAACTACGTCTACCACAGCATTTCAGACCTGACTTGCACACAGGTAGTCACATTTCCGCTGACTGTCGAAACAAATTTTGGAACATTTTCAGTGGCATGTTGGCCACTGAAAAAGAGCAATGTCTGACCTACAATCTGCTAACACAATTCTAACATTGGCGAAACCATTGACATAATATTCTGACTATTAAACTGACACTCTAAGTGGCATAGTTTTATGAGTAAGATGCTTTCTCAGAAGTCCATACAAGATATGATGTATCATCAGCACTTAGTATGATTTACAGTTACGTTGTTGTTCATGATGTGTTATGACGATGGAATGGAATAATTTTACACCACACAATGCGAACTAACACTTTTGAAGCAGGTTAGGTATTTACAATTACAGAATTATTAAAAATAAACAAAAACAACCTTCATCAAACCAATTCAATAACAAAATCACCTGTTTAGAAACCAATAAATAAACACACATTTAACATGTTATTTTAGTGACCAACTACATGTCAATACCCCTTTCAACACAACTAGTTCCTTTACTACTTAAATTCTCACTGACTACAAATAACATTACCTAAGCAGACACCAACCGAGACATCAGCATTGTCTCTGTGCATGAGAATCAGCAGCCATTACTCACCTGTTAGGCAACTGTAGCAATTACTAATGCAATCCTTGTCTAGTCTGGCTATCACTGATTAAGCCATTGGTCAAGGAGATCCATTGTAATCCCATGCAATCTGTGTACATATTTGTGCAGCTCTAGGAGAACTGTCACCAACTGTATGCAGCAACAACAACACTGTGAGTCAACAGTTGTCTGTAGACCACCTGAAGACAGCCCAGTGCCAATCATTCCGCTCCGCCACACCTGATTGGCTGCAGCATCAGTGGGTGGAGACTGTGTCTGATCTCATTGGCTGGTGCAGTCACCAAGTGGGCGGGCCCAGTTTAATTGTATGCTGTGCTCAGTGAGGTGAAGCCAAAAGTTGAGTGAATAAGGCAACAGCAGTTTATTGGTATATGTGATACGAATGTACAGCCATGAGATGATATGATTGGGTAGCCCCCAGCATGATTGTAGATACACTGTCAGAGTGCCATACCTCGGGATAGAGGCATTTCTACCATGACCACAGACAGCCACACACCTTGATACATACCTAGGTAGACATCTTCTACCACGACAACAGATACACACCTTGATACATCAACATCTTTTACAATGACCACAGACAGTCACACATGTTAAAACATTGACATCTTCTAACATGACCAAAGACATCTACACACCTTGGTACATCGACATCTTCTACCATGACCACAGACAGCCACACACCTTGATGCACTGACATCTTCTACCATGACCACAGACAGCCACACACCTTGATATATCAACATGTTGTACTACGACCACATACATCCACACACCTTGATTCACTGACATCTTCTACTATGACCAAAAACAGGCAGCCACACACCTTTATACATCGACATATTCTACCACAACCACAGACAGATACACATCTTGATACATCTACATCTTTTACAATTACCACAGACAGTCAGACACATTGAAACATCAACATTTTCTACCACCAAAGACATCCACACACCTTGATATATCGACATCTTCTACTACAACCACAGACAGCCACACACCTTGATGCATTTACATCTTCTACCAAGACCACAGACAGCCACGCACCTTGATACATCGACCTCTTCTACCATGACCAGACAGCCACACACCTTGATACATCGACCTCTTCTACCATGACCATACAGCCACACACCTTGATGCATTTACATCTTCTACCAAGACCACAGACACCTTGATACATTGACCTGTTCTACCACGACCAGACAGCCACACACCTTGATAAATTGACACATTCTACTATGTCCACATAATAATAATATTATTTACATTATTATTTATTATTATACATTGACATCTTCTACTATGATCACATAGCCACACACCTTGATACATCAACCTTTTCTACCAATACCACAGTCGGCCTTAAGACACTGACAGCTTCTATCACAACCATAGTCCCCCAAATACTGCACTGCTTCTGGATATTATGAAAAGGTGACAAAAAAGCTGCAGTTAAAAGGCTATAATGACACATACAGTGATGATGCAGTGATCTCTGTATGTCAATTTTTGTCAATACACAACAATCTAGCATGGGAACAGGACTGAGTATCAGATGTTTCTTTCATAAACCCAAAATCTGTCTATGAGCTACCAGGGTTGAAAATCACATTTTGTAATATTAATTATGGTCGTGAGACACATTGTTACTGCAACAATTTGTAAAATGTTGTCTTCGATGATAAGTTGACATGCTACTGCAGACAGTGCCAGACACAGGAGAGTGTCCAATGTGACAAATTACAGGGCTACAATCATCAGTTGACATCTACCATCTGTTATTGTACAGGGTCTATAGACTCTACACACACATTGTGAGACAGTAGCTTCAGCCGTCAACGCAGGGAAACCCAATCCTCCTTGTCTCCATGTGATTGATGTGTTATGGAACCACTATAATGGTCATATGGGTGAGGAAACTGTTTCAGCAACAAATGCAAATATTAATTTCAGCACAACTGATTTCAACACTCAGATGATGGTAGAAATGTAACACATTTTCAAGCTATTCAAACCTACTTTGCCCACTTTTTTCGACACAAGCTAGGGTGTAACAGCTGGAATATTGTCCATACCAGTGAGGCAACTGCTTCAACACCAATGTTGCAAATATTATCTTCAGCACAACTGTTTTTGACACTCACATGATGGTAGAAATGTAACACTTTTATATAGCTATTAAAATCTACTTTGTTTTTTTTTCAAACAAGCTGCAGTGTAGCAGTGTTCTCTGTTCTGTCACACCAGATCTTGCCTAGATATCTGATAAGCCTGTCAGAGTTTGAGTATGTTCAAATCCTTTCATTTGTAGTGCTTCATTTCACTAGGCTGTAGATAATGAGTACCTGACTAGTGTTGATGTTAATCTCTGTTAAACCATGTCACTGTGGCATTGTGCACCATGTCCACGGCCATGTAAAATGCCCAGCTTCATGTGCAGCATAAATTAGTACCTGTCACTTGATGATGAGGGTATCCTTGTTGATGGGGGTAACTTGCAACATTCCCTGGATTCATACCATGCATTCATCTTTTGCCAAAAATAAAAATTGCTTTGGTGATCTGATCAATTTAGCTAACACAAAATTGGTCGATTGTATAACAATATATTTATTAGCTGCAATTGAAATATTAATCATAAATTTTAGTGTCAATCATCTACTGATTATGTGGCACTTGTTATAGTTTTTGTAAGTGGCACGGTGGTCAAGCAGTTAGAGCACCAGATTGTCAATCAGGAGAACTGGGTTCGAATTCACCTGTTGCCGTTTTGAAACTTGGGCAATTTTGTTCACCTCACTTTGCCCAAGAGACACTCAAATCTGTTGGTCCCGTTTACCTGGTGTCTATACCAGGGGACGTAAAAGATCCCACACAGGGGTAAATGTGTAACCTGTCTTGGACTCACAGAATTGTGGTCTCTATCCCAAACCAACTGATTCTACCTCCAGCGGCAGGAGCTTCTTTTCAGTCTGGCGCATTAGAGGCTACATAATCTATACATACAAATCCCATGGAAAAAATTGGAAAAGTGGACAAAATCCCACCGTATAATATTGTTTTTATTTATTTGTTTGTGCAGGGTAATTATCTTTCATTAGCTAACTTAGCCTGCCATGTTGCAGGGAGTAGCTTCTTGTTCTCTTGTTGGGAGGTAATTGATGAATTTAATTGATGTGTTGTCTTGTTAGGAGTAGTGGCTTAAACTGTACTGTGGGATTATGCCTCGGATTAGGACTCATGTTGTGAAATTAAAAGTCGCACTGCTAGTATAGCCGAATATGTGCCTAGCTTGTACCAAGTTACAACACTGCTAGTATAGCCGACTATGTGCCTAGCTTGTACCAAGTTACAACACTGCTAGTATACCCGACTATGTGCCTAGCTTGTACCAAGTTACAACACTGCTAGTATAGCCGACTATGTGCCTAGCTTGTACCAAGTTACAACACTGCTAGTATACCCGACTATGTGCCTAGCTTGTACCAAGTTACAACACTGCTAGTATAGCCGACTATGTGCCTAGCTTGTACCAAGTTACAACACTGCTAGTATAGCCGACTATGTGCCTAGCTTGTACCAAGTTACAACACTGCTAGTATAGCCGACTATGTGCCTAGCTTGTACCAAGTTACAACACTGCTAGTATACCCGACTATGTGCCTAGCTTGTACCAAGTTACAACACTGCTAGTATAGCCGACTATGTGCCTAGCTTGTACCAAGTTACAACACTGCTAGTATAGCCGACTATGTGCCTAGCTTGTACCAAGTTACAACACTGCTAGTATAGCCGACTATGTGCCTAGCTTGTACCAAGTTACAACACTGCTAGTATAGCCGACTATGTGCCTAGCTTGTACCAAGTTACAACACTGCTAGTATAGCCGACTATGTGCCTAGCTTGTACCAAGTTACAACACTGCTAGTATAGCCGACTATGTGCCTAGCTTGTACCAAGTTACAACACTGCTAGTATAGCCGACTATGTGCCTAGCTTGTACCAAGTTACAACACTGCTAGTATAGCCGACTATGTGCCTAGCTTGTACCAAGTTACAACACTGCTAGTATAGCCGACTATGTGCCTAGCTTGTACCAAGTTACAACACAGCTAGTATAGCCGACTATGTGCCTAGCTTGTACCAAGTTACAACACTGCTAGTATAGCCGACTATGTGCCTAGCTTGTACCAAGTTACAACACTGCTAGTATAGCCGACTATGTGCCTAGCTTGTACCAAGTTACAACACTGCTAGTATAGCCGACTATGTGCCTAGCTTGTACCAAGTTACAACACAGCTAGTATAGCCGACTATGTGCCTAGCTTGTACCAAGTTACAACACTGCTAGTATAGCCGACTATGTGCCTAGCTTGTACCAAGTTACAACGCTGCTAGTATAGCCGACTATGTGCCTAGCTTGTACCAAGTTACAACACTGCTAGTATAGCCGACTATATGCCTAGCTTGTACCAAGTTACAACACTGCTAGTATAGCCGACTATGTGCCTAGCTTGTACCAAGTTACAACACTGCTAGTATAGCCGACTATGTGCCTAGCTTGTACCAAGTTACAACACTGCTAGTATAGCCGACTATGTGCCTAGCTTGTACCAAGTTACAACACAGCTAGTATAGCCGACTATGTGCCTAGCTTGTACCAAGTTACAACACAGCTAGTATAGCCGACTATGTGCCTAGCTTGTACCAAGTTACAACACAGCTAGTATAGCCGACTATGTGCCTAGCTTGTACCAAGTTACAACACAGCTAGTATAGCCGACTATGTGCCTAGCTTGTACCAAGTTACAACACTGCTAGTATAGCCGACTATGTGCCTAGCTTGTACCAAGTTATAACACAGCAGTGCTTCACATCTGAACAACATCCAGCTGAGTGACACATCACTCGCCTAGATATGTACCAAACTAATTTAGGCAAGTGATTGGCTACATTTTTCGTGTGCGGTGGCTCCACCATTAAATTTTGTTAATATACTTGGCACTGACACCAAATGTGCGTGGCCTATCACACACACCAACTGTCATGGTCACAAACATGGTCAGTAATATCACGGTCACCGCATAATGGTCACTGTGCAAAGGTCAACAACTGGACACCAGTGCCTTTAATATTGTCATTATCCTCACCTAATCAATTCAACAAAATTCTCTGCACCAACACTAATTTATAGGATGTGATCTTCATGCAGTCAGTGGCAAGAGCTTTTCTAGCAATCAATGTGAGCCATAAATTTATCCCTTGATGATTTATTAGCAAGAGCAAGACTGAGCAAGACTGGCAGCTCATATAACATATGACGCACTGATACTGCAGTATTCAAATTCTGAAATTCATTGGCAGCAAATATTAGTATTTGTACATCTCCTGTTGTTAATATGTGATCTGTTATGTAGGATTGCATCCAGAGTAGTGTGAAACACAAGTTCATAAGCTGTCTTAATTTGTATATTCCAAACTGTCCATTCATCGGCTAACGCCGGAGTTTTTCTATGACAGGTTATATATTTACCCTCTGCGTGGATCATTTACTTCCTTTTGCATAGATACTAGGTAGACTGGGCCAACGAAAGACACTGGCAATGTGGGGTGAATGAAAAATCCTCTCGATCGACAGTCCTGTATTCTAACCGCTGAGCTACAGCACCCCAAGCAGTAAAATAATTACCTGCATCTAGGTGTCGAGGGGGACATTCAGGAGGTAGTACCCCTGCACCTTTGGTGTGGAGGGGTGGCAACCTGCCACACAATATGTGACACCATTATAACTCATCAGCTTTAGTCGAAGAAACTGGAGCCAAGTACGAAGATATAAATCCAAATGGCTTCAGCACTTTGGTCAAGATCAGCTTTCCGAGTTGTGTACATTTCAGATCACAGGTATGAGACTCTACACGACTGGTCAGCCTCAAGTGACTGGACATCACACCTGGCATAATGACCAATGCTAGTTGACTCCACTGACCAGACTCTAAACTCATTAGTGCCACAGTAATGAGCGTCCAGAGAGGTGGAAGTCTTGCCAATTCAGTGATCTATGTGGCACATAACGGAGTCCTTGGACAAAGGCAATGACCATTGCCCATTGCATGGACCTGTGGACAGAAATGCAATTCCCACTTCGCCATTCATTAAATGGTGGAATTATGCAAGCACAACTCTATCCTGGGATGCTGCGTGGTGGCCTTTGGATTCCTTTTTGTGGTTCCACCCATTACACAGTGCTCAGTGAGCTGTAAAGATCACAAGTCAAACTGACTTATTTAAAGATACAGTCAGATAATTTTAATTACAAAATCATGCCATGTATTGTGCATCCAAATGTGTGTTAATTAATGACATTTTAAAATATGTGAATGTTTTGGCATGCATGTCATGTTTACAATGCATGCGGAAGGGAATGTAATTTTACGGATGTAAAATTGTGGACGGAAATATAATTTTATGGATGTAAAATGTGCCCTTCATGTGATCCAATGAACGCCCGACTCCCATAAATAAAGGTATTGAAAATTATCAACAGCTGTTCACAAACGCACTGAACCACAAAGCTGATATTCATAAACAGATAAAGGTAAAATTGTATTTAAGACTTTAGTTGTGGATCATTAAAACACACTTGGGTGATGAAAATGTTAGAATAGATATAGTTTATGCTATAATAGGTAACAAGATTTTTCGAATAACACAATCAGACTACCGGTATGCGCCTTTAAACAGCATGTGTTGACTGTGTGTTCCCATGCCAGTTTTTCTGTTCTAAACTATTTCACACCGCTATCATATAAAATTTCCATTTTCCACCCGTCTTGATATATTCCCTTAGAACTGTATTGATTCACTAACTACACAAACACACACTCATGTTTTACATCGAAGCCCATCAGAGAAGAAAAATAACACAAGTGCAAATGCCAAATAAACATCGCTGTTGACCCCAAACTGTTCTCTTGTGCATTTATTGAATGCTACTTAAAAACCCTACAGTGACTCGCCTTGAACCGCCCTATGTATAAGACATTCCCATTTTATTGTTACCCTTTCTAACGCCATGTTCATGTGGAGTCATACGTCACTGCTAGGATGGATGTGCAAGTTGTCTCAAAACAGCATGCTACCCACTCCACATGTTCATTCTGCAGTCAGTCTAAGGGACCGTTCACAATTGTTGTTACCTATTCGTACAGTGCACATTAAAGGGGGTCAAAGGCCTGTGAAATTTTTTTTATGTCAATAACATGCGAAATATACTCACTGTGCAGTGAACCATTACGGAACTATTATTGTTTTAAGTTGCGTAACCGATTATGGCACGGTGCCTTAGCACAGTCTGACACCTTGGAAATTGACAATTTCGTAAAAAAATATTGATCAATACGGCACCATAGAGTTGTTAAAAAAGAGCTTTAATTTAATTATTGGAAATAAATGTTTGTAAACATATTCTGATGTCCCGTAGCTATACACATGCACTGTGTCATAACACTGTTACATCGATATATTTTTCAATCTGGAAAATTATCAACATTTTAAAGTACGCTGCACTAATCCGGGGAGGGGAGGGGGTCTGGGAATTAATACGCTTTGTACAAATAGTTAAATGTCAACTACTGTGAATGACCCTAACTGTGAAAGTTCCTAATGAAAAGTAAGTGGGCATCAGAAACCATGAGCCAAGATATCACATAAATATCACAAACTTACTTTTTTATCCGTCCACTGTAGCTGTGAAGTTGGGGAGCTGTAGTCTTTGTTCAACAGCAAGGTGGGACACCTGCAAACATGCTCGCACATATGTAGATACGCATGCCCATGCACATGTGCAATCACGTGCATGGGCAAGTCACAAATAAAACACATACATAGTGTACATTTTAAGGAGTACACACATTTACTGCATGCATTTACTGCTGTGACACGTAATTTATTACAATTGGTTCATACAACATTCTACATCCACAGTTGTCCTTCTGTTAGTTTGCAATAACTAAATTACACTGAAGGGCAGTGTGAGAATTGTGCTCGGTCGTATACATTATGTGTATCTGGTATGTTTCCTTGTCTCTGCAGTAATGCAATAATGAGAACAGCCAGAAGGGGACAGATCATTATTTTACTTCCCAGTTAATGGTAGTATTAGTATTTTGAGATGGCACCCTACTACCTTCTTCCAAGGAGTCTTTGCACAGTTAGACCCTGAAAAAATAGTTATGAACTGCACATTTGTGGAGAGATACTTATGCTGTGCACATATTTATGTATTTTTGCAATACACAGCAAAAGTAGTTTTCAATCACAACATAATCCTAGAAAAAATAATGGCATGAATAATCATCTGTCCAGTGTCGGTGTCCACATTAATTACAAAGAGTTTATTTTCAAAAACACAATCTGTTTTAAATATACCCTTAAAGAAAACATTGATAAAAATAATAATTATATAGAGTATCAACTTGCAACTCTCGGTTCTAAATGGGGCATTTTAGCATTGTAATAGCTGCCTTTACTTTACATAATTTATTGTTGTGTAATGTGGTTTTTAAAATTGAATCTGTCCATCTTTGGCTTTTCTGAAGGCGATGATCAGGATAATTACTTGAAAATCTTGGATTTGTCATAAGGTTTGCTGTTATCAAAGCATTAAGCTTCAGCGGGCAAGAGGAGATCACAGCAACTCATGGCCAGTGCACAACAAAATAAATTATACTAATCAATACTCCCTGTGGTGTCTAAAAGCAGATGGCTGTCGCCACCACAAGCATGCTGACTGGCGCCTCTATTCACAGAGATTTAACATTACAATTGTTCTACCTATCTGTGGTTAGGCAGTCTAAGTGAAATTACCCAGAACAAAGGACACCGTGCAATTGTTTGGTCTCCTCCCTGCTGAGCATTTGTGTATAGTGAACAGTATCAAAACCACCACAAACTGAATAATGTAAGACATCTGATATAAAACTTTAAAAATAATGACCAGAACCATGGATACCACACAAAAACACAGTGAAACCTCCAATGTAAGACCACCGCAGAACCAGACCATGTATGGGGATACCTAGGTAGTCAACTGATTGTAACTGTAAGGTGGTCTTCATTCTAAGGTAGTCTTCATTCCGAATTGTCTGTCCAGGAAGGAGGGGGGAGGGAGGAGGGGGGAGGGAGGAAGAAGTTAATGTTTTTATGTGTTGGGAAGGGGTGGTCACATATATCAGATGTGGTCATTATAACAAGGTGGTTAGCTGGATCCAGTCATCAACATCCTTAAAGCTTATTGGAAATGGCATCAAATTTAGACTTATTAGACATGGTATAAAACATTAGACGTACATGGTACAGTTTAATGTTATACTTATTACATAGTATACCATTCTCAAAACAGATACTGTTATGATTACAACTATGCATTCAACAATCAAAACATTTCTGAGATGATTCTGTCAGACTCAATGTTATTATCTTAAAATATATACTTACCTTTATTATTACAATTTTGCTGTAATTATTTTCAAACCACTGTGGAATTATTCTGTCAAATGTTGTGTTATTTGAAAAATGTTGTGTTATTTGAAAAATGGCTGTATACCCACTTCCATTATGGGTATAACTATAAGTAGACAGTACATCTTTATTACTACAAATATGGATATAACAGGAATGCAGTGTAAGTATTCTTACATGAACTGAATATGACTGAGATTTAATGTAAAATACCACTATTCTGCAGGAAAAATTTTGCATTGAAAGGTTCCTCGATTAAATTTTTTTTGCATTTCAAGTTCATTTTGTGAAAAATAAAACCTACCTAGTATCCACTATGACATGCTAGCACATTTGTGCAACTTTTCTGCATAGTTTTTGTTAAATCATGAGACAAACTAAGTTAGTAAAAAACACTATTTGATGTTTGGTCAAACATTGATTTAAGTGAAAATGGAAACGCTGAAAACTCATGAATTTCACCCTTAGTTAAATATTGTAACTTTGTCATGTGATCGGCGAGAGGATGGAAGTCTCGGCCTTGAACCCTAAGTGTTTACTGTTTTGGATATCCATTTTGAGCCATACCAGATCCAACGACTAGTCAATTTGTCAATGATTTGAACAAAAACACAAACTTTTTTATTAATTTGACTGCAGATATTACTTTAACTAGTCACACACTACATATTTGGACATCAATAAACTGGCTTCACAATAGGCTAAATCAGCTAAGGATGGAGTTTTAACTGTTTCCTATGAAATAAATTGCCATCCCTGTTTACTAAGCTAAGTACAATCCTCCTTCGGTGTTGAAAATGTGAAGTGCTGCCTGAACTTGTACAAAGACCACACAACAAGATAAAGAATATGATATGATCTGTTCATATCTGTCTTTCCAGCTAGTTAAGTAGCTGAAGACTGCCTTCACCCAGGTGTGATGAACAAATGGCTGCACATTCTTTCATGTGACTTTAATTAGCAGGTGTGAAATTGGACAGCAGCTGCAAATAAATACCTAAATCACCAACATACCAGATGATACAAGTAGCTACGTTGTGTTCAACGGGCGATGGAGAGAATAATTATGCTGCACATAGGATGTGCTAAGTTTATAAATTTCAAGTACACAAATAATATCTAATCATTTTAGCATTTACAAAATATATGTTTTCAACACGTTTGTTCATGTTGCAGCTGCTACTGCACTGTTCAACGCTGCCATTGGAGCATATAGTACTATATTGTAATACTAGTTGATTCTTGGATATTTGTTCATCTTTCAAGCAACCCATTTTTCACCATTTTCATGAGACCATTTTTGTTTGCAATGGAAGCACTTTTTGTCTTAGGCTTAAATAGTTATTTTCTATGTAAACTTCTTCAATGTTATTGTGGAGGACTCAATTTCCAGGTAATATCCCACAGATTTGGTTGCGCATGCGATACGAGAACCTGGTGCAAATGTTTTACTCTGAATAACCTGTACTCGGTAGAACATAAAATACACATGACGTCCTAAAACAAAACAGAAATTTCAACTAATTTAAAAAGATCGTAAAGCCTAGTGTAGTTTACAATTAGCGTCTTTATCCCAGCCTCCCAGTTTGTGTTTGAAAGCATCAAGAGAGACAGCAGCTGGTGCATCAGATGGAATAGTATTCCAGAGCTGCATGACAGAAGAGAAGAATGAGTTTAGGTGTATGTTGGTCGTGGAGTGTGGTATATGAAGCTTTGACTGCTGACCAGTGGTTCGATATCTTGGTTTGAGCATTTCTGTAGGAAGTGTGGTGTCAACAGGGTCCGTTTATGACTTTGTACATCATATATACTTTGTCGACCTTCTTTGTCGACCTTCTTTGTCGACCTTCTTTGTCGGCCTTCTTTGTTGACCTTCTTTGTTGACCTTCTTTGTCGACCTTCTGGTTTCTAGTATTTGCAGCTCAAGTCTGACAGTGAGGGCAGAGGCAGCTGTTGAAGTCATGGAAAATCCGTTTAGCCACTCTTCTCTGAACCATCTTATGGGCATTAAATGATTAATCGCCATTTAAGCTCTCCTGATCTACCTTCTTGGCAAAGCTTAAATGTGTTGTCCCTTAGTCTTCAGGACCTTTCCCCAACTTTGCAATTAGGTAGCTCTTTATCTTTTATCTATACAAGAAAATGAAAGCAAAATTATATATTTTTAATGCCAAACCTGCAAATATTGGGACATTACATTTTGCATCACACTATAAGATACTGGTAACATCTGCTTACAATCATAAAACTGGTCAGAGTTTGGTTGTCCGGTGTCGATGGAAACAATTTCCATCGACAGCGGACAACCAAACTCAGAGGCTTTGCTTTTGGGGGGTTTGGTATAACAATTATTATTACACCAAACCCCCAAAAGCAAAGCCTCTGCTCTGGCCTGGCCCTGCCTGACTGCAATTTCATGGAGCCAGAGTTGGTTCGTATAGTACGTGGTAAAACACTAGTAACAACGATGATATATAACACGACGAATGCATAAATAACTAGAGGACATGTCACACCCATGTTGCTGGCGAAGCTACATTATGTTACAAGAAACGTAAACGGTGAAGAAACCAACAAACACCATTCTACTTACCTCCACAGGTCGCCGCTTGGAGCAGCACTTTTTTGTATATGGCGGGAAACCAGCGTCGTCGTGTTCTTATGGACGACGTAAATTTGCATAAATATTTCGTTTTTTTGGATAATTTGCAGACACTGCGTCACATAAAGTATATCTTTGTTATATACGGTAAAACTTCGCGAGAATTTGTCCAGATTTGTACATGACACACTGTCGAAGTTGCCTACAACAACATGCATAGGCGAATTTTAGGATACAGTCGATGTTTGTTAACAATTTTATTGATAATATTGACGCCCTATTGCGCAAGAATATTTATGGTTTTAGAAAACGGGTTTATGACATTGAAAATTATTTGATAAAATATATGAACGCTTGTGTAAACATTCCTAAACGGATGGACCCATGTGGTCTAGGTGGGCACAAGCACTTTATTGTGTACAGTGGTGATTTGACATCCCATTTATATATTAAGACTTTTTATTATATATATATATATATATATATATATATATATATATATATATATATATATATATATATATATATATATATATTATGTATATATATATATATATATATATATATATATATATATATTATGCATGTATATATATATATATATATATATATATATATATATATATATATATATATATATATATATATTATATATAAATATGCATGTATATATATATATATATATATATATATATATATATATATATATATATATATATATATATATATATATTATATATATATATATATTATATATAATAAAATTATATATATATATATATATATATATTATATATGTATATATATATATATATATATATATGTATATATATATATGTATATATATATATATATATATATATATATATATATATATATATATATATATATATATATATATATATATATATATATATATATATATATATATATATATATATATATATATATATGTATATATATATATATATATATATATATATATATATATATATATATATATATATATATATATATATATAAATATATATATAGTCATGCGATGTCCTTGTGTATGATTGACAGGTTATGATGCCAAAGAAACTGCTAAAATGAGCATATAGAACAGTATGGTGGAACAGTAGAGCGCAAGATGCCTATGAAATTAGTGTTGCCATGTTAAACCAGACACGGCGGTTTTATCGATTGAATGCAAACAAATTGTTTCAATAATTTGTTCTCGCATAAATATTTGCAATTAATGAACGCCGTTGTTGACGTTTCGCAACATGCCTATAGGTAGTCTGTCGGAAACCTGGCCAGCCTGTACAATCAGTGTATTTAACATACTGAGTAATTAGTCCATGTGTAGGCTTACTAGGCTATTACATGTAAAGAAGAATGCAGGATGCGCTAGCTCAATGTGTGTGCTATTTTGGCATGGGGATGGGAACAGAAGAAACAAAGGCCGGGCAAGCGACTGATTGGTCAACTGGTCGGCCGACATGGTGTCGCGCGGCGTTGGGGTGCAAGAATCAGTCGTGTAAACACCATCGCGAGATCTATTAGCGAGGCCAATTTGTAGCTACGATTGTATCAAAAGCTCAAATGGGGAATGTCGCGAGTCAAGATCTAGGTATCAGTCGTTTGTCTAAACGCACCTCTAAACGCACCCCTTTAGCTGTGCATTGTCAAGTGACATGGCCAATTGGGCACAAATCGCTCGTGTAAACCGGCTTTAATATATACATAGTGATAGAGCTAACACATAGACGTGTTACTCGGTAAGCCTTAATTACTCTGATTATCCCGGACGACCGTGACCGGAAAGCCTCTTCCATAGGAAGACGCGCATTGCTGCAGCATTGGGACAGTATAGGGAATGCCTTCTTACTTAATTAAATAAGTCAGAATGGCTCTGCCGGCAAAGAAGAAAACTTGAACAACCTTGCGTTTGCCCTGCTTATTTACGAAGCGAATACGAATACTTTTTTTCAGGTAAATAAAGCCATATACAAGCAAGCATACATGTACACAAATTATATAATTATGTTTATATATATATATATATATATATATATATATATATATATATATATATATATATATATATATATATATATATATATATATATATATATATATATATATATACAGACACACACACACACAACACGCACGCACGCACGCACGCACGCACGCACGCACACACGCAAACATATATTCTCCACGCAGTCATAACATGGCCTTGTAGTTGTAGAACAGAACATTTGTCAGTGTTCAACCCCATGCCAGAACGTGTGTTTTGCGGTGGCGGGGAAACGTGTAGCGATACATTATAATATATATATATATATATATATATATATATATATATATATATATATATATATATATATATATATATATATATATATATATATATATATATATATATATATATTATACAGAGAAATTATTATCGAAGTCAACGGTGTTCACAACCGGCTGACAACAGCTACAGCCGAACACGCGTGTCACAAGGCATGCTTACAGTACAGGGAGACACGCCATCTGCGCATCTATCTAGGCCTTGCGACGGACGCGAAGACGACAGATGCAACAGATGCATCAAAGCCGAGGTCGCAACTGTACTCGCATCGGAACGCATGGCTGAATCGGTCTTCTGTCAGAATTAGGCTATCATGCAAGCACGCGTGAAAATGGAGGGCATCGGTCGTGCGTAATCTATATGTGCGGCGATCTGGCACGTAATTCACACCTGAAAGACCAAGTTCGTTGCTTGCAATTTTACCACTCCGAAGACATGCAGCACGTGCAGACAATGTGCGAGATGGGTATATCAAGATCAGAAAGGAACTATGGAAATATGCACTACTCCAATGTCTCACGGCTTATGCGTGTGAGTTGACGGGGCGCCTACGAACACACTGGAAACACAACCGCTCCGTTGGTGCTACACAGGAACGTCTTCTTCATACTTCGTTGGCAACAACATAGCGAACACTGGGGTTACTGGCAAACTCACAGACGTGATATAGAACTCGAGACTATAGATGCTCTGGGCACACCTACAGAAACAGAAACGAATTGGCATCAAAGACATTGGCATTGTTAATGAACTCGGTTGCTTTAGGGGAAGCTGAGTGAATCTCGGAGATGCCTCCGCTGCAGGCGAACACGCGGCAGTGCTTGACGATGTGGTCAGTGGTTTGCTTGTTGTGGCCGCATTCGCATCTTTGATGCGCCATTTGTGCATCATATGTCCGTATAGGTGTCGTCATCAACGGTGTAGGGTTCCGATGCGGTTGGTGGTGATCCACTGGCGACCACTAACTTTCAACAATGAAGACTTTGCGCTGGACTTTGAGAAATAGAACAATATAGGTACGGCGGCCTCTCTCGCTATGTGGACTCCCGTTCTGGCCTGCACTGAAACTCGGATACGTGGCACAGTTCAGCTAAATACCAACATGTTCCAGTGAAGTCCATTGCATGTGTATTCTTATAAATTCATCCGCATTTTGTTCAAACAACAACAAATCGTGTTGTACTTAATCTTTAAACGTGTAGAGTCTATGTGTCGGGTTTTTTGTTTATCTTCTTTTTGCTGTTGTGCTTCGATTTGGCGTCAGGTGCAACATATTTATACCTGAACGTTTGACCACAATTTGCTATACGCCGTGAACACCAGGCCAAAAAGTCTAACAGGTAAACGTGTTGACTCCCGCATCTCCAACGCGTACCTAGCCAATACGGGTAGCTGAGCGCCAAACGTACTCTAATAACGGAGTCGTAACGCATAATGTATGGTAATGCGCACTCGACACTACCGCCAGTAGAAACACCGAGACCACATCAAAGACTGCGCCGCTCAATGGTCAACGGAGGCAGCGGGCTGACAAATTACGTTATTAGTGTATCGTTTCGTTGACGCCGTTATAATACAACCCATTCGTGCATTGTTGCAAATTCTGTTTACCTGGCGTGTCGTATTACTAGCTGAAGTATGTTTTACTACGAGAATGGTTTGTATTTGACGATATGGCAAGCTGTAGAGCTGTTGTCGTTTCACGTAAAACGACAAAAATAAAGTATCGATTAATGTTTATAGTAAGATAATAGCACACGCGTGACAAAACGGCTTCACCGTAATTAAAAGCACTGTTTGTAATCTGGGTGGACACTATAATCTTGCGTCTATGGAAATGTTTTGAAGATACATTACAGCTGTCGCGATAAATGGTAAAATAACATTAACGATGTTTTAATACTCATCACGTTGTTGTCGCAATTTTGCTATTTCGTAATTACACGGACGAGTAGGGCCAACACAGAGAAAGGGAAAATCACGCCACGACAACAAACACGTCGGTCAGTTGATTGAAATACGTTCGCATCTCTGAAGAACGGAGCACGCGTCCTACGGCAAGAGATTGTGGGTATTGCGTTTCATTGCCGGACTCGGTTGGCGTCATTATAAAACACGAGCGGAGATAATTTTCCATTTAGCAAGACAGCAGGACTGGCGCCAGAATCTCTGAGGCGGAAAGAAGCAATCGACTCTGCGAGCACGCAGCGTCTGGTTGGTTGACTTGTCGCTATGGCACAGCGTCGGGCGTAGATAGGAACTTCGTTCGACGACAATTTAATATCGGTTTAAGTGCCATAAAATGTCACCGAAGTAGGCAGGGATGGCCGTCTAGCGCCGCTGGCGACTGCCTTCGTACACCCTCGTTTCTGCGAGACAAGCAACTCAAATTTATTCCCGATTCTGGCTTTTGTGGCGCTCGAGTAGCCATCGACGGGGCGTCACGCGAATGCACGGGGGTGTTTATGTCTCGTCACGCATGGGTGATTTGCCATCTTTGGGCAGTGTTGACGGAATGCTACAGAATCCGGAGCTGCAGCGGAAGGAAGCCTGATTTAATCACTGTGTCAGTTTGTGGAGAACATTAAATCAATTACCGTTATGCCAGACAACAACATGATTGTCGCTGGTGTCAGATTAGAAGATAGGCGTATCGTGATTTCATCGGGATATTCAATACAACAGATAGAAAGCAGTTATAGATCGGTTGCCTGTTGTGTACAATACCCATGACGGTGGACGCGAACCGACATCCGCACAGTTTCCATCGTGTAGGGAAGCGGAAAACGGAACGACCCGCATCCCAAAATCGATAATATTTCATGTTATCTTGCATTAACAAAATAACGGATATGACGCCGCAATGTTTTTACAATTTCAGTTTTGCAAAAGGTGATTGCCAAATGATGACAAATCCAGCAATGAACCAAAATACCTTTTGAAATATGAACAGCTGTTGGAATGCTATTTGGTGGTGTGTAGTTCGTTTATTTGACCACATGTTGATCTCAAGGACGAAAACAGGGATCGGTAGACCTGTGTTGATACACACAAATTGAGAAATAACGAGCGGTAAACATTCTTGATCGTGACTGGTTTCACCACACTACGCCGTAAGTACAATGTTGATGCGGAATAAACACACCATTAATCCAGCTGACATTTTGGATGGGTTTCTAATGCAAATCAACCCATTCTGCATTCCTCGGCACTTTACCCAGTCAATGAAAAACGCGTCCAGCGACGCTTGTCGCGCGAATATTACCCTCGTTTCGGCTGTAGCGTGGCGATATGTTTATTTGCTACGGAAAGAAATAGCGCCATTGCAGTTCGATTGCTTCGGTTAATGTGAAAGACGCCATTAACGTCAAAAGTAAGCTATGGTGCAACGCGCAATGTCATCATACTGATAGGCAGCCCATACCAGTGGAAACGTGTCAATCACAGGAGGTTATTGAGAATGTTTGCGAAAGCTTTCTTTGCCAGAGCGTCATTTAGAGAATCGATTGTGCATGTGACAAGTTTCAAGTGGGGGGGGGGGCAAATGTGCAATATAGAGATACTTATTTTAACAATATTTTCACCTAAATGAACAAGTTCAAGAAGACAAGTGGGCATAGAAGCCACTGGTTTATCAAGAGTCCAGAAATGTTCATCTGCATATAGCTTGCCTTTATCAAATGTATATCAGTTTGTTTTAAGCATACCCATACTGCTAGCATTGACACAATCACTAGATAATATGTTTAATTCATGTATTGTCCTCTGTGAGAATGACTATTTCTGGTTATACTGTCTTCTTCAGGTTTGAAGAACATGTTTGCATCGATATCTTCATAAGTGTTCAATATTTTGAAAACGTGTATCATCTAAGCCACTTGCGTGAATACAACCGGAAAATTATCTATGAAGGTTTTAAACTAACGTTGCGCCACTTCAAAATCGAGAACTCCATATAATTATCACTCATGTTTTCGGTGGCGCCATCTAGGAGACAAATAACCATTAACCACTTAGCGCGCCCTGGTGAGTGGGCCTCTCCACGCGTCCCTGCCTCAAAGACTAGAATTGTCGCCTCGGTTGCCAGTAAAGCAGCTAGTGGGGCATGTTTATGGGTGTCGTAGTACATGGTAAACGTGTAGACTCGGACAGGACATGGAACAAAGACTTTCAGTGTAGCCAGTGGCGTATTTAGGGGGCTAGCATGGGTGACTAGGCTTGCCCCGTGGCATTGGCCTCCCTCTGCGAGATCCTAGGTTAGCTATGCTGAACTAGTTATTGCAGTGTTAGCCCTTATGAAAATATACCATGGAATTCCATGGTATCCCAAAGAATTACATGGCATACAATGGTATTTCGCTATATCACATGGTATTACATGGTAAACCATGGTATACCATGACATTACATGGTAAACTGTGGTAGACCATGCTTTTTCATATATTATGTATGGTAAATGTATATTGTATACCATGGTTTATCTGTTTCAAAACACCATGATATTTTATCATGGTTTCCCTGTTTCAAAACACCATGGATTACCATGGTTTATCATGAATGGCATTTTACCTTGGTCTACAATCGTTTACCTGTTTCAAAACATCTTGGTACGATGGTATAATTTCATAAGGGGTACATCTTTGGAAAGGTATATTATTAAGATACATCATGGTATCAGTTGTATGGTTGTATGTTAATTAATTTTCACGTAAAATCACTTTAAAAACAGCCTGTCCACGTTTTCAAAACATGTTTTTTATTTTGATCAAAAAGCGTACCTCGCCTAAAAATAGACTGTAATTTCATTATTTTGCCTGCGACAGAGTTTCAAACATTTAAACATTTGACAAATTTGGCGACATTATATGGGACTGTGTTATTGACTGATACACTATATGCACTGAATAATGACTTTATATGTTCATATGCTATAAACACATGTGTGTTGTTTGTGCTGTTGTGTCTTTAATAACTGTAACTGCCCTTATGCATATATACCATGGTAAATGGCACGGTATACCATGGTGTTTTGAAACAGGTAAACCATGGTAAATAATGGTAAACCATGATAAAATATTATGATATACCATGGAAACCATGGTAATCCATGGTGTTTTGAAACAGGGAAGCCATGGTAAAATACCATGGTGTTTTGAAACAGGTAAACCATAGTATATCACAGTATATCATGTAATGCCATGGTTTACCATGTAGTGCCATGTAATATAACGAAATACAATTGTATACCATGAAGATTTTCTAACCGAGAGTCAGACTGTTGACTAGGCAGAGGTTCTTTTCGATCAGAGTGATCGATCTGTGGAACGGGCTCCCGCAAAATGTGGCGGATGCCACGACAGTCCCTCAGTTCAAAGCCAGACTAGATCAGCACTGGGATAGCCTGGGATATGGGTACCAACAAAGGCCAATGGCCAAGAATAACCCATTAACCTGTAAGTGTAAGTGTAAGACCAGCGTTATGTCTTCCGGAATGCTAATAAGTCGTTTGTGCACTTCGCCGCGTCGACAAAGCCGCCAGGTAGAAGTTGTCTGTCTACGTCATCCGTTATATCCAAGGAAAGCAAGCTCCGTGAGCTTAATTCACTAGGGTTCTTGTAAAAACAAAAGCCTCGTCGAAGCCAACCCTCGGAACCTTGGGCCTTCGTAGACTGCAACGCGACCTTAATTGTATGTATTTGTGCGCGCCTTCATACTTCGCAGGAGTTCAGTGTCTCTGCAGACACACCACATCGCAGCGAATCGACCGACCGCTGCATCCGTTTGGCGTTTCGCGTTCGCGGTGCACGCGCCGTCACCTTGTGGCCGGGATCCCAGGTTTTCAAAAGTCAAAACCGGCTCCAGCGTCTTGCCCCGCAACAAAACTATCGTACTCGGTGAGGCTTCACCAGACGATCAGACTTCGTATCCCCCTCCATCAAGTTACAATCTGAGATACCTGTCAGATTGTAACTTAACAGAGGTTTTAGACAGATTAATTACCCCACAGATATTTTATGTAGTTGTTGCAGCACAGCAAATTTAATGGCGCTTAATTGTAATAACTGGTTTGTTTGTTGCTTTTTCATCATTGATTTGTTTGTTTATTGTTTTTGTCATCACAATCAAGCATGGCGATGTTATCAGGAAATCAGAGGGATGTTGTTGCATTTAATTTTGTTGAATATCATATCTGATAAGTGTGTTACAGTGTGTTACCCTGCAACGGAACTATAGTACTCAGTGAGGATTTACCAGACGACCAGACTTCGTATCCCTATCCCTAACCGAATGGTGCAGTTGTCTGTCATGCACCAACGCGAATTATGTATTATATAGGTCGCGTTTGTGGCAATCCAGGCCAATGCAGAAGACTTGCGCATAGAAATTGTCCCCTACAAGACTGTCCGAGCTTGTACCATGATCACGCTTTGACTTGGATACATGGGCGCTGTCATGCATGCTGTCTATAGGAAATCACGTGTGAATTAAGTGGGGTTTTCGCGCGACGTCACCGACCATGGTGAACATAACATCAGGGACACCTTTACGCTATCAGCTCATGCATGGAAATAATGCATCTGCCAGTATAAAAACACGTGCATGGAAATACGTTCGATAGGATTAATCATTGACACGGCGGATTTTGGTAAAATGTCCAGATATTCGTGTGAGATGGAAGCCAAATGTGCGAGTTTCACGCCTGTAATCAGTTTTCTTGGTTTCATGTTAGCAGCACATTGCGGTATGTGGGCCCATTTGGTGACAAAAATCTGGTGGTCCAAACCCCCTTGACCTGCCCCTTCGTGTAGTGGGAATTTATTATGCCTAAACTTGCTTTTTGTTCGTTTTGGAAAGCCTACAAAATTATGCAGAATTTGCCGGCAGATGGCGACGTTAATTTTGTTTTACCAGTAGTGAAACGAAACAAATTGGCGAAAAAAAACATCGATCAGCAGTTACTTGTTATCATATTGCGTTAAGCTAACTCTTACACGCTATGGTGGCATCCAATAATTGATGTTACATAAAAAAACATCGGATACTACATTATTTGACAATTATCACCAATAACAACAGATCTCGTTCTCACATCAGCCTTGGCGTCAGCACATGCGCAATGGCACTGTCGGCGGTGAGGAACTTTTGGCGCTACATGTCGGATATAACGACAGATTTGCCACCTACAATGATTCCCGACCATAAATTTCCCCACAAAGTTGGTCTAAATAAGAACACACTGCATAGCGTTGGTGAGTAATTTAGCAGAACGCAACTGGTTAACAGAACGCAGGCCATGTGTTGGATTCGTGACGGATTCAAAAGGTCCACAATAGTTCAAAATTAAGATTTCGAATAGACGCGCCCTCTAGTAGAAACAAACGTTAGTAATTACAGAAGCGTTCCTCAAACGTTTGTGGCGATGTTTAACGGTTCTGTAGCGTACTTGCAAAAAGTGTATATGTAATGTTAACTTAGGTAAGTAGTCCAATTAACAAAGAACTTGAAAACGTAGATGAAATGGCTTGAAACGCAGCTGCCGGTTCGTTATCGTGTCTGGGTGTAGCTGTCTTGCTGCAGGTATTCGACGATGACCCTGGCCTACATCTGGCCTATACCTGTAAACAGCTGAACTTAGGCCGGTTTTGAGGAAGTTGTTCACGTACTATCTCCTCTGAATCAGTCTATAGTTCTTGTGAATGGTTCATTTGATATGTTGATTGAAAATCGATGCCTAGTAAAACGTTTTTAACAGGTAATAAGTTACATTTTAAATGGCTCAGATATTGAAAATAAAATAATTTTTAATCACTTGTATGATTGTTTGCAGATGCCATGAATAAAGTGGAAACCAGCGATAACAGTGCGATCGATTTGGACCTCTTAGAAAAGAAAATCAGGCGTTTAGTTATAAAATTGGAAAGGGTAAGTTTTGAGGAAATTATCTGTTTTGTAACACTCGTCAATTTATATTACAGACTAAGCAGTACTATCAATTATGGGTCTGTCATCTAACAACTAATCCAACCTAATCCAGATCAGTTTCAGTGATATTTGTCCTGTGACCTAGCTATGCAAATATTTTAGTTATACGGATTGGCAGAACATATTTTTATTTTTGCAATACCAGTTTGACACAGAAAGAACAACCAGGAAGTAACTATACCCTTCACTAAGCATTATCAGATCTTGGCTATGATGAATGGAGTTTATGTCGCTGTGTTTAGATCGACTAGAGCATTACCCCAGAAAGCAGCCCACAACATGGACCTACAAACTTGCCTTGTTATACTGCTAGGTGAACAAAGGCAATTACTTGAATTAGAACGTGAACAAACTTGTCCCAAGTCTCGCTTGCTCTGGATCCCTCACGTGTGCTAACCACAACTAGTGTTAAAGGTCCATCCTCAGTTAGATTTTTCGCTAGTCTTATTTCAAATGCATTTTGCGAAAAATCAGACTTGCAACTGCAACATGCTAGCTCGTTTGTGCAACTTTTGTATGTAGTTTTTTTTTGTGAAATCATAAGACAAACTAAATTACAACTCATGGTTCATTGAGAAAATACTGTTAGTGAATTAATGTTTATGGTTTCAACATGCTGGATAAGGAGTTTTTTTACACCTATTTGTCGTATTTACAATGAAAATTTGGCATGCATTGAAATAGTAAAAAAGAGCATAGTTGTATATTTTTGCAGTATGGCATACATCTTGAGACATTCGTGAAGGATGACATCAACTATGGTGAAGAGTTAGGGCGGGGTGGTGAAGGCATTGTACACAGGTGCACTGTCATGTACCATGGGCTTCCAATTGAGGCGGCTGCCAAGCGTGTCCTCAAAAATACTATTGATGCAATCAGTATCACTCTCGATGAGATTGAACTTTTGTGGTAAGTTATGCTTCATTCATTACTATGTACACCTGACAGTACTTGATTGAAAATACGTGCATGCATGCGCCCACCCACACAGCCACTGAGAAACATCACAATTGATGCATGCACACATCTAGTGACATTTCTGTTATAATTAGCAACCAGAAAATTAAATGTAATTTCATTAAAAAAGTCTACAACACTTACTTAAGGTGGTGCATAAAAAATTAATAATGGGTTTGTCTAATAAAATCCCCTGTCACATTTTGCCATAATTCAACTTGATGGTTAACATATTTCTGGATATGTAGCAGAACTCTATAATTCGTTAATTCTAAAAAAAATCTGCCTACATTAATCTTATCAGTGACATGACTGTAATTATGTGTATATGTTTATTCTTTGGGGTGTTTTTCAAAATAAAATAAACTTGTTTTGTAGTAATTTTGTCATATTTATAAAAAAATATTTAAAAATCATGATACATCGCCAGAGAAATAAAAAAAAGTGTTGTACAATTTGAAAAATATTACTTCACATTTTAACTAGTCTGAGAAAAAAAATTTACCTTCAAAACTTCTAGTAAAACAAGCATCGAATAGTCGCCCCTGGCAGTGTGATACTGGCCTTGTTGTGCAAACATTTCACAGTTACCATGTTTGGCGCTTCAGTCTGACACAGCATCACATCATCAATACGACCCTACGCGTATATGGTGTGGCGGCCGTGGCGGATAAAGTTAACCCCAGCATGGGTCAGTTGGTGATCATTACGGAGGTGGGAAAGATGAATGTACTACAACTCTACCAGGAGCAATGTGTGCCACTGCATGTCACGTACGATCTGTGGGCGCGGCTAGCAGCCGCAGTCCACACTATCCACACAAAGAAGATTATACACCGCGATCTCAAGCCAGAAAACATACTAGTCATGGGGGTGAGTGTGGAAAATTGACAGCCCACCGCAGCGAGAGGAGTATATACCGATACTACCTTACATTTTTTTTAGAAAGCAGTATCTAAATGAGGGTGTATTGCCAAACTACTATTGACATCTCGGTGATTCTACTCAACTGGTAAATTAGAGGCACATTTTGTAGTAGTAGTTTCTTTGTAGGAATGATTCAGTGGTTCTCAACAGTTTAATGATACTTAGCAATAGGTGAAGCCGTAGAAGCTGAATAAATGTTTTGTTATATTGTTAGTTTCTATTCTGACTGGCCAATGTGAATAAATTCCTTGTGACATTTGCATGATATCAAGGTTTTTGACATTAAATAAATTATGTAAAGAGATACCTCTCAGGTTGTAACTTTATGGAGGTTTTTGACAGATTAATTACCCCACAGATGTTTTTATGTAGTTGTTGCAGCACAGCAAATTTAATGGTGCTTAACTATAATAACTGATTTGTTTGTTTATTGTTTTTGTCATCACAATCCAGCATGGCGATTTTATCAGGAAATCAGAGGGATGTTGTTGCATTTAATTTTGATGAATATCATATCTGATAAGTGTGTTACATTAACATTATGCATATTTAGAATCAGCAATACTGCATCAATTGTTGTGGAAATTTCTAGCTGTCTAGCTCGAATGTAGATATGCTTTTGCAATAAAATTTTGCAATCCGAACATACACACTTGCTCATGTTTGCGCAACCCACTGTCCAGTACAGCAAACACAGCTCACAGGGGTTACTGCTGAATATAAATTACTAGTATTGGCAGTGTATGACTAAGCATGCCCCCTCTTTGGCCTCCCCCTTGCGAGATCCTAGGTTAATTAGTGTTGGTTAAAAAAAATTACTATAGTGAATGAACAGTTCTCCTACATTCTGTCTCAATGCAAGTGTTTGTCTATTTTGTAGATTTCTAGAGAAGAAACTGGACAAATGGAAAAGGTAGGTGAAACCTAGGTGTTCATCATCAGTGATATGCGCAATTATAAAAAAAATTTACTACAGAAATTATGGTAACTTGGAGCTGCTTAGAATTCTTTGTGAAAATTATGTGGATAAATGTCTTTGGAAATAGTTTATTGCAGATAATAGTATTAACACTTTATTGGACAAAATTTGATGGTTTAGTAGTTGTCTGGTTTGGAAATATCGTGTTAGTTCACTTTAGATGATTCTCTGTGACTTTGTTTTGCAGATTGATTTCCGAATCATTGATCTCGGGATGGGTCGGCGAGTGTTCACAGACAAGGTTGTGAAGGATGATATTGTAGGTACAAATGGTTACCATGCACCGGAGGTACTGCTTGAAGAACCATATGACTTCAAGGCTGACATCTTCATGCTTGGAGTGACGTTCTCTGTGATGGTAAGTCGTTTGTAGATGCTATTTTTTTAGCTTTTATTCAATATGGAAAACTCACAGCCAGCTTCTAATAAAATACTAATAGGGGCACTACCATTTAAAACACCAAGGGCAATTATTAGCTATATTTTTACAATGTAGACCTATGGAGTCTGCGGCACAATGTAGGTCCCTCTGAATAATGTAAATCTAATTGTCATGGTTTTTTATTTGTTTAATTAATAATGGTGTAAATTTGATCATGCCCAAACTATAACTTACACTACCAGGGTTTGAAATAGCTGCAGCTCATGGCTGGCACAATTTATGTCATTACCACACCACAGTAGGGGTCTGTTGCGAACCTGTTGATCTGCCAAATTTTGGTGACCATTCTGTTTGTTGGTTCTACACTAATTATGGTGCCTGTGAAGATAATGCTCACTGGCTTCCCTTGTGCTGCTTACGTTGCAACATTTGTCACCACATTAAATTATTACAATTATACAACATCAGTAGGCAGTTCACTTGTATTGGTCAGAAATGTTGAGCTACAATGAAGATTTTGCAATACAAAATTAAGTATCAAACCCAGCCCTGCTTAATGATGTGATATATTTCCTGCGTGATCACGCTAACATCGCCTTTGGTTGAAAAAATACCTGCGGTCCTTGAATAAATTGACAGAACAGTGTGTGAAGAGACGCTGTTTGATTGCCTTGTGTTGCCTCCTGCACAGATTCAGTCGCCATGCTTCCTCAAGTCAGACAACTTCAAGAAGATGTTGCACCACCTGCACAAGCTCAAGAAGAGACACGTCTACGGTCGGCAAATGTACGAGTCTGTCATCGAAACAGAACTCTGCTGCTACCACTACAACAAGGCCATCTCCGCACCCATCAAGGACATGATTTGGTGAGTGTACCATTATTTGTATCTTGGTTAAGACAATAAATTTCACAGTTCTCAACCCACCGGTGTAGCTCTTGAATGAAGCCTTTGATGTTAATATTAGCATTACACCTAGTTGTTATGTCCAGTGATTTGTCCTAGCACCATAACACATGCTAATTCAAGCTAACTATTGTGTTGCTTTTATTATAAACAACATGCATCTTTAGCAATCTGCTAAATATCAGTTAAAACATTTCTGATTGAATCTTCAGGTTTCATTCATCAACATTTGTTTTGGGATATGTATTTTTTATAATTTATTTCTTTGCAGTCATGAAGATTGAATAAAAATACAGGAATAAAATGCATTTGCTAAAACCCTACATGTACATTTTGTTAGAAAATATTTAAAACTAAAAACAGTATATATATATTATATATATATATATATATATATATATATATATATATATATATATATATATATATATATATATATATACATATTTCTTTTATAGAAGAAACAAAAGGTACATGTAAACAGTTATTAGAAATGTATAATGAATAAGTATAGTATTATCTATAAATATCACTCTGAGCACAGGTTCAAAAATAAATATAATAATTATAAATGCTATTGGTTAATAATTGTGAGTTGTGTGGGTAGCAAACCCCTTAGCTTTAATGGGGGAACATGTGAACACTGCAGATAATTCAGCTGATAGTGTTGTGAAACTAGGTTTAACTAAGAATGAATTATTTGAAAAGCTTCAACACGTTAATTGCTATGTTGTTAGTATTACATTGACTCCACATCTGTTCACCAGTGACATGCTGGAGGACCAGGAGAGTCGCAGCATCACCCTGCTACAGGTGGTCGCCAACTGCCTTCAGGAGGTGAACGCTGCACGCAAACAGACTAACCAGTTCATGCAGCCCTCATGTAGTCCTGCCTTGCATGTGAGTGTCTATCAAATATGTGTGCACACAGGGCAGATATATTGTCCATTGCCTTCTAAAAGCAGTTTTACTTCAACGAAAGGTGAGCATAATATGACTGGTTACCATTTGCCAACTGTGATTATTGCATGTATGTAAAGTGTCTGAGAGCAATCTTGAGTGCTATATATCTTTATATGTACTTTTATTATTGCTGTAAGTTGTAATCAGATGCTACCCAATTAGCCAAGGAGGCAAGGACCTTATGATAGAATATACTGCATCTCTTTCATTTGATCTATGTCGCGTGATTCCATATTCTCTAAAAAATAGTGTGTGTAATCGTATTCAAATGTGGCATCCTCTTGATGGATTTATTTATATCCACAAAGAATTGTTCATTTCTTCTGATTAATGTGGATGCAAGGGGTCAAATGTTCCAGCTAATAGGCCCACCAAAATGCAGAAATATTAATCCAGCAGCCGTCCAGCCTCTTTATTATTCTGATTAATATAAGTGCATAACAGGATTTTTGCAGATAAACTACTGGCAATAGCCTGTTCTAGTCTATTTCACCATACCTGGCATGCGTGTTATGGTTTAGGATAAATAACACGGTTTGTGAATTTGCATAATAATATTGATTACTCACAAAATCATGTGTCTGTCTACTATTATTCTTCTTGCCTTTAGCAATGCACCTCACAAAAGTCATATAATTATTTACACATGGTGATATGGTAAAATAATGACCATGTCTCAAAACGTGTCGGGGGGGGTCACTGACACCCAGTTAGATTATCGCATGACTATAAAGCTTTGAATGCCATCTAAAACACGCTGTTTATTTAATTTCATGATGGTACTGGTGTACCTGGATGTTATACTATGAGTTCTTATTAACATAGCCTTGTGATGTGGGATGGCTGCTTCTATGTTTCTGGTGTTTTTTCAGGATTCGGGCATTGGCAGCGAGAAGGGAGACAAGGGAGTCAGTGGCAAGAAAGCAGACAGTAGCAACAAGGATGATAGCATCAAAGGTGTCGAATTCGTCGACCTGGCTGGGGCAAACAACAAGGTGGAAAAGGCCAGCAGGGTCGGTAGCAGAGCCAGCAAGGCCTCATCAAGTCTGAAGAAACTGCAATCAGTGAAGATTCGCAGATGCCAGAGACGCAGCAGCACAGCGAAGTTGAGTGAGACATCAGCCGTGGAGACGAATACGGCCAACTGCAGCAGCAACAACCGCTACTTGCTGCGACGCATTAACCTCAATAACAGTGCACATGTGCTGAGTAGGAGCAGGTGGGGAAAGAGCCCAAGCCCTGCACATGTGTCAAGGAACAGTCCCATTCGGGAGGTGCCAAGGAGTATCACCCGCAGTTGGAAGACAGCGGGGAATGTAAGTCCACAGAGGACGTTGACAAAGAGTCTGAGTCCAAAGAGGATGTCTGCAAAAAGTCACAGTCCGAGGCGGAATTCTACGAATAATCACATTCCTCAGTGGAAGCCTGTGAAGAGAATTAGTCCAAGACAGAAGTTCGCTAGCAGTCCAAGAAGGGCGTCAGTAGATGAGACTTGTCGTACATTACGACCACGTGTGACTCCGAGCGCAGATACAAACAGCAGCACATTGTCGCAGTGCAAGAAGCGAGACTGCTATCTGGCATTCCTCGAGGACACAGTGCAAATGACGATACCAAAACGACAGTGTCGACACACGGTTGGCTAAGGCATGTGATGCTGCTGTCACTAGGGTGTCGGGTGCTGCTGCTGTTGTGGTCTTGTCTCATGGTAGATCCGCTCGATTCAAGTCATGCAAAGCGACGACATCTTTAACTGAAATGGTGGCAGCCACAATACTACGTTTACTATATGTGTGTGTCTGTGAAGTGTTTTATTTATTTGAACTGAGTTGGGCCATTGGATGCTCACCATCGTTCTGCCACACAACTGTGGCGGTTCAATGAAGTTAGGATTGCCGAGTGAAGAGTTGATGTGATAAAGAATGGTTTTTGTATAATGTGCTATTTACACAAACTTCAACATGATAAAACAGGACGCACCAAACAAGTGCTGCAAGTTATGTTTGAAAGTCCTGACAAAATATTGGTGGTTTTCTGCTATATGAAGCGTTCATGTGCACTTATTGTTAGTCAGCATTTTGCAGTTCAACCTGTGGGTGCCAAATAGTGGCTTCCTGTGGCTGTTGGTGCTAGCTGCTTAGAGCGCTTTGTCTAATAGATTGTTTTATATGGAGTTTTGGTGTTATATAAATGAGCTGAAGATTACATGGCCTATGTTAGGTGTTACTGTTATTTTGTCAAGTTTCATTCAGTATTGCAAGTTGGAGTAATTTGTAGTTGCATTACTTTTCATTGGCACTATGATATCGAAGGTTTGCCAATAGAACTGAAAAGAATTTATTGTTAGAATGCAATGGGTACACCGATGAAATCGGTTGAATGACGAGCTGTAAAGGAGATGTCTGCTGCCTATCCTGAATAACTTGCAATGTGTCGGAACTTACATCAGTTGGCTAGACTCAGGTCACTGGCAAAAATGGCAACTCTGTGACCAAAGAATTGTATTTTTGCATGTAAATGACCGGTGCATCTTCTTCGCTACTTGCATCGCTGTTGTGATTTAACCGGGCTTGCCTTGTGTGATAAAGCGTAGCTATGCAGTTGGCTACACAGAGCATGTGTGCGTGTGTACGGTTGCACGTTTTTAATGCGTGGCTAATGGTAGAAGCTGTCGTGATAAAGTGTAGCTGAGCAGTTGGCTACCATGTGCGTGCGTGCATGTGTATGTGTAAAATTGCACGTTTTTAACGCGTGGCTAATAGGTCAGCTGGTGTTACACTAAGGGACAGTATTTAGCCACGAGGCTTTATTTATGTTGGAGAGTTGACGTGGTTTAGTTGCATATCAGTCACTGTAGTCTGTGGACAGTGTTGGGCTGTGATAAGTGAGTGATTGTTCTGTATGGGAGAAATCCCCCCATGCTGTAATGTGCCTCTTGGGAATGGTGGATTTAATCTGCACCGAAATGGAATTACTGCTTTTGTTTGTGTATGTGTGTGCATATTTTTGTTAGGCTAACACGATGGATGATGTTCAGATGAGATTATTATGCTCGATTCATTTACAGATATGTTGTATGGTGCTGCGTAAAGCCTCCCTGTCTGTGTAATTTTAAAATCAAAATGGAAAGAAATATTGTCCTATTGATATTAATAAAATGCAAGCACTATCTCAACAAATATGACAGTGACTTCGGGTCGGAGAAGTGCATGTTTTAAAGTTTTATAAAAAAAATGTCATGGACATTGCTTGTGGGAAATATTCCTGTATGTTTCTTCAGTAGGTGTGCTTATCGTGTGTGCATGTAATATACAGGGAGACTGAAAATGGTGAGTAATGAATTTTTATTACAGCAATGTTGAGGGCTGGTAGATGTCTTGCCTGTTCTGCAGTGACACTGCATTAGTTATTACAATGTTGTGGCTTATTGTGATGCAGAAAGGTGAGGAGTTGAAGTTGCTGCTCAGCAGAAGGTGTAGAGCAAATGGTGAAGAAGCCTCGATTTGAATGTCATCCATGAGTGTTCTGTGTAAGGAGGCAGCACGGGTTGTTGGTTTTATGACATCAGTTGAAGAACATCACCAGTTGTGTTGTTTCTGTCGTCTGTTGAACAGTAGCTGCACATTATGTTGCACACTGTTGCCGTTGTCAGATTATATGATGTGATTATTTTACACAAAGCAGTATTAAAATGTTAACAGTGAGTCGGATCTTGTTTCTCTGTTTATTTATGATAGCTGTATTTCTTTTTGACAATGCGTAGGGTAGAAATATCCATGTTGTATTCCAGAAAATGTTCATTTGCATTCAGTGTTATAATTTATTCTTCTTAATTCTTGTTCTTGCTGCTGTGATATTAGTTGACATATTTGACTATTCAAACCAAGTTGTTAATTCATTGTTTTCAGCTACAATAATAATAATGCACTTTATTTTTACACTCATATCCAGAGTACAACTGTGTTCAAGGGTGTTTACAATGACTAATATGTACTAAAATATGCGTAATAAAATTAAACGTATAAAAAGCTTAAATTTCTTTCAAACAAAAATGTAGCAAGCTAAGATAAGCTGAAGCTATCAATGTATATACAAAAGCATACATACAATGAGACATTCTATGAATGAATAATTAATTCAATGAATAATTAATAAATAAATAAAATAATAAATTATTAAAATAATAAATTAATTAATAAATAATTAAAATAATAAACTAGTATAATAGTAGACAGTTAAGAATAATGTTAATAATAAATAAAAATACAAGATGGTGGCAAAAATCTGCAGTGGCCAAAAACTTGTACAACAGTTTCCACAGTGAAGTGATAGTATTATTTCACATTAGTGGTAATTTTAGCAACGTAGCATCCAGTTCCCTGTTTTGAAAATAAGAATCCTTATTGTATGGTAACTGAAATGTTAACCATGGAGAAAGACTACCAAAGCAGCTCGTGGAATCGATTTGGAAAAGGAAAAAGAGGAAGGCCTAAAGAAACACAGAAAAGGGTCTTAAAAGAGGGAAAGATTGTAAACAACAAAACACTGGCTCTGGACAGAGGAAGATGGCATGTTAAATAGTTTTCCATCTTTGGCGCAAGTTGATAAAAGAAGAAAAGATCTGTATTGAATGTTCACTGAACTACTATTTGGAAAGGTGACGAACAGCAACTTATATAATTGTCATAAATGTACAAAACATGGATGAGTAAGTTGTTTCTATGTTTGTCGGCATACATGTGCCTTGTAAAATTCTCACGCCTCGTTTACTAACATTTTAAAATTGGTTACAACACTAGGTCGAAATTGTGAAGTAGCACATTTGAATTTTTGAAACAAACTATCAAAAGTGTTATGTAATTTTCATGAGTTTAATTTAATATGCTGTGAAAGTTTAAAGAAAATTGTACGAAAATTTGTCCAAGAAACTAAGCAAGGTACCCCTATAATTGAGCATCGATAACAAAACTAATTGTGGTCTCATCCCATAATATTAGATACTAGCATCTTTGGAGCCATGAATACATGTTAATATTAATACTTCTGACTGAGCAAAATCACTGAACGTTTTAAATGGCATTTGGAAGTAAAAGTAAATGAACTACAGGAGTTGGTGATTAGGGTCGTTTGCCATTTGTCTCCACGAGACGGCGGTAGGTGGCACCACTGACCGTGTTTAATCCAATGACGTGCTGCCATCTGCTGGACATGGGAGACTTCCGGGTAGGACACTTGCTTGTTCGTGAACTCCTATTCGAAATGGCTGAAAGATGTTTATCTTCTGACTTGTTCACGGACACGTACATTTCTAGAAACGCTTTTATGTTCCAAACACTGTTCTGAAGCAACTGCTACCTAGATATTGACTCGCGCCATTCCGGATTGAAGCTTTGATGTAAGGTCACGACGGGTGAACTTGCTGTCGGCTGCTACTGCTTCAAAATCGCCGCGGACTGTGACAGTGTCGGTCAACTTGGGACACAATCGCAGTCACAAATTGGTCTCGATAGTCGCGATCGGTCTCGCGATGGTGGTTGCACGACCGATTCTTTCCCCGCAATACCAATTAAGCAATTATTCGCTCGTGTAAACCGGCCTTTAGCTGACTTTAGCGCCTTCATGAACTAGGCGAATAGAGGTTGGTTGAAAACGCACGCATTTAGCAGTTACCCTAAGATATAATTTATCCTAAATTTTAAAGTTACGGCAGTGTAGCATTAGGCTTAGTCGCGGCCTTTTTTTGAGGTCCGTTTTTACGGGCGATTGTGATCCGATTATGTCGCACGACCCGGCATGGCACGATGACGCACAAACACGTTATGTTGGCGTTTAATCGAGCGACGAGTCTAGACATTGCTAGGCAAAGTTAATCGCCATGCAATTTTTGCTATCTGGCTGTTGCTGTTGTATAGGCGAAGGACTCGCTCGGCAAAAACGTACGCATTTTCATGAAATGTGGAACCTTACAAAAACACCATAAACAGAGCAATAAACATGTATGTCATGTTTGTATGCATTTTTATATGTATATCATTAAAGTTACCTGACAATAACCATGTAAAGGTGTGAAATTATTACCTTTTTGTCAGAATGCATGTGCTTGTAAAAATGTGTATCTACATCACGTGCACAGTATGGCGGCTATTTATGAAATCTTATCTATGTGACAGATAAATGTACTCATAAATAATTATTTGGAGCACATTTTTTCTGTTTCTTGACGCCCAAGTGTCGGTTGTATGTCACGGAATACACATGTGAAACGGTTAGTGCGTATCGGTTTTAAAACGTTATTAGTCCCGTAGCCATTTGGCTACGGATAGCCCAATTCTGCGCGTACGATAATGACGGCAAAGAACTCCGCCCCAAAGCTCAAGAGTGGGGCGGACGACTCTGCCTAAGACACTGCGAGTGCGCCAGTCGCCATCAATTTGAGCTTTGATGAAAGGTGACGACGAGTGCAGCGTCCGTCTGTCGCAGCGGTCACCGATTGGCCACTGCTTCGAAAATCGCACCCAACTGTCGTAGAATTGGGAACACGATTAATTCTACGATACAGTCGCACGCACGCACGCACGCACGCACGCACGCACGCACGCACGCACGCACGCACGCACGCACGCACGCACGCACGCACGCACGCACGCACGCACGCACGCAAACTGGCTTCGCTTCGCGAGGGTTTCGGTCCAATTATGTAGTTCGACAGAATCGGATGAAAGACGGGCTCTTAATAATATAACCAGACTTCTGGTTTTCATCTTCTATATCGTTCAGTCATGGTATAAGAAAATCGCCTTTTGGCTTTGTGTCAGCACACACCCACATACCGCCGTGCACTTTGTCTCAATGTGGCACAATGTAACAACACTGCTGCAACAAAGTAAATACTTGCTCAAGTATACATCCTAGGCGTCTTGCTATAAGGGCTGTACGCCCACCCGGGCATGGACCACAGTCAGAATCCATCCGCCAGTACAACGACAAAGAGTCCCTATGAAAAAATGAATTGTACAGTTTGGCAAGGAAGTCCGCCAAGGAACTCGACGGTTTATTAGTGAGAGCAGATATTGTGTGAATGAGTGAGTGTAAATGATGTATTTGTGAACAGCAGCATCTGAGCTTTGAAATGATGCCATTGCCACCAGGCAAGATGTACTCATATTTTAGAAACCGGTGAATTTCATCGCAGAAATGTAGGGGTGTCATGCGTTAAAGCAATTTGTACGAAAAGGAGGTACGTAATTTTCACGAATTTCACACACCAGGTGTCTTAATGGGTCTGTCATTTGCTGTGAATAAAAAATGTACGATAAATTTTCAATGTAGGCGCAAGAACGTTATAATGGTCGTCTAGACTATGGGAAATTTGACTGTGGTCCGTGCCCACCCGCCCACTGTCGGTGTTTGCGAGGCAAGATGATATCACTCACGCGTCTGTATACTTGAGCGCCGGCCGCCGACTGGTACTGGTTAAGCTCAATTGAAATTGAGAGATTTCTTGAAAAGAAAACAGTAGTTTACCTGTTGAAATAAAGATGAGCATAATCTGCACATCAAATGTAAGTTATGGCAGTGGTGAAATCTGGAGTGACGCCACTGGCGGGGAGTTTGTGCACTGACCACCTGCAGTACCATATCCACGTGCGACTCCATTTCCTTGAACGAATACATACAGTTGAGGCCGCCGATGTTGTGCAAACGCCTTTTGACGTTGAGTCAGTGTACACACGTCTGTCTGCCACGCCCACCGGGGGCGTACGCAGAGCCGAAACACAGGGCGGCTCCCAACCAGTGACATATTCTGTCAACTGATAGCACAGTTGATCAGAAATCCGAAACTGTTGTTTGTGAGATAATTATGTTTCGGTAACCACGACGTGAAATCATAGGCGCGACCGTGGTGGACTTGTTGCGGCGAATGCTGAGTCAGTTGAAACACATTTACCAGGGGGAGGGTCTACTTTTAAAAAAACGTATTGAAAGTATTTGCATTTCTTTTAAAATTATTTTGCCCATCCCTGATTTTAAAGTTCAATTTCAACAATAAAAATATCGAGACTGGATCACCGTCCGTTACGAATACCTGTCACGTGACTACATAATGTGCGTCAGGCCGGGAAGGGTGTGGCAGGAAGTAGGAGGTGGGAGGTTGGTCTTAAAAAAATTGGTGTGAGGTCGGAGGTTGACCTCAAACATAGGTGGGAGGTGGGATTTGTGGGAAATGGATGTGGACTCTCAAAAATGACGAGACCCAAAAGCAAAGGTTCAAAATTAGGGGGTCTGGGGGGTCCAGGACCCCCATAAAGCACGAGGGACCTCTCATAAGAAAGTAAAATGTAAGCTTGGGGGGTCCCACATTTTATCGTTGTACCGATGTAATTACCCTTCCGCTGTTGCACCTGTTGCTGCGTGTGAGGCTACTCTGGTTCGTCTGTGCTAGAACTCGACTTTTCGCAAGACTCGATCGATCTCGCAGCAAGAACTCGACAGTTTTCGCAGGTAGTTTAGCTGAATAATTCAGCTAACTCTACTATTAGTCAGTTAATCTCTGTTAAAATCACCTTAAATCATTATATCATTGATGAGTGTGTGTTCTGTGGTTAAAGGCGCCATATGTTGGGTGTCTGCAGTAATGCCACCAATGAGTTTCTAGTTGAGGCACATTTTACCTTGGCATTTACCTCTCATAATTACAGAGCAATGTGTCTGCAAGCGCATTACTCCAGTAACAATGGTTAAGACCACAATTTACAATTTAGTCATTTAGCAGACGCTCTTATCCAGAGCGACTTCCAACAAGTGCATTTAACATAAGTTATTAAAATAACTACAGGTCGCTTACTCGCTATGTCTATGACAGCAAGCAAGTCTTTCACAAAAGTAGGCGAAAATGGCCATTACTGTGCCTGAAAATAAGATTTTTTTCAGGAGGGGTGACCAATATTTTTAGGGGACCCCCAAGAGTCAGTGGTCATTTCGAACACTGCATTATAACAAATATTATACAGCTGCACAGCAGCAGTACTATAAGTTCCCGTATAGCGTAGCCGTACGACTAAATAACACATCACGTAGGCGGCGGCGATACCCATGCCTCTGCAGCCTCGCTGATTAATTTTAGGTCACGCGCACCACTCACGCGGTCGAAATCGTCTCAGCCCGTCAAATCAGTGACGGTATGCGCAAACCTACGTGGGAATCGTACCATTCCAGTCATTCGATCGTTCCTGATAGACGGCGCAGTGTTCTGTTAACTACCGGATATCTAGGAAAGCTATCAGTGGATCGTACAGTATTCAGTAGTTTGCGCCATCGAGCAACGGTAGAGTCAACGACAGATCGTTCACATTTAACTTTGTTGCGGATTTACTCACGAAGCCTTGCGAAATGGGAGTCGGTAGTTGCTACGGGTGTGTCAAGTATTTGATGTTCGCCTTCAATTTCCTCTTCTGGGTAAGTACTGCCAGTGCGCGCAGTTTATTCGGAGGTCGAGTTTATGTGTTGACTGGAGGTACTTCTCCAAGATGATGTCGTAAATGAGGTTTGCCTTGGCATGGGGTATGGGGAGAGCGGGGTTAAAGTTGTACTAACACACTGAAGGGTATTTCCAGTAGATGGCGGCCAAAACATGAAAGCTAACCCTGGATAATTGTATGTAGATTAAGGGTACCTTTGTAGTTTAGGCCTGCACCTCAACTTACCATGAAAACGGTCACCTACAGTCACTGAACTTGTCATATATCTACTACATATGTTACGTAATCCAAAAATTACACTCTCTTATAATGGTCAAAACTTAACACGGTTTTGGTTTAACCTGAATCTTTGTGATGCTTCACTGAAACTCTATTTGGCTTTGCCACTGACTGATGGCAGAACTAGTAAATAAATGTGGTACTTTGCAATTTAGCCTTGCTCCCCTACTAACCATGAAAACGGTCACCAGCTACAGTCGCCAGACTTCTCATGTATCTCTTTTTTGGTGCTAGATAGGTTTCTGTTTTATACCCTGATAAATGGCAACAATCATTTGGAATATGAATGCTGTAGGCTCATTAATCAAAACATTTAATAAATATTTGGCTGTATACAGAATTTCAAGAATATGGATTTTTACCTAAGTATGTGAACTTACCATAATGACAGAGAAGTTGATGTGTGTTTTCTTTTCAAGTCTGGTTATACTTATTTGACATCATCTCAAGTATCTTTACTTATTTCTATAGCTTTATGAGTGAAAGGGGTTCGTGTTGTGCATATTTGGAGGGTACTGAATTGTGTATACTGAATGCACTTTTGCATGTTAACCAGGCATTGATCAAAATTACTGAAAAAAGAAATGAAACTGGCTGACCTAAAAAGTAAACAGTATGATCCACTGAAGCGTGACTAGGCTTGAAAAGAAAAGAAAATTGCATTGGCTCTCAATTCAGCTGGGGGACCACATTTCATTCACCTGCATAGTGAGTGCACTGCATGTACTGTGTACAGCTATAAATAATTTATGGAGATGTCATTTTTATTTTTGGAAAACATTTTTGGCACAGTAATTTTTCTCTGTGTGCAAACTGATATGTAAAATCATGGCACCGGAACTGGCAGATGGCCATGTTAAATTCCCTGACACTATCACATGGCACAACGAGTCATTCCAACAGTTTGGCTTGCGCAAACACCATTATATGCATATCGGTGCTTCATAAATTATATAATTGTGCTAATGAATTATTTGTGGTCGCGGATGTTGAGTTTATGTGGTGAGAGGGGTGCTTGGTATAGAATGGCAGCCATTTGTCTTTCGTTAAACCATTTTAGGCTGTAATTTTAGCTCTACAGGCTCAAAAAGCGTAATGTTTTCACACATGATGAGACAATGTTCCAGGCTGTTTTCAGTAAGATTGACACAGAAGATAATATGACCTTTGACAAGAGTGAGGACCTGTATCATTATCATTCCTGGCAACATCCATTAATATTGACACTGACAACAGCACCTGCACACCAAATACCCTAGGCCTGTATTCTCGAAAGACTTACAAATTCGTAATTCAAGTTTTTCGTAAATATGGCAGCAAAAGTATCACGGGGCAGTTCACTCTTGGAATATCTGGATAAATATTATCCGCATGCTAAATACTGAATGTTCCTACTGAAGTATTACATAAAATCCATGTTGAATCTCAGCCAACACTGACCGGCTTGCGTTATAATCTTAAATTCACCATGTTATTTTGGTAAACTTGAGTTATAAATTTGTAGGCCTTTTGAGAATACAGGCCTTGGTACTCATCATATTTGCCCAGCATCCTGTGTTGATAAGCCCTAGACAATGGTGATAAAAGTACCAAAGTAGAGCTATTCTTATCTAGACACTGTATTGGCTGAGTTGCGACATAGTAACAAGTCCTGATTTCTTGGCTTTGATGTTCTACAAAGGAAAAACTGTGAAAAAAAAGTGAAGTCTGGTCCAAACTAGAAGGAAATGATCTATTCAGAAAACATCAACTAAGTTTTTTGCAGTTCTCATTAACCCATTAGAGCCCGCAACGGCTGCAGCCGGCCGCTCTGTCCAGTCCTGGAATGGCCGCCGCCTGCATACAGGACTCACTATTAAAAAAAATCCTGGTGATTAACTACTGAACTAAATGCTACAAAATTTTGCCACACCCTAGCAGATACATTTTGCAACAACATCAGCACGTTACGTGCATGGGTTGCCCTTTTGGAAATCTTGATTTTTATCGGTTTTGTTCATGCTATCTCGAAAATTTTTATTTCTAGATTTTTCATGATAAAATATGGTGTAACCTGAAAAATAACCGTCAGAATTTTATAATTTTTTTAATGGTGCAAAGAAAGCTAACACATATAGCTACATTTTATTCCTTGGGTTGTATAGGGTTATAGCAAATGTCAGTCGCAACTTTCAAAGTTTAAATTTTTTTTGCTATTTTGTCCATGCAAATTGCGATCAAATGTCAACATTATATTAATATATCCTATTTCTATGTATACAGGCATGTGGAGAAATTACTACTCATCAAAATAAACACAACTTGTAATTGTCGATATTGAATAGTTTTTTCTACAGATTTCTGAAAACACGGAGGTAAAATTGCTCGAAATTTGCCAGAAATCCTGGAAACAGGGGAACATGTTTTTTATAAAATGCTGTGGCCTAAAGGGTTAATGTTTTGAAGTGTATTATGTCAGATTTGTTTGTCAACTTTACTGGACATCACAGTTTTTTGTGATATACTTGAATTTTCTATTTTGTCTCACAGAAGTTAGTTTCAATGCATTCCTTGCTTTCTTTATGGATGGTGTGGGTAGTCTTTGTGCCAGATAATTGGAATCATATTGTTTTAATAAGAATTATTCCTTTCGTTTTTTTCATGAAGATGTTCAGTAAATGGCATATTTACGTTGGGGGGGTCTTTTTACGTATTTAACCTGTTGCACCAATGCATGATAAGCTAAATGGGTGACTAAGGTTGGCTCCCCCCATTTGACGTGGAACCCTATTTTGCAAAATCCTAGATACACCACTTTGGTCAGTAACAACCATTTTTCATTCAAGTTTGACATACATCAACTGCTCATTGACAGTATATTAATACTGACCACATGTAACAAAATATATGTATATATATATACATATATATATATATATATATATATATATATATACATATATATATATATATATATATATATATATATATATATATATATATATATATATATATATATATATATATATATATATATATATATAATGTTAAGTATTACATGTAACTTAATGCATTGGACTGTGATTTCCTAAACCTGTTTTTGGCAACAACCATGATACGGTAGATTAGAGGAATGTAAATAATATATATATAGGCAACATTCATGTAGGAAACAAGAACCTGGTTACTAAAACTTATTTAGGATAACTTGTGCTCTGCGGAACATGTTTTGACATCAAATAACTTGCTAGATTATTAATATATATTCGCACATTAAAAATAGCAATTGTGCATTCTTTAAAATACAGTAATGTCTGTAATAATACAGTTGACATCATCGTCTAAAATATTACCCCATTTCTGATGTCTAACATTTCCGATTAAATATTCACATTTGATATTGTTACATTAGACAAACCAGCCTGCCACACACGGCCAATATCATACACAGACACGTCATACATTGTATCACATTCATTTAGGATATGATGGTAATTTGCGCTACAATTTGACCATGGATTTGCAATGGACAACTTAGCAACACTATTTATAATCGTTGAATTGTGGTTCATAGCTTTATGAATAAATTTTGAGAACCTTTTGCTTTAAGATTACCAATAATGGCAAACTATCTGATAACGAAGCTATAACATCACCATATGTAAGTGGCGCTAGCCCCCACAACTCCAGGGTTAAAAAAATCATGATTTAAAAAAAAAATCGGATTTTTTGGTAATCTGATATATAGATATTTATATAGATGTTTAAATTTGTAAACTCTTTCAAACATGTTCTATTCGAATCGATTTGGGTTCTTGTCTTAACATAGAGTACATGATTTTTAGATAATGTCAACAAGGCCTTATCCCCTGTAGTTGCATAATCTGTCTTGGAAAGGAAAGCATGCTGTGTATCTGTGGCTGTAGAAGTGATAATTATTGTTTGCCTATAGGGTGGATTAGCACCAGTCCAGGGCTCTGTGTACTCTAAAGGTATATAAGGCCTAAACAAAAAAATTTGGTGTTTCAGGTAACGGGCCCAAAAAAGTTAGGTAGGGTAGGTAGGGAAATATTTTTTTTTATTATATATTTTTTTAACACTACAGTAAGCTTACAACACGACATCGTTTATGGACACAATTTATTACACCAACATAAAAACAAAGCGTCTGCAGCAATGCCAATGGCAATAGTCATGTTCAATGTATATATCACACACTAAAGTCAGTTTATTTAAAACAAAGAATACTTTTTAAATAAATCTTTAAAAAAAAATTACAATGTGACGCAACACCCGTTGGCCAGAAATGTTCCAACTGCCATTCACAAAAACGAAATAAAATTATATCAATGCACTTCGCTGGTTCCGATTGGTTACAATTTAATATGCGTGCTTAATTATTTAAAGACATGCCTTTAACATCAGGTACACATAATTAATTAGAAGCATGCATTTAACTTTACATACATGCGTTTAATTAATCAAAGGCAAGCTTTTAATATTACAACCTCGCCTTTAACTTAGTGTATTTAAATAGTAAAAAATTAAATAAATAACTATTAAAGGTGAGCCTGATATGCGGTCGAAGACATAGTCATAGACATAGTAATGATAATCTGCGTAACGTGTTGAATTCAACTTCTTCAAAAATATCTCGAAAATCTGACACTGATTTTGAAACTGTTTTCACATTTCAATTTCTCAACGCGTCGGCTATATCACAAAAATATAATACAAAATGGATCTGCCAGCTCAAAATTTCATTGACATTTCTAATCCAGACTAGTCAGTGAAGATGCACAAAGACTCACAAAGTTTACAAGTACCAGGTCCAGGAGGTTTTGACAGACAGCAGGGATTTTCGGGGCCTGGTAGTGGTATTTGACTGGCTGCCTGTATTCAGCACTTGAAACACATTCCTTGGTGCCTGAGCCTCAATTCTAGGGCCGGTATTGTCAGGATCCGGCGTTCATGATGAATTTACATCTATACGCCGTAACTACGTTTATGACTGGCGTCTGCGAGGTAAACGCGTCCGTGTGCGACACGGACACGGTAGCCATACACGGTCCTTCCTCCTGTTCCGCCATGGCGATTTCACACGATCCATCGCTGCAGCCATACTCTTTAGCAATGCTGTCAAACGTTTCGTTTCACAGCAAAAAAATTTACATATAGGATTTCCATTGTGGAATAAACAATGGCGTTTTATTACGCAGACTAGAGACGCAAGTGCCATCTTGCCACCCCCAGCCAACGTGATTCAGCATGTAACAAGATCGCTCATTGGGTGAAATATTTCCGATCCCGCCAATCACGCGTGTGGACCCAAACAAGTTCGATAGTGCACACATGTCATCGAATACGCAGGTTGAATTTTACTCACGGGTTGTTTTATTAGTTTTAAAGAATATGTAACGAAACAAACATTGATTGAAATATCAAATAAAAAGACTAGGGTCAGCCCGTTTTTCTAGGTAGGTTCGGGTTACCGGAAACACAACAAAATTTTTCGCCTACACCTAACCAGAATACAAACTGGTACAGTATTAAACAACTGAGTCAACATAGTGAATTGGTAACAACTAGCACAAGCTATAAGTGGACTTTAACTCTGGGCTTCTGAGTTGAAAAGATACCTCCTCTGGAAGACAAGTTTGTGTGGCTTCAATGCATTCAGAAAGGGAATAGCTCAAACATACACAGTGTCATAAAATATTTGACCATCAGGCTATCTGGTGTCAATACAGGTACACAAGTGTGCGCCCTTTGTGTTTTGTATTAAAAAACATACAAAACTTTGTTGATCTCGATGCTTGTAAACAATTATTTGTGTTAAATTCATATAAATCAGCGATTAAAAAACTGGAAGTTCCAAAAAAAATCTTAAATCAATGATTTTAAAAATTTTTTTGGAGTGATTTTAATCAAATGATTTAAATCAAACAACCCTGCAACTTTCTAAATGCTTTTTGCCATGCATTGCAAATAGTGCCAACGTCTTACTCTGAAGATCCCATAGGGGGGGCTCCATAGTAAGAGCAGCAATATTGCTTTTGTTGGTCAAAATAGAAATACCCAGCCAAGTGCTGCTACCAGCATACAGCTTTGTCTAGGAAATGTAGGTCATGTTAATTCTTTTGAATTGCCTTCATGCCTCAACCATGAGTAATGCAAATGCGATCAATATTTACATCAGTGCTCATTCGACTGTGACATATTTGGCTTGGAAATCGTATCACCTTTCCAAATGTTGGTCAATTGTGAGATTGCTCAATATTTAAAGCTGATTGTACTTTCAGGCTTCAGTGCTTTTTGGAGATAGCGATAGAAAGATTAATAACCCATTTGGCCCCAGTATTTTATAAAAACATGCCACCATGTTCCCAGGATTTCTGGCAAATTTTTAGCGATTTTACCTCCTTGTGTTAAAAAATCGGTAGAAAAAACTATTCAATATTGACAATTACAAGTTGTGTTTATTTTGAAGAGTAGTAATTTCTCCACATGCATGTATACATAGAAATAGGATATATTAATAAAATGTTAACATATTATCACAATTTGCAAAGACAAAATAGTACATTTGTTAAAACTTTGAAAGTTGCAACTGACATTTGACAATGATCCCATGCTATAACCCTATACAACTCAGCGAAGAAAATGTAGCTATATGTGTTAGCTTTGCACCACTGAAAACATTATCAAATTCTGACGGTTATTTATCAGGTTATACCATATTTTATCATGACAAATATGGAAATAAAAATTTTCGAGATAGCGTGAACAAAACTGATGAAAATCAAGATTTCCGAAAGGGCAACACATGCACGTAACGAGCTGTTGTTGTTGCAAAATGTATCCGCTAGAGTGTGGCAAAATTTGGTTGTGTTTACTTCAGTAGTTATTCGCCAGGATTTTTTTTTAATAGAGGGTCCTGTGTGCGGCCGTTGTGGGGTCTAATGGGTTAAATGTTACAAAGTCGTAAGAATTTCAGGGATGTTGAAGTTCTTTTGTCAAATACCAAGGTTTCGGTTTATATTATTTCAGTCCAATTTAGAAGTTAATAATTTAATGTCCGTATTCGATTTTGAAGTTAGTACTCGCCATAGAGTTACATCACTAATCATCCCCCTATAAACGGGTGTTCTATTTATGTCTATGATACTCCCATTTGTTGTGTCTGAATAAACAATGTGTTATTTTGCTAAAAAATGGCGACATCAAGTGACAAAAAATCTTCCACCACAGCTGTCACTGACAATATTCATCCGTCATCCTCCTTCCCAGTTCTCAGAATGTCACCTCTGACATTTCTGCCAGTGGCTGCAGATAAGTTTACTTTTCTTGGTGTTCTGTGTTGGCCGACAGCAAGGGAAGTGCCTTCTCCCACTTCTAGATGCTACTCCCATCAACGCCTGGGGGAGTTATGTGTGGCTTCTCAAGTAACTAGTCTTTTCCACAGCTTTGTGAGTTAACCATAAACATGGATCAGGTTTCACCTATTTGGAGACTTTGCAAGTCTTGTGTCAGAAGCCAGGGAGACATGAGGGGGTACCAGAAGAAAATGTCTGTGCAATTACAAGACGAATTGGGATTGACCAGTTCATTTGCATACCATTTTGGTAATGGCAGATTTTGACATTTTGGAAAAAAACATTTGGGGTTGAGTGAGATACAATCCACAAAAGCTGGGCATTGTTTTGTGTGCGTGTGGATTATTTGTTGCCATCTCAGTTGATCTGCACCTACTTCCCATAGCTTTATAGGTGAAGGTGGATCGAGGTGCATATTCAAAGATTATGCGAGTCTTGTGCCATAAGAGTGTCTGATCGTGGCTTCATGTTTGTAAGAACACCGGGCGGGCAAGTCTCTCTATTGACATATCAAACTAATTTAGGCGAGAGATTTGTTATTTTAAGTTTTCCCATCTGGTGACGCCACCATTAAATTTGGTTAAGGCACAGAGCTTAAACCCAACACACGTGGGCATACTGTGTAGGTCAACTGTCCATCCATGGTAGCCCAACTGATGAATTCAATGCAATTCAGAGCACCAATGGACATGAAGTGGCAATTCTAGCAATTAATGTGGATGGTTAATCGCTCCCTAGATGATTGATTAGTGCAAGGGATGCTGGGTGAAAGTGACAACTAGTCTAAACTGCAGTTCAATTAAAATGAGAATTGGATACAAGATCAGTTTATTGATCAGTTGATGGGGGGTGTCGTCTCAAGTGATCTATATACACTCGTTTCCAGATCTTTGTACGTGGATCGTGGTGCATGTATTTTACTGTGTATTTGGAGAGTTTGCAAGTTTTATGGCAGAATCCTGGGGGGGACACGAAGTATGCAGATTACGCTCCAGAAGAACATGTCTGGCATTTAAAATGAGAATTGCAATTGCTGCATTCGTTTACATAATTGGCAGAATAATAAAAAATGCAGTTGTAGTTGAATGAGTTACAGTCAACAAAAGTAGGGCATTGTTTTGTGTGCTCATGGCTTACTTGGCATGGCCTCATCATCCACCCTCATCATCTAAGTTGAAAAGGTTATTACCAGGTCATATATCAATTAATTTGAGGATGTGGGTGGTCCTACATAACCTGGGGTAGAGTAGTATTAGGCCGCTAAGCATTTTGGTGTATAACTTAGTCTTAGCGCTTGTCAAAGCTATTGATTTTTTGATTTGGAATATATGGAAATTGTCCCTGGCATGTGTAAGGTTGAACAGAGCCATGCATCTGACATAAACTGTCCTTACTCACCAGAGTTAGTTTCTGCATACTTGTTATACTTGGTTGTATAGTCATCCTTTAGCAGGTGGCTAGAGACCTCAATTTCTTCTTGAAGATGTTCAGGGAAGAAGCTGTTACGACTTCTTCAGGAAGTTTATTCCAGTGATCGACGACACGATTTGTGAAAAAAGTGTTTTCAGATTTCTGTGCGGGAGTACGTCTTCCTTAGCTTTAAGCTACGTCCCCTCAGATTGCTGCTACATTAGTAGAAAAATTCCTCTTGGTTATTCCTATTTAGGCCAAGTCTTCTCTGCTCCAAGGGAACTGATAATTAGTGTTAATTGGGTCACAGGACGCACGCACGCACGCACACACGCACACACACACACAAAAGGCTCCCTAACATAGGTTGTAGATTTGATCAGATCTTGAGATCCGACAGGTAACAAGTAAGTTAACGAATACATTTTTTATCAATGCAAAGTGTGCTACACCAAACTGACAAATGTGGACAGTTTGCTATTAAACACATTTGATGAACATTTCCAAAGATGATGACATAATCACTCTTTACTATTGAGTGAGGTAAAGCCCAAGAACGGGGAAACATCAAATCCTAGGATATGATTTATTCACAAACGACCTTCAAGAACCAGGTACGAGGGGAGCATGTGTTTACAACAGAAACGACTTCAACATTCCGGCCACAACAATCAAACGAGCTGAAGTCCTGACTCAGGAGATAATAGAAAGCACGTCCAAACAACACTAACAGAAAAACAACCCTTGAATCTAGAGACCGGCTCAATACTCAATTTTGGGTAAACAGAATGTGCAGCATAGTTAATTAAGTATTTAGTTTATCCAATTAAAATCCCTGCTCAGTTGATTTAGTCTTTGTGAAATTGGTTCGTTGATGTTTAAATTTGCACGTGTCACTAGTGTGTGAGTAGTTTAAAAAAAGTAACACGCATATTCGGTTTAACAAAAGTTAAACGAGCTGGCGTGTCATAACTAGTGGGTAATAAACAGGTTAAATTTTTCATGAAATGTTTGAAACGAGACGAGTGAGAATTTAAGGTATAATAGTAAATGCTAATTAAGCTACATAATTGGGTATGACTATTCCAAGATTCTAATTAGCATTTAGTGGCTACTGCACATTCATACAGTGAATCTCTGTGTTTAATTATAATACATATATTTGTCTCAGTTATAAGCACAAATGTTTGTATTCTGCCATGTCATTACATTGCTTTAGGCTCTACAGGATAGTACATTGAATTGTACAGTTCCACTATTCTGAAAGCCAAATTAGCATGGGTAGTTTACGTAGAAAATTAGGCCATAAACCACTGGAATGGATTCGAGCTGACAGGTTTATGTGGAAGCCTTGGATCTTCGCGGTTGATTGGCAATTCATGAGTAAGTCATTATCCAGCCTAGAAATAATCACACATCCCTACAGATGTGGCTCACCGAGATCTAGTTTATATGGAGATGTGGTTTACTGAATGAGGCAGACTAAAATGCATGATACAGTGCATCGACCCCGTGACCTTGACCCTGTGACCTTGCTTTGAAGTTACGACACCGCGTCCATTTTAGGAAGTACATCCACATATGTGACAAGATTGTTAGTGCACTAGATTATCAACATGGTTGATAATCTAGTGCAAGCGTCATGATTATTTAAAAATCCTTCATTGATTGATTTAGCCTGTAGCATTTGCTCTCAGTAATATTAGGAGGCATGTTGCACCGCCAGCATCAACTGCATTATTGACCGCATTCACGCAGCTTCGGAAAAATATCCGACTATCTGTTACAGTGATTTAATTTTTGATGCATCTGGAGAATTATGTGGCTGGTCACACTTTTAGCAAGGTGCTGGAATTCCCTGCAACGTTAGCAACATGCTCCAGCTTTGTTCCACCGCTTCTAAGAGATGTCCCCAAATGTGTTTGTTTGCCTAGATGCATCTGTAACAATCCCTCTATTGCCATATTGTGGCCCATACATTAACGTTGGGTCTTTGAGTAGTGATCTTTGTGGTCACCTTCACAGTTCCTCTCCCACCCTCATTTGGCTGCCCCATATTTAAGATCGAAATTATTTGAAATAGAGCCCGGCAGAACAGTTGGTAATATGCATGTACGGGAGTACCAACAAGACTTTGGAAGAATTCCAGCAGATGTCAACAGTGGTTTTTATGCTAATGGTTCAGCATTTTTTTATTTTGTCTCATTTGTTGCCAGTCTAGCATTAAATGTGATTTTTTATTTGAACTGTGATGGTTAGTGTTTTGAATTCACTGTGAACCAATAAGCACTGTTTATTCATGAATCCAATATCGTTTACCCACATATTGGCATTCGTGCTGCCACCAGCTGTGACTGAGACTGGAAGATTGGATGGCATCGTATTGGCTGCTGGTGTCACTCACTTGAAACACAAATATTCTGACTACCAGGGTTAACATTAACCCTTTTCCTGCGTTGTTGCTCTCATAACCCACTTGCTAAGCCACTGCTTTGAATTAAATTAGTTGCCCCTATCCCAGTTGATAATTACCCTCCGAGGGATGTAACCATGGTAACAAGTTGGTTTGATGTTTTCTAGTCCCAGTGGGAGAGGAAATAATGTTTAAGTGAAACAGAGTAAGGTTTGATTAGCAGTCTTCTCATTACATGCAGAGTTCAAGTAGTACAGTCATTAATGTAGTACAGTAGTCAATGTCAGTACATTCCTGTATAAAAAAATTCCTGTATAAATGACTAAAGGGCGGAAGTCCACCCAGGATAAATGCACATGATCCGTAAGTGGTCATTATTTACATGGTATGTGTGCTATTTTTTGAAAAGCAGTTCCAGTAAGCAACTAGCAGGTTATATTAGATATTTCAGAGTTGTTTCATATTACACCATTTGGTATGATAGCTGAATAATAAAACTAAATAATAACTGACAATGCAATCTTGTCTGTTGGTGGAACAAAAACAAATTACATCATCTAGGGATGAGTAGTGGGGATAGTTTTGCCGCTCTGATAATATTGTGATAGCTGTATTACCATTGCAATACTATTGCTATAGTTTCATAACTATTGTGATAGTATCATGGAATAGTGAATTGTCTGGAAAGTATTGCCAAACTATGCTGGATAGGTGGCGCCATCACGTGGCCTTGGAAGGAGTTGATTCAAAATAGTGACTCCATGAATGGCACTGCTCTAATTGACGATTGTTGATGATAGGTCAATAAATAAGTGAAATTACCAAATCAAGTTAAAAGTGTTTACGAATATAGAAAAGTGTTTACGACTATAATATTACAGCGACACCAGTTATTTAGTAGCCCTGATGGTTTGTTTTCCAACTACCAACAGTTCAGTCTACTATTGACGATAACTATCGATAGTTCAATTTACTATTGATATTATTGCATCGTCGTCATCGTCACATCGACTATTGCGATCCGATGATAGTTCTGTGTATTGTGATACCCCTAAAGTAGCATCACATCCTTGGCTTGCATTTCTTCAATACAGAGTTGTGTTCATGTTTTTGTTGATGCAGCATGTTTTGGGGAAACACACAGTGCCTGTTGTGTTTACATCAGCAGTGTTGTATTGGTGGTAGTATACCCTAGTGCATGGCTGCGTAACAAAAGATGATATGATAATACACTACATTGTTGTGGCCTGGATTTTGACTTATTTGTAAACTGATAATTGAAAGGGCCATTGCTGTGTTTACGTTATTTACCAAGTTCAAAATGGAAAAAACAGGGAGAGTTAAAAAAAAACCTGGACCAGTTCTTTTTGTTAGCTCTGTTTTACTTAACTTTTAATTTCTTTTCCAGCTGATGGGATGTGCTCTTCTCGGAGTCGGAATCTGGGTACGCGTGGACGAAAACTTCAGGCAGTATGTTGAGAGTTCCGATTCGTTCAGCTCGTTCTACACGGGGGCCTATATGCTCATCGTTACTGGTGTCATCGTCATGGTGATTGGGTTCCTGGGCTGCTGCGGCTCCATCAGAGAGAGTCAGTGCATGCTTGGAACGGTGAGTAAACAACAGTGTTCATGCTTGGAACGGTGAGTAAACAACAGTGTTCGTGCTTGGGCTTTAAAAGATAGTGCCAGGGACCACATGGGCCAAAAAATGCTTGGAACGGTGAGTAAACAACAGTGTTCGTGCTTGGGTTTTAAAAGATAGTGCCAGGGACCACATGGGCCAAAAAATGCTTGGAACGGTGAGTAAACAACAGTGTTCGTGCTTGGAACAGTGAGTAAACAACAATGTTCGTGCTTGGGTTTTAAAAGATAGTGCCATGGACCACATGGGCCAAAAAATGGGTTCCACTAATCATGCTCGCTTAAGTAGAAGCTGGGAACCAGCTATAATGATTAAGCAGGTTTGCAAATTGGTTCCAGCTGACAACCCGCATACTAATTGTAGACATATCAAAGCAGACTAACTAAAAAACAACCAACATATGAAACACGGGGGGGGTGGGGGAAAGTAGGTCATCATGTATTCTTATTGTTATGTAATATCAATTAGCATACATAATATATGTATAAAACCACACATAAAACTATGATCTCCCTAATATTACACTAACAACGAGACTAAGTCTACAAAATAAAAAGTACAATTTCTGGGTAAAAAAACTTGGTCCCTGGGGTCCAAAGATGCATAAACTGTTAACCAAAAAAAGGTGTGATTAGAGCAGTTTTGGTGCATTTTGATGTGGAATTCTATGGTACAAGGAAAACAGCCAGAAGAGAATTTAGACATATTCCATTCAAGGTGTGAACTACACATCTTCTATCAATAATGCTGCTAGGCTCGTTACATTTACTGCAGGCAGCTGATGTCCTTCACAATTCCAAGGTTCAAGGGTATCACTAGATGACAGATCTATGTATGTGGGCTCGAATTAGGATGCCTAATTAGTGGGAGAAGATTTGCCTGGAATCTGAACAGTGAAAGAGGAAGTTCACCCTTAGGACCAGTATCACTTCAAAATCACATGGAAAACAAAATCAGTGTTTTTATGTTTTGGCATAATTTGATTTATATAAATTATAGCATCATTATGGCCATGTCAGGGGTGAGATTATATGCCTCTAGTCAACCATTAATTCAACAAATAGGGCATTCAACTTGATATTCAATAATAAAAAATGGTTTCTTATCAAAACTCTGGCAGACTGACTTTGATGTTATCAGAAAACAAAATGATGTTCATGACCTTGTGTACTGGAGTATTTATGTTCATGACCTCGTGTACTTGAGTATTTATGTTCATGACCTCGTGTACTTGAGTATTTATGTTCATGACCTCGTGTACTCGAGTATTTATGTTCCTCCCCTCATTGTTCTCTTTATGTTTTTTTAGTAAATAATTTTGCTCTGTTTATTTGTTCTTCTTGAAAACTGTTAGAATAAACTATTTAATTTTAGTATGTCAGATATAAGCACACTTGTATTTCACATATATGTACTTTTTGATATGTCATTACTGATATCCCAGTCGATGTAGAAATCTAATGCTTTTCTCTTATGATGAAACTAGCATTAAGTGAAAACATTTGGCTTTAGAGCCACATATTGAGTTATAATTATGTGGTATGTGTCCAGTGTAGTTAAAATATTTCACAAAATCAAGTTTGCACTGTTGAGAATTGTGTCATGGACATACAGTGTTATGTATGTACATAAAATGTGTACATCCATAAATCGTAAACTATAAGGAATAAATTAAAGTTAAGTACTTGTGCATACTCAGGACTAAAAATGTACTTTGCCTAATTTTTTTTTATTAAGCGATTACTAGGCAATCCAATAAAAATATAAATTTTGTGTTATGGGATGTACATGCCTGATGTGACCCAAATTGGAATGAGGATCCCTTATAGTCATGCTGGACATAGAGCAATGAAATGTGACAGTTACACTACTATGTAATTCTATTTCATTATTACATTAAAAAAATATGTAAAAAAATTAAATTATGAAAAACTACGTTTTTCAGAAAGTTGAATTCGTCTGAAGTCACATAATATTATGTTATGTCACCGTCTTTGACATCAAATATTTTGTCGTTTATGCAATGATATGATAATTACATCCATCATATTTTTTTAGTACAAATATTTATCTTCAAAATGGCACCCTATTTGTATAGATAAAGCAAATTTGACCATTTGGCATAATTGCCCATAAGCAGCTCATTGCTTTCAATATGCCTCGCATCTGCACTTTACGGGTAAGACCACTGTTGACCTTCCTGTTTATTGTTTCACACGAATGTAGGGCGTATTAAATTGCGATATGTGAATTAAAACAATTCATATGATGTGACATAAATGCAGTTGCGCAGGCATATTCACAAGTTTGTTTGTAGAAGCTATTGACTGTGAAATGGTGCATTTTTTTGAGAGTTTAACAGGCAGAGGGATTTATGGGAATTTTTCTGCTATGGGCAACGTGGGCGCATAAATACATGGCTATTTTAGTAAAAATTTATTGGCATCACACATCGGGGCGTTTTAAAAGAGCTGGAGGTATGTGATTTTTTGATAAAATTTGGTCAGTATGTCAACGAGATGATGGCAGTTGCTGTGAAAAATTTTCAGAATTTTTGATCATCACGTTTTCTTATAATCAGACAAAACGTTAACATGGCCACCAATGCAATTCTCAACAGTGGTCTGACTCCTTTTTCTGATCAGCACAGATGTTTGACATTTGGAGACAGGAGATGCTGGCAGTTGACAGATGGTCCCAAGGCTCCAGGGCCAGGGAGATGTGAATGCATCTAGGCTACTATGGGCTAGGCAGATCTGCCTGAATACTTCCATTAGTAACATGTTGGTGCACTAGTGTTATCTCTCTCACTTGTCCCTACTGTCCCACATTTGTCAGTTCCATTCTTCTTGATGGAATTCTTCAGCTGTCTGAGGTTGTCTAGATTACCAAATCATGTGACTGGATACCTCAATGACCTATGGTTAAGCCGTTATTTTGGCAAGATGTTTCACTTTGGATTGAAATGAACCATCACTAGTGGGAAATGTTTTGTCCACAATCTATACATGGATACTGTTGTCCAATGTGATACATGTCATAGATAGATATGAATGCAAAATAAAATCAAAATTACAAGAATCAGTATGCATAAAATTGCATTTGTATAATGCATGTGAAAGTTTTGTCTAGAATGTGAAAAGAAATTCTTAGACTTTATAACAAATTGTTGTCAAAATCACATACTTCCAGCTCGTTTAATCCAGTTGCAAATGCACTTACCTGCATTACCATAAAAACTTTTTTATGGTAAACGTTTTTGAAAATGTCTACCAGTGTTTGAGGAATGTCAACACAAAAGCCCTGTACGCATCTTCAAATCCATTTCAAAATGCAACATCTCACTGCCAAAGGTCCAACATTTCAAACATTCCAACCTTGCTGGCTGAAAGTGTTCAGACAAGGAAGTCCTATATTGGTTATATCCACAACTCCTTCAGTCAGCATTACAAGGAGGACTTGGATGCTATATATATTTTGCTGTCTTGCTAAATGATCTTCAGCCAAAAGCACTATACACAGTAACATAGTGGAACTGTGGTCTGGCCCCTTAAATCTGTTACTCTATACAGATAATGCTTTTGGCTGAAGACCATTTAGCAAAATATTGCCACCAATCTTCCGGCAAATGCTCCTTGTGATGCTAGCTGCAAGAGTTGTGGAGATAACCAAGACATAGTTCTTTTCAAAAATTAGGAAATGTTCTTTGGAATTTGGGCTGGGAGCTATTGATTGATCAAAATATTGGTCAGAAGCACCATACAAGAATGGCAGTGTCGAAATGAGTAAATACGAACTTCTAGTTTCTTTACAGGTTGCGTGCTTCACTTCAGATATTGTCTGTTTCAGTTCTTCGTCTGCCTCTTCATTGTCTTTGTGGCCCTAATTGGCATTGGAATCTGGGCCATTGTTGCTAAGGGCTCGGTAAGTGAAACTTTCATAAATCCATTAAACGCTGATGATCCTACAATAGCGACTAAATTCGGTCTTATTAGGAGTCTCCCAACCCGTACTTGCCCCTGTCTTTTAACTTTATAATTCCCCACAATGTATTGTTGATAGTTCATTCACAGATTTGGTGTCTTAGTAAGTAAAATATTGAATGATGTTGACATGGTTTCTGTAAGAATTATTTTGTTGTGTTGTCTTTGGAACAAATATGCATTTTGTCGTGCATGGAAGACAATAAAAAGCTGTACACACGCAGTAAAAATAAGGTCTGTATCCCATCCAGAGTGGGCTTGAAGGTTCATTTGAACCACACATTTCTGTTGGACCAGTTTGATTTTGCTATATGCATTTAAATGTGAAACATGCTCCATCTGAAGGTAAACACCATTATCAGGTATAATGTGTCTTCACAAACCTCCTCAGGCCCAGACATGTCCCTGCCAGACATTGTGTACTTTACTATAAAAATGCTTGCTAAGGGGCCATCCATAAAATATGTCACGCTCAAGGTGATGGAGGTGTCTGGGTAAGCGTTATATTCGTTATTTTTTTTTAATGTGCTCGTTTAGCTGTCGAAATCAGACTGATAGCATTGGTTTGGGTATATTTCAACTGAATTCGAATGGAAAATAAATGCGGTCTCTGCTATGAAGTATGTAATGGTGCGCGAAAAGTCTGCAAACTTAGTAAAAAATAGATATCTGCATAATAGATGGAGGGGGTCTCTCTCAAGACAAACATAATTTTAGGGGATGTGTGCAAGCCAAATGTTACAAGGGGGGTGGGGGTTCTAAAAAAGTCCAAAAATAGTGTGACATACTTTATCGATAGCCCCTAACCGTTTATTCTCATGTTGTGATAGATCAGACATTATTATCCCTCCTAGCTGCAGTGAACGCTAGAAAAAAATTATGTGCATTTCAGACTTTATTTATTGGTATGCCAGGACGTAGCATGAAAACTAAATTAGACTACCAGAGAGCTAGTCATAAGTGCCAATCCTATGTGGTGAACACCGGCTAGACTTGCAACAGAAATCTGTAAGAACCCAAACAAACCTGTATGATTATGTACATTCACTGGTTTGCCACTTGTTTATTTACTTTTAAAATTTATTTACTAAAATATTGACAAACAGTGCCCGTATTCCATGATACATAAAAAATCCTTGTTCCAAATGTACAATAGAATGTCTCCTACACCCTTAAGACCATCAAATAAAAAATATCTGAGACCCGTAAGAGTTGATTGGCATTGATTGAAAGCACTACCCAGTAATGGAATTTAAAACAGACGAAGGTCACGTGAGAACTAGCGTACCTGGTACACAGCAATGCACGACAGAGGTTTGTTAGAGTAACTTTGTGTGTGTTTGTTTGACAGCTGAAGGAACAGGTGTCAGAGACCTTGAACAAGGCCGTGAAGGCTTACCCTGAAAACAAGAACTTCATGGATAGTATCCAGACAAATGTAAGTCCATGATGCGTGGCAGAATAAAGCGCTGTAAATTAAAGATAGCACGTCTGATCGGTATTTATCGTAAATTCACGGTTTATAGTACACAATATGTCTGTTCTAGTATCTCGATCGACCCCATATGTGTTTTAATGAAACATAGTTTGTTTAGATAATTTCACTGTATAATTTGAATGTCTTGTGTTGACATTACATGTTGAATATCAAGGTCGATATTGAATTATTCCTAAACAGTTCAAGGTCAAATTATAATTTAATTGAACCAAAAACAAATGGAGAATTTAAAAATTATTTCTGTCCAGATTTGTCCCTGTCTGACCTCTGTGTGACCTCTGAGGTCAACAGCTGAACTTTATCTCATGTTGTTGGAATGTCTCGTTAATTATTCCATTTCGTTAATCCGTCAACAAGCCCTGTTTACGTTCAGCATAAGCTGTCCGCATAGCATTTGGTGCAGTTTTTGCTAATTATATGTAAAATTTTGATAAAGAACTATAATGATATATACATTGTTTGATGAATCTTGTTTTAGAATCATTTTGTAAAAATTCCAACCTAATTGGTATCCACTCTGACATTCTAGCCTACATGTAGCCTACTTGTACAAATGTGTTATTTACCTGGTGGTGAAATCATTGAATAAACTAATTCATTATTTTTTATATAATATTATTCATTGCATAAGGCTATTCGCCCTTTCACAAATTACCCAGTCTAACAATCAAGGTCAGTTCTTTTGATGATTTTAACAAAAGTTTGCAGTCTTTTATTAAACCGACTGTGCATATTACTTAAACTATTCACATATTACTTAAGCTATTCACACATTACTTAAACACACTCACACACCACAGATTTCATCAGCAGTGAACCTTATTCATGATAAGCTACATCAATAGAGGAGGGAATTTTAGCAGTTGTTTTTGTTGGTTTTAGCTGAAGTGTTGCGGGGCTGACATGGGCATTACGGACTACGGAATCACGGCGAACAGCTGCCTCCTCCGATATGCAGGCAAGGTATGTATAGTTTGACTCCATTCAGCCATCTTGGTTGGTTAAAAATAATATCCATACAAAACGTTGTCATTGTGACCTTTCACCTCTTTAAATAAAAAAGCATGATTTGGTGATGAATACAGTCTGCTAGAGACCACATTACTGCAATTTAAGACAAATCAATAAATATCACCTTTGAAGGTGAAATATAATGTTTTTCACCTAGTGATTTATTGGTCTGTAAAGTTCCTGTTGTTTATAATTTCTATTCTACAGCAATAATGATTAAAATAAGACATATACCGAATTTGACCTAATAAGTAAAAAAATGTGCTGTAGAAAAATGTCAAGGAATCTGTTCTGATAAACATATACCAAAAGTTGTTTCTCTAGACAATAAGGTAACTGTTTACCACTAGTCGTGTCATTTGTAGTGTAGAATAACCGAAAAGTGGTGCGAACTGTTTAAAACCAGATGGCGACACTTCAGTTGTTCCATACTAGTCAAATTACAATAATTATGGATTCTGCTAATTAAAAAAGGGGGTGTACGCTAATTAGGGCATGTATGCTTAATCGGTCAAATACAATAACCACGTTAATTTATATATCGTTTGAGATCAAAATTTTTTTAGAGAATTTGAGCATTACATTTATATGAAACTCCAACTAGCTGTGTACCAGTAAAATCACAATGCAGTCCTATAGTGATGTATCTTCTGTTTGGTTTCTAGCCGTGTACGGACAAGTTGTTTGAGGTATTTTCCAGCAACCTCATTATTGTGGCTGGAGTTGCCATTGGCATTGGCGTTGTCACGGTAAGTCCAATGTCTAAGGGCGCATTTTGAAAAAACAATGAAAATATTTCCATAAGTCTGTGTTTAGTTGTTTTGTCCACATCAAAATGTTCAATATGATTACTAAAATCTTACATGTTTTACAGTAGACATTTTACAAATTATATTTTTATTCGATGGTCCACAAGACAAATGATTTATGCACTTATCGATTTGTGTTGTTACGGACTAGAGATCGGACACATTGTTGAGCGTCTGTTGTCGTAACAACTATTGCTATCTCCGACTGTTTTCTCCCGTCACTGTGTAGATGTCAAAGGTCACCGAATAACACCACCTGGTGTCATCGTTGTCTTGTCACCAGTCTGTGTCTCGCTGCATGATCACGTTGCCTAGCAACAGAATCACGCAACACATCAAAAAATTTTGCACCAAAGTTTTATTTTTCAGTTTGCTTTGTTGACATAAACTTGATCTGCTCTAACATCTTCACTGCCCAAATGAATTTTTTTTAAATATAATTTGTTCACTGTTTAATTTTAATGTTTCATCTCAGATATCTTGTTTGCAGAATAGTAAGGTCAATATTCATAAGCAGATAATGTTCAAGTTATAAAAATGTATTGAAACATATTTGGTTTATCAAAACACAGATTTAGTTTATACTATATGAAATGATTTAATGATAAATACTACCAGACTTAAGTACAAAAAGTCAAACTATTTTAATCAGACTATAAAAAGTACACAACCTTATTGGATTAGTAAAAAGCATTACCTAATATGGTGAAATTATGTTTGTCATTCATGATCTAAAACAATACGTACCATTCACAGGTTTTTTAAATCCTGGTTTTGTTGTTTGGTAATTTAAACACATCCTGGTTGTGATGTTATCAGATACATAAGTCAAATAACGAAATAGACAATTTCAAGATGACTCCTACGACAACAATAAATTACTTTTCCAAGGGTTCCATAAAACTACTGGTTCCATTTTAACCAGTTTGGATGCCAAAATGCTGTACTCTGTTTTATAATATATATATATATATATATATATATATATATATATATATAATATAATATTGTTATTATTATTTATTAGGGCATTTATTTTTCACCGAAAATGTTTTGGGCCTCGTTATTGGACTTTCTGGCTAATCAGTTTGTTGACCTTGCAGCTTTTGGGAATGATCTTCTCAATGATGCTGTGCTGTGCTATCAGGGAGGCAACCGTCTAATTGGGCTGCTCCCATTGGCTAAATATCCACCAATCATGGTGCAGTATTTTGTCATGTTCTTTCTTCAACATTACCCCTCCTCTGCATGTCCGATGTTTGATGATCCTGCTTGATTTTTTGCTTTATTTGCTCAGAAGGCTGTTTTGGATACAAGCGATCATTGTCGGATACATATGAGGATGACTTTATTATTTATCATTACTGATGTTTTGTTTCACTCCATGGCATAGTAAGAAGGCTGTAGGATAGTAGGGTAATTACAGAACACCTGTACCGGTACAATCCTGGCATTTTTATTTTGGCAAGTATACGGCCATATCCCGTCTTTATACAAATTTCTTTCAAATGGAAAAATCTTTTAAAGGACAAGTTTTCTTGTGATAACCACAACAATTAACATCATTGTCATTGAATCACAACTAATTTTTATGCTAGGCAGATTTGTGGCAAAATCTGGTAGATTTTGTTTGATGTGGGAACATTTCTTAGCTTGGTAAATGGCTACTAGGCGTTGGAGTGCTATAAGCCAACTAACCAATGATATAATTATACGGATTTATACAGAATTTGTCAAGTCAAAAACATGGATTTCAACCGTAACGTTGCGGTAGGTCTACAAAAAATGTTTTGTCTGACACTGATCAATTGTTTTCTGGCGCCCCTGAAACCCCTGTTAGCATGAATGAACAAACTGCAGTGTGGCCAGGTCGTGTTCTTAGCCTGCATTGTTGTTCATGCTTTTCCCATGCATATGCTTGTTGTTGCTGCAGAGAAAATCTCTGGAGACATTTTGTTAGGCAAAACACAAAATGCCCCAGAATAGATATTCTGCACGGAGATTTGCATGCACGTTTTGGCATATCTGCCCACTCCAGTGTTGGCTGTATGAATGATAACCTGGATATGAGGGTATAAAGATAAAATAGGATCTGTTGTCTCATGCTTGTCAATGTTTTGTTGTGTGTGACTTGAGAGTGACATTGGAGTCATAAAAGCAGGTCACTGAAAGTCATCTACTTGTGACTGGTTTCTGTTGTTCTATACCATTGTCATACATTCAGGGAGATGTGACCAAACTGTGCATGTTTGCATGCTAGCATTTGTGATGGCATGTATGTTTATTTGCATGGCGATGGCAAACAAATGAGCTAATATCTCATGGCTAGAAATGCCTGTATTATGTTGCATCCGTAGAGCTATTATTAATCACTGTTTATGTGTGTGGCAACATTAATTAGAGCGTCAAGCTCCCCTGGCAAGCAACATTTGGTGAAACCGCCAGATCTAGTAGCTCACAATGAATGATATTAATTTGAGGCAGCACTACCTAGATGATGCAGTCTTCTCCAGGTTAATTAACCACATTTTATAAATAAACACCACTGTTTGCAAGATGCATGAAGTTGAAATTTGGTTCACAAAATGGGTATTCACCATCGGGCATGAATTTATAGGTTAACGTCCAATTTATGCGTCATTTTTGTGAAGATGTGTTTTGTTCTCGTAAAATAACTGCCTGAATGTGGCTGAAACAATTGGATTATTTAAAAAATCATCATTGTACCTCTTTGTAAGGGGCGTGAAATCAGATTTGTAAATGGATTGTGTTTGTAGCTTGTAGCACTGAGCGACGGGGATTTGTTAGTATTTTTCACCTAAATGCACTTATGGCTCGCATCTAGTCACAGTCGTGGTAGGTTTATGGGATTTGAGAGCCTTCGGGAGAGGGTGGGGCCTGGAGACGGTTTGTGAGTAAATCGGTTTGTCAGGGAGAGGGTGTGGCACCTTAGCATGCGTGGGTGTAGCCTTCTGGGATAACAGCTTTGGTTGGAATTAGCTGATAGTATAGAAGTGCCCAGTTTCTCTAGTCATGCTGCAATGAATGTAGGAGATTGGGTTGCATGAAAAATGTCACAGAAATGATATCACAGATTTTTATAGAATATAAAGTCACGCAAAAATGACGAGAAATTTGAACAACATTAGTTGCAATGTAATAAAGAAACTGCTCATTGCTTGCAATGTACATTAAGTCATGTCCACATTTATTAAATTTTGCTAAAGTAAAAAATGGTTTATTGCTTATGTTATGGTTTATTGCTTATGTAATGGTATAAAGATCTTGTAATGGTGTAATGCTTATGTAATTAATGTAGTCAAGATAAATCAGTGTAATTTTTGTTCAGTTGACTACATTTCTGAACATTGCCTGGCCATGCAGCCATGCAGTCATAGTGTGTGAAAGGCCACTGCAAGGCTAATTAACTGAAGCCATGCCTGACAGTCTATCACTTACCAGGGCCAATGACAAAGTCTTTGACCCTTGTTGATACAACCTAAAGCTGGCTTTACACTATGCACCACGGTTGCAAGCAATGAAGCGATGTTGACGTCATTGAGAAAGGTCATAGCCAAATTATATTACTTGCGACATACGTTGCAAGCAACAGGGTCGCATGTATACATGCGTTGTTGCATGCAAAACGAAAAGTCACTTGGCTGTAATGAGTAAAGTGCCTATACGTATTGATCAATGCAGTTGGTATGGACGCCATGTGTGACAACGACAGACTTTTGGTTGTTGCCGCTGCATGTGCGGTGATTGCTTGTCACCAAATGAAGAGAAAGAGAAGATGCTGGATACGGCCATGGTTGTGAAGGAAACGTCTGGAGCATACCACTGCCTCATGAAGGATGGCACGCAGTGCTGTCTGCTGATGCTCATTCTTATGGTAGCACTCGCTACCAGAGTTCCATAAACAATTGTGCTCATGGAACTATTTGACCAGGAGAAATACCTGGTCATCCGTTAGCCGAACATCTTGCCTCTTGCCGGCAGCCATTGTTCCTGATGGATATTTCTAGATAGTCACGTGTGTTGGCTTTTGGCTGTGATTGGACAAATTACATGTAACCAAGAGATGCAGTGGCACGGAATAAAGCATTCTCTATTGCAAGAGACACGTTGCAAGCAACATGAGATGCCATCGCATGAGACCCAGTTGCATGCGATGTGTACACGAGGCGATCAGGCTGCGACCAGATTGCAAGTGACCATGTCTCATGTCTCCTGTCGCATGCAATCGAGTGGCTTTAGCTACAGAAGCTGGCAGCTGGTAAACTGGCTTGAGGGCCCTTGTCAGTAAAATGCAGTCCTCTCTATCTCTCTATCTAACAACCGAAAAGTTAATCACATAGTGCTTTATTGTTGCTATATCAACACTTTGGAATTTACTACCTGTTAGCATTAGGTCAGTGAGAAATAATAACTATTTGCCATAATTTTGAAGACTTATCTTTTTAACCATGCTTTTCTGCCTGACCTCCCTATTCGTCCATCTGTTGACAACTTTAATATAGACACCCATTTTGAGACTACGTAACCTTTTCATTTGTGATGCCGTCACATGTGCTTTTGAGCTAGAGTTTCCCAGGATTGAGGCATGGTACTATTATTATTACGTAGTATTTGTAATCAAGTTTTTGAAGTTGAAAACATGCTGGTGACAGGATCATCACTGTGGGCTGCGGGGGGAGGGTCAGTGTACAAACACGTAATCCTTATACATATTATACAGTACAGACAGACACTCTCAGCTGTCGGGAAATGCTTCGGAGCAGTTTATTTTTCCAGGTAGTCAGTGCTACTGATGTAGGAAAGCCAGTAGACAGACATTGCTATGCCTGGCGTGATTTACTCTTGGTGCGAACATGGACAACAGCTAACAAACACATACTGGGTGGATTTAAGAACTTGACAGATTTCATAGTTTCCGATATTCCAACTCAGGAAACTCTATCAAGAAATTCCCTGCCTACACAGGCCTGGAGCTCTGGTGGCAGCCATAATGGAAAGAACTAATTATGAAGCTTAACATGAATTTTTGTGAGGCATTTCCTTTATAAGTGACAGTTTATCTGTGTTAATTTTATATTGAATTTGTACTACATTGGTATATAATTCATAATGAATTGGTGGTTGGTAAAACATACTCTAAGCATTAAACATATTATTCCCAAATATCACAGTGTCACTATGAAATGTTGCAACCTGCGACAAATCACACCGTTTTGTCATAATTGTGTATAATTCGCAAACTGCAGTTGGATTTCTCTCAGTGGGAGTGGTTATACCTGTACTGACATGTTCAGAACCCCAAGTACTCATAGAAAATCGATCCTTTGCGGGAGAATCAGGTACCAGCATCACCCAGGCACGCTTCTTCCAGGCACGATCTGTTGGGGAGATGTTTTGAGGGTCTTAAATGTAACGTTTTTTTAAGTACATTGGTACAGTTGCTTGTACACAGATTCTGTCATTAACATTACAAGGGTGGGTCGGCAGAGTCTTCGTTTGTATTCGGATAAGTTTTTTTGGGGGAATTAAACATTACTTAATTTTTTTTGCAAAAGATTTAACTTGACACCAGTTTGTTTGAAGACTGTTTGTGTGGTTGAAAACATGTCACCTCAGTATGGTAGGACCATAGTGTGTGGGCAGAACCAAAATAACTCATCTCTAGGGGGTGAGAACAGTTGCCTGGTGGGTGTCACTGTCAAGAAGGGTTATTGAAGAATGCAGCTGTGAGGGGTGAATTACTGTGGGGGTGGAGATGGGTGGGTAGGCAGGGTGGCTATGTGGTGCCAAAGATTGGGGTGTTTGTTACTTTATCATGTTGAGAGTTAATGATTAATCTAAAGCAGGAATGCACAGCAGCAACAGTTCCAGGTAATAGTTTATCATGTTTATTTGCTATCCAGCTAGAAACTATTCCCGTGTTTTATTAATTAACCACAAAAAATTCCCAGTGTCCATTCTATGTGTTATTTTCCTCCAGTTTTGATAAAAACTGCATATTGAAGAATGGTCGAAGCAGTAGCTCAGGGGCTAGAGTGCTGAATAGTCAATCAAGGGGACTGGGGTTCACCCCCACCCCCGCCTTTTTGAAACTTGGGCAATTTAGTTCACCCTGCTTTGCCTGTGTCCTTTGGAAGAGACACTAAAAGCTGTTGGTCCCTTCGATCTATTGGTGTCTACACCAGGGGAAGCAAAAGATCCCACATGGGTAAATGTGTAGGCTAACTGTCACGGCCTCACAGAGTTGGTGCTCTCTATCTGTAAAACTCACTAAAAACTCCTGCATTAGCCCTGAATAGGGCTGTTTGGTGTATCTGTCATAAGATTTATGTCAATAAGCATAATTGATGCCAGTTCCATCCACACAGGGACACATGTTTTTGTAACCTACTCTAACTCACTCTTTTCCGATGTGATTGTAACCTAGAAAGTGGGCAGTTGGTGCTTTGCTGAAAGCATTGTGAATGACTGCTGTGGTATAATAACTGCTGTTAGCGCAAGGAGGTCACAGACACACACACACATGTTGTTTTATATTACCCAATGACAGTGTCCTGCGCTTCACAATCTGCCAGTAGTTTCACATTAACCCTTCTTCCAGAATGAAACTCCAGTTAATTTAGCCCATCAAGAATCAGGTTCATTGACGTTCTAATCTCATATGTGAATAGTTAAAGTAATATGTGAATACCTAAAGTAATCAGCACAGTTGGTTTAATAAAAGATAAATAAATAAATAAAAGATAAATAAGACTGCAGACTTTTGTTAAAACCATTGAAGAATTGACTTTGATTGTCAGATCAGGTATTTGGGAAAGTATAAATAGCATTATAGTATATGCCTCACCACTTTTGTCCTTTTTGCCAAATTTTAACCAAACCCGGTAAAAAATAATTAATAGTTTGTCTGATGATTTCACCAAAACTATACAACTACTAATTTCGTACAAACAAGTTAGTGTGTCGTAGGCAATACTAGTTAGGTTAGATTTTCGGCGAGATGAATCTGAAAGGAGATGACTAAAAAAATTTAATCAAGGAATAACCTTTAATCGTCACAGAATGATTAACACAGTTTCATATTAGCAGTTATCAAAAGAGAATCACATTTTAAACTTTGCAGATGTTACAGGAACTGCTGTGTTTTGACACTTTCCCTTGAACTAGATCTTGAAGTCTACCACAGGACTGGCACAGCTCTAGTGGGGGAAGAGGCAGGGGCTTGCTGGAGGTATGTGGGTTGGAGGTATGTGGGTTGGGAGGTTTCCAGAGTAGACATGAGAAATGTCCCCTCCCCATACAAACTATATTGTTAAAAAGTGGCAACCCTCCCAGAATTTCCTCTGGCATTTTGCCTTGTTTTCTGGATTCTGGAAAGGATTTAAAGTTCACAAAAACTTGGTGAATGTTAAGTGAAATGTTCGTATAAAATTAGATTCAACCTGTTATGTCTGGTAGGGTGGGGTGGTCAGTGGGTTAAAGCGTAGGACTGTCCAGTCGATCCAGGGGATCAGGATTCGAGTCCACCTCCTGCTGTTTTTTTAGAAACTTGGGAATTTCATTCACCCTACTCTGTCTCTTGTGTCTTTCGAAGGTGGCACTAAAAGCTGTTGGATCCAGGGGCCGGTTTCATGTCGCCTACTTAGCGGCTAAGAAAGTTTACTTAGCACTAAGATGATTGTCTTATGAATTTACACGTTTCATGTCATCTACTTAGACTACGCAGTGGGCGCAATACCCTACTTAGCCTGCGCCTCCTACCCCCGTGGCGTAAGTCAACTAAGTAGTTCTTAAGGACTTTCAAAATGGCGGCTCTCCGACAAGTACGTCGACTAAATGACGCAGCAAGATGAGGATTACGCTGGAATGGAGTGTTTAGAGACAAAACACACCCTTTCGAAATGTACGTTGATGTCAAGTGTTTAATAGGTACCGTTTTTGTCGTGATGACATCATAGACTTAGACGATTTGACCGCTGACAACGTTTTTATTTCTACACAAAAAGGCTGGCTCACAGCAACGCTCCAAAGTCTTGTCGCCTTGCGCTTATTTGCGTGTACAATATAATGACTTTTAAGTGGTTGTCGGCGATTTTGTTTGGCATTAGCAACTAGCAAGGCAACAGTGTCTAAAGCAGTCCACAGACAGGAGCTGCTTCGTTCGCCCGACTGGTATCGCGATACGTTCTCTTCCACGAACACTTGACACATCAGCAGGAATCCTCATTAAGGGTTGTAAAACTGCATCAGAGACTGGAACTGTCATTCATCAAGCTGTGAAGCAGACCGTTCACTGAAGATTTTGGATAAGAACATGGAAAACTGTATTCTAGTTGCCTACAAGCTACAGCGTTGACAACTGTGAATTTATAATTAATTAATAATTAATGTATTGAACTTTCATAAAAAAACCTTATGTACATTAATAAAATAAGTTGTGTTAATCAGACTGTGCTTTTCTTTTTGATAACTTTAATACAATAATAAACACTGGAAGTCTGATAATTATTTGGACACTGACACTATTGAATGGCATAGGCCTGTTTGCTGACCTCCTTAAACGATGTATATAGCCGGCATAGTAAATAATAAGCAATCACTTTCTGTTTCTTTCGCAGATTGGTCGCATTGTTCCTCAATTTATACGGTAAAATTGTGGCATGCTGCGAGTATTAACGCTGTCGACTGTGTCGCGTGCTTTCGCCATGTCACTAACGGGATTATGGGAAGGGGAATCCCGGGGATTGCCCGTTGATAACGACTCATCTAACCACGTGATAGCCTTACGCGCATTCTTAGTTAAGAAATAGGTCAGGCGCGCTACATAAAACTCGACTTACTTAGTTTTACGCAACTACTTAGCTATGCAAAATTTTGAGTTTACGCACTGACGTAGCGCTAAGTAACTGCGTAGTTTAAGTAGGCGACATGAAACCGGCCCCAGGACCCTTCTATCTAGTGTCTATGCCAGTGGATGTAAAAGATCCCACACGCGGAAATGGAAAAAAACGTGTCGTGGACTCAGGGCGCCTCACAGAGTTGTTGATCTTGATCTATAAATTCGCCAGTACTTCCCAGTTTAGATGTGATCAGCTGCTTAAGGAGTATCTCATCAACCATCAGAACAACGATATTGGCTGATGTTTTAAAAACACACTTTGAGGCAATCTTGCCTGGAAATAACGCTACATTTTCTGCAGCGAGTTATCTGAACAGGCAAGTAACATCATGTAGACTGTTCACATTTGTTAAGCGCATCAGTCAATGCAGTTACTTCTCTGTACAGGCAAATACCAGTAATATTGTGTAGACTGTTCACATTTGTTAAGCGCATCAGTCAATGCAGTTACTTCTCTGTACAGGCAAATACCAGTAATATCGTGTAGACTGTTCACATTTGTTAAGCGCATCAGTCAATGCAGTTACTTCTCTGTACAGGCAAATACCAGTAATATCGTGTAGACTGTTCACATTTGTTAAGCGCATCAGTCAATGCAGTTACTTCTCTGTACAGGCAAATACCAGTAATATCGTGTAGACCGTTCACATTTGTTAAGCGCATCAGTCAATGCAGTTACTTCTCTGTACAGGCAAATACCAGTGATATCGTGTAGACCGTTCACATTTGTTAAGCGCATCAGTCAATGCAGTTACTTCTCTGTACAGGCAAATACCAGTGATATCGTGTAGACCGTTCACATTTGTTAAGCGCATCAGTCAATGCAGTTACTTCTCTGTACAGGCAAATACCAGTAATATCGTGTAGACTGTTCACATTTGTTAAGCGCATCAGTCAATGCAGTTACCAGTTACTCCAAAAGACATACAGACGGAAGCCAACATGATCTATTTCAGTTGAGTTTATCTCAGTATGGTACATCAACCTTGGCATGACAACCCAGTTGAAGAACATGAGACAACCATCAGAAAAACTCACCCTGGCTATAGTAGCTAGAGATCAGCTTCTAATTTGAGAAAGGGTAGTCACATTTGGAATTGTGTATAGTCTGTGATAATCTGTAATCAGTACTATGGCTTGGGTGGGGTGGGGTGAGTAGAGGATGGAATAATTCCTCTAATCAGACACTACTATGGCATTCATTACTAAATGAACAAGGACACTCCATCAGACATAATACTGTTTTGCAAGTGCTGCATGTGGGTGGACCGTTGATAGTAAAAGTTTGTAACATTTCTGTGTGAGTGGGCATTTGTGGAATTTAGGTAAACCAAATTTTTTATTTCAGCCTGGTTGAAAAAGGTGCGGTGAACACAAAAAATATTGCATTGCTGAGAATACAATGTCTTTGTTGTCGAGACTCATGTGGATGGAAGCACAAGGTCATCGTCAAGGTCGCAGTTGATGTTAGGGTTAGATTTACCTGCATGGCTGTGGACCCCTTCATCTGCACCCTCAAGCACTGAGTTAGAATCTGGTGGAAGTTCTAAGAATTTCCATCATTGCTCCAACTGTCCAAATGAAACCAGGCATGAAATGAGATCATCAAAGGTGTTTCAGGCAAAGTTTTTAGTACTAATAGTATTATTTCTTCTCCTCTTGCATGTCATAAAAAGGTGTGGAGGTGGATAGTTCATCAGTAACCCAGCATATTAGTTTCCTTTGCAGCAAAGTAGGGGAATGCTGGGTTAAGAATCTGGTTTTTAATTTCAAGAGGAACCAGCCTCAGGGAAGCTAACCTTATTCACCTCTAGTCACTGGAGGTAATACATTTGGCAAATTAGATGTGTAAATTCCGGGAAAGGGATAGGCTTGGTTGGGCTGGAATAGGGGGGGGGGTTGAGCTTGGCGGGAAGGAAGAATACCTGATCTAAGTTTGTGGTCTCTCTTGGAGTATAACCTGTAACCTGTAGTTTGTTCATTGGGAAAAGAGAACAGAGTGCAACCAAGTGAACCAGTGGTAATAACTATTCCACTATCACCCATGGGTGGGTCACCCTTGAGACAAACGTAGAATAATTATTGAACTTTAGCCCAGTTACTGTATCATGGGCTCCTCTGACAGGGACAGCTGTGGGGGCAAAGAGAGTTTGGGAATTGAAAAATTCCTACATCCGACCCATGAAAACACATTTAGTTATTTTTAGAGAAGCATCCCCGGAAAAATCATCAAGGAAGGAGTTGATAAGGGGAAGCTTCCTTCATCAACTTCCCGACACCAGCTGAGATGGATGGGGAAACTGGGTGCTGAGGTATTCAAGTAGGCCCTCAACCCCATACAGATAAGGGAGGAACAGTCACATGACTGTCTGCTAGCAGTTAGTGGGGAGAAAGGAGTTAACAAAGTGGTGTACCTCCCTGCCTTTTATGTGCTCTGCCAACAGATGGGAATTAGGTTTGAGAGAGAGTAATGGCTAAATGAAGAACTGTCTGTGCTTGATTCCCTGTGGTCTGACCCAATAACATTTCTTGCTCCCTAGTGGGGAAACTACAAGGCAGGCTAATAAGTCTGGGAAGTGAGAAACTTAGTTTGGGTTCATGTGCCAGTGGGTCTGGTTATTCCTAATTTCCTTTCATCTAGAATTCTAGATAGACATCCAGACAAGAAAGACAAAAATATGATTAAAATATAAACAAGATCAGTGACACCTACAACAATAAATACATGTATGTCTAATTAGAATTAAGATTAATTATTAATAACAACATATTTTTTTCATATACCCCCGGTACTATACGAAATGTTACTTATACTCTGACAAAGATATGTATTAAGCTTTGTGAAATTTAATTTCGGGCTAATGTTTTTATGTTGGAATGATACATAATTTGGAATAATGTTGCCCCATTTTCATCTTGGGCACAGGTGTGTAGTTTGGAATCTTCACCCAAAACCATGGGGTAATTCCCACCTGGCTTGGGAACAGTTATAGGGGTAAGACTACAGTTGACCTTCCTGTTTATTGTTTCAAATGAATGTAGGGCGCATTAAATTGTGATATGTGAATTCATATGATGTGACATAAGTGCAATTGACCAGGCATATTCACAGGTTTGTTTGTAGAAACTGTTGGCTGTGAAATAGTGCATTTTTTGAGAGCTTAACTTGGGTGCATGAAAACTTGGTCAGCATGTCAATGAGATGATGACAGTTGCTGTGAAAAGTTTTCAGAATTTTTTATGGTCACGTTTTCTTATAATCAGACAAAACGGTAACATGGCCACCAATGCAATTCTCTGCTGTGGTCTGACCCCTATAGTGGGATGTTTGAGCTAGTTAGTTGAGGGATGTTACTTGGTAGGAGCCTAATGAACCCAGTCCCTTCTGCTGAGTTGAACCATATGGGGGTACTGGGTTTTAATGTTGTTGGAAGGTCAACTTTGGGGGTGGAATGAGAGGAAATGGGCTGTGCTAAAAATAGATTTTCCAGCATTGAAAACATTAAATTAATTTGGTATTATTACTGTACGAATCATGTGTGTGAATGGTTATTTATTTACTTTAATGGATCAACTTAGATAGATTTGTGATACATATTAATGTAATGATACATATTTGCTTAAATTTTATGCAAAACTAATTTAGAAGTTGTTGAGTGATTGTTTTCATCTGAGTTGCGTATTTGAATTAGTTTGATTAGAAAACATTAAGATACATTGAACAGAATCACTTCAGGCCAGAGCAATTAGATTCTGTTAAGAGGCTGATTCACTTCAGTGCCTCGTTATACTGTGGGAGAAGGAAATGATTTGATTGTGTTAAACCAAAAAAATGGCTGATTCTGTTATACATGATTAAGTCCACTGTACTGATATATTGTTGAGGCATAAAGCAATTGGTTGTAAGAGCAATCATCATAGTAATAATATATTTCAAGTTATGCTGCTATTTTTAATAATGATTTAGCATTAAAGAAGTTGAATAAACATCCACAGACTTGTCAATAACACGAAAGCTGTAGGCTAGATGCAAAGTTCCGGAGGGTAGAGGGTTAATGTTTCCGTGGCAACAAAGCTATTTTGAGTCTGGTGTTTCTCATTATTGTATGTCAGTTGGTGATCAGTGTATTTTCAGAACTACAAAATACACTGTGTATATAGCAATAGAATAGGATGAGTAAGATATAAAATGCCATCACTAGCAAGTGACAGAAAATTACAGAAATTTGTTTAGTTTTAATACAATAAAGTTTTGTTTTTCTATTTATGTTAATTATTATTCACCAGTTTAACGGTTAAGTTAATTTAAAATAATAATAATAATAACGTTCATTTCCAACATAGAAAAATACAGAAAATACATGGTAAATACAATTATTTACAATGTCAGAAAAAGGGGTATACTGAAGAAATTTCTTAAGTTTTGATGACCCATACCATCAAACCTACCCACCCTCCTGTTATATATGGATACAGTATACTGAACTAAATATGTTTACTCATGCAGAAAAACAAATTCCTCTGTATCACTACCTGTCTGCAATTAACACTTGCTGTGGTTTAAATAATTAGATGAAGTAGGGACCTGGAGATGGGAAATCAACAATATGACCTTGGTGTGGGTGGGAGATAAGGAAGCTTGCTATCAGATTGAGAAGGATGCAGCATGACATGTCCTACTTACATCAGGCTGACTAGTAATTAACTTTAGGTTGTTGCCCTTCTGGGAAGACTTATCCCAGGATGGTCAGTTCCCCAGCCTGTAATAGGACAGTGAACTCCACAGTGCTGTAGGGAAGAGTAGCCCAAACGTAGCCACTGTTATAGACAGTGGGAAGAGTAGCCCATCCCTGGCCACTGTTGTAGAGAATGGGAAGAGTAGCCCATCCCTGGCCACTATTATAGAGAATGGGAAGAGTAGCCCATCCATGGCCAGTGTTATAGAGAATGGGAAGAGTAGCCCATCCCTGGTCACTGTTATAGAGAATGGGAAGAGTAGCCCATCCCTGGCCACTGTTATAGAGAATGGTAAAAGTAGCCCATCCCTGGCCACTATTATAGAGAATGGTAAAACTAGCCCATCCCTGGCCACAGTTATAGAGAATGGTAAAAGAAGCCCATCCCTGGCCACTGTTATAGAGACTGTCATATTATGAAATAAAGACATTCTTTCATTGACCATGGGATTGATTCTTGAAACCTGGTTTCTTTGTGTAGATGGAACAAGGATTCATTTACTGACGGGGTCACTGTCTGCCTGGGTACAGCATGTGCTGTCATACACAGGTTTGGCCCAGCAGTACCCAGGCTAGTGGAGTCTAACAAACAAGGTGATGTGGTATCAATGTTACGTTGGTGTCTGTCGATTTTACATTATTCCACTTTCAGTGTGGTGAGTTTCAAGATAACAGCTTCCAGAACGGATGTCCTTTATTATAAAATTTATTTGATTTTGTACAATGGTCTAAATGTGAAATCTCGACTGATGGACTAACACTGATTACCAAATGTTGCCAATACCACTAGCCTGATTCTACTCCAACAATACCGAAGTAGAGTGCAGCCCCCAGTAGGGTACACCCCAGGTAAGATGTAGACTCTTTCAGTTTTATTTACATGCCTGAGTGAACAGAAGCAATGAAAACTGAAAAAAGTTCAATCCTGTTGTGGTAGTGAAAGGGTTATAACCCTGACCAACTGAGGTGGCCTGAATTTGTGGTTGACAGACTTAAAAACTTGTATCCAAGTCATTACTTTGTTATTATCACACTGCATAACCGCCTTTAGAATCATCCCAGGGCAAAAGCTACATGATGATAGATATCCTTTAAATAAGGCAGTCTGTTATTGTATTGTTGTTGGGTTGATTTCAAACACTGATGAGCAAATGAGTGTTTACATTGCAATAACGTACAAAGTTCACATTTATGTTGTGTACTTTCTCTAAGCATGTTTGGGTCATTCATGTGTTATGCATGTGAGGGGGAGGGTGAACACCCACACAGGTGGTTTCTACAAGTAACTCTGATAGCATTTAATGACAGGCCAGGATATGAGTCATGTCCTATCTAAGATGAATTGTACAGACATTTTGTTTGTGGGGAAACTTGCAAGTAGTTTCTTTCTGCGCCAATTTTTTTCTAATTCTCTTGACGAAGCAACTTGGCCAGTTGCCATCCTCTTGACGAAGCAACTTGGCCAGTTGCCATCCTCTTGACGAAGCAATCCTCCATATCTTACTATTTCATCCTCTTTAGTTATCCACAGGACTCAATCCATCAAGCATATTAACCCTTCTTCCTTTATGATTTTCCCTTCATATAGGCTGTACAACCACTCTAAGCAAACTTCCTCCTCTCATACAGGTCATATCTATGTATTTTTCTTTTAAACAATATCTCTTACTATGATATCCTGAATATATCTTTGTAAATATATATAAGCAATGGTATATGTTCTATTTTAATGTCCAGAAATTAATGTGCAAATTTCTGTATTTCTTAGTACGATGATACATCTATATTTTGAGAAGCCCCCCAGAAGTTTCTCACCTGTTTAGTTCTATTTCTAGGCGGTCAGTTCATTGATTTTTCTAGCCTTGACTGATGCAGCTGTTACCCTGCCACATGGTGGTGTGATGCTACATTGTTTATAATAACCTCCCTTGGACGTCTCACAAAACTGTCAGCCCTTGTCACAGGCTATGGACCGCCTTGTTGAGCAGACAGAATCAATAAAAATGTGTTCAATAGGTTCACATGTTGATAGCTAATGTGTAGTATAAAAGAATAGTACTGTAAAATAAAAAATGTTTGGATATGGTGGGCATTGTCAGAGCTGTATACGTGAAATGAAAGGATTTTTTACTGTGAAGTAATTGAAACAATGTTAATAGAATTTCAGTAACATATGCATACATTTGTTTTTCGAAGTATATCCTGGGATTCCAGGCGATCAACAGGTCCTCGAGGACAAGCGAGAAACCTTAGCGACCTCACGTGTGCTTTTACAGGTTGCCATTTTGATTTACTGTTCTTGTTCGCAGGGAACACTTGAGTGAGAAAGTTTGAGACGATGCAAATAACGTTTGCATAGAATGACTTCATGTGCAACAAATAGATTGATTTTACCATAAAAAATTTAAATGGCAAAACCGGCCATTTCATCAAAAACGTGGGTGAAACGGGACCAGGAGGCAAAAGCTGTATTTCCTGATCGGAAGTGGTAATATTGACATCTGTGCAAGTCTATTGTGATGTATCATTGTGAGGTCTGATCGATAACTAATACACTCAGGTAGATGGACCTGAATGACCTTGTATATTTTTGGCCTTCACTTATTGGGTGAGTGTGCTTGACCGAGAGGCTGTTTGACCAAGGCACATGTCTGGCAGTACTAATGGACTTCACAAGACTAATTGATTAGTGTCATTGAGCTGGTTCACATCCACTGCATATAGTTGATTCACTGCGAGTCTTAAAGGCACAATGTCTTTTTGGTTTTCTTGTAAAATTATGCTACTGTATAAACTATACGGGAAAAGAGATTCGGTGGGATTGGGAGGGAAGTGGGGAGTGAGAGATGGGGGAATGGAGATGGGTGGTGGAGACAGCAGTGAATTGGGAGCTGTGACAAAAAGAGATAAAAGGGAAAAAGAGGAGAGCAACAACAATATATATTCTAACGGTTTGACTGCCCAAATGTGTTTTAATGATCTCATTTCTAAAAATTAATGTAATTTGGCCTTTATCTATTCAAATGGAATGTTTTTGGACAAATATCATGTTTACATTACTGCAGAGGGGTATGTAGTTTTAGGTGTTAATGGTAATAATTTCTGGTATGCCTGTTATGCAGTGAACGTCTGACCCCAATAAACTTTCTCCACAAGTATCATGGGCAGTCAGTATGTTAGATTAGATATAGTCTAAATTATATAACATGATCTTAGGAAAAAAATTATCAGATTTCTGGTGTTATCTGGTAGGCAAAAATTGTACCTCAAGAACAGTATTTTATTCATGCCACTGGCAACATGATATCGGGGCCTACCTGCCCTCAAGAGAGGTTCTTCTGTCCTAAGGTAGTCATGGTTACGTTCTGATTAGTTATAGCTAACAAATTACTGTAGGTGCATTTTACTAAGCAGTGTGCAAGGTATGTCGTGTTAGTGCTGCTCTGGCCATTGTGTGGGGAATTCGCTGTTCTGTTTTCACTGTTGTCAAAACATGCATATTATAGTCATTCTGTGACATAGATATTTAACTGTTTGTGCCTACAGTTGTGTGAGCCATTCAGTTCACAGTGTGAATTTAAGTGCCAAATCTATTGAGTCTAGTCACGTTTCACTTGGAACAAAACCCACACACACAGGGCAGTACTCAAGTCTACTTCAACAGTAACAAGGCGTAGCTATAAACCACTTTACTCCTTTACTTTACTACTTCTTCTCCAGATTTTATTGCCACAAATTAAGACATTGCCTGACTAGCATTAATTAACTGTCCACTAGGCCAAGCCATCTCCCTGCCAGCTAACCTTGTAGGCAGGCTACACATAGGTTAAAGATTGTTGGACTCCATAAACCAATGACTTCCTTATTCTCTTGCCATCTGCAGCTTGTTGCTTTGGATGAAAATCTTGTTGAAAATCTACCCTTTCACTTTACATTATGTTCATAACTAGTGTGGCACTCCCAACATTATAATTAGTGTGGCACTGCCAAGCTCATAACTAGTGTGGCACTCCCAAGCTCATATTATTAGAGTGGCACACTCAACTGAGGGAATAACCTGCTTTATCAACATGTAATAAGACTATGACTTGCCAATGGCATTATTTACCTCCTCGTCTATCTAAAGAACACACATGTCACTTTACAACAGTATGGTGGATGGAGGTGTCTCGGTAATGCCAAGGAATAGAGTAGGAATGTGAGTTACAGAGTAGAATGGTATTTAAACTGTAATTGTAATTTATTTAGGACATTGGTATTTGTTGGCACTATCCACGGACTCAGTTCTTTTTATAAAGGACGTTGATATAATAGCTAATAGCTCAACCAACCTGAGTGGAACTTTCAACTTAAGCTGCTTGAGCCATTCAGGTCTTAGGCAATGGCATTGGCATCTCTCATAGTGTGGCATGCTTAATGTTCTTTGTTGTTTTTCTAGTTTTGTGCTTTGGCTATTAAAGTCATGTTTGACTTTGAGGTACAACCTGTTGTTATGTAGTGACAGTTTTTAAGCTGGACTGTTCAAAAGTATGTTCTGCCATCTAGTGGATTTTATTGTACTAAAACAGCATGGGCATGAACCAGCATGTAGCATGTTTTTAACTTGACTATCCATACTTAATAGTGAAGTTTTTGTTAAGAGTTTAAGCTCCAGTGATTATGTTAACTGTGTTAATTAAAAATGACTAATTAAATGCATCTTTTAGTCATCAATGTTTGCACAACAGGAAAATTCTTGTTAAACACCTGTTCCAATTGTAGCACTTGCCTTATACATTTGATGCAACAAAATTACAGAGGTCAACGAGAATAATAGCTGGAGACAGAACTATTTCATGACAGAATATGCTGTAACTTAATTTGAGAAGAACTGGAAAAAATTTAGATGTAGCCGTTTTGAAAATGTGCCATTGCTTTGAAATTCCTTGTTTGCCTATTCATCTCATTCATGTCTGTTGGTGTTTCAGATTTTCGGAATGTACTTCGCCATGTACCTCTGCTGTGCTATATTCCGAGGACATGGCGACCCCTACCGAACCGTCTCCACCAAGGGTTAAGACGCTGGTCATTACATGGCACAGGTTAACCCTCTCTTTACCATGCCATCATTCGGACAACGCTGCTGCGATGATTAACCAGGGTCTGCGACTGACTGATGGGAAAGTCTGCCTCAGGAGTGGTTGACTTTTTTAAAACAAAGCAGAGAGTATTGCGTTCAAGCAGTCAGATTGAAATGCATTGTGCTAACCTACTGGCCAGATGCTTTGTGTTTACTGGTAGCTGCTTTATTTGTCGAGAGTTATATTTATCCGTGTGTTTTCATGTGGGTTGTGTGTTGAATCGGTCATGTTATACAGTACCTCCCTTGTATAACATTTTGTACAACTCGTTTCTGGGCCTAATGCTATATGCTAATAATTACTGTTACATATATTGTTATGACTCCAGCAAAGTCATGAATATTGGTGGGTTATAGCTATCAGGTGTATCATAGGTGGGTTTATGAGTCGTGCTGCTACGATAGTTAGAGTTTTATTCGATACGCGTAGATGATTTTTTTACAATTATATTTTTGGCAGATTATATTTACAAATTAGCTGCATTGTGACGGTGTCGTGAAGGTGCGAACGGGTTCTGCTGTTTGTTGGTCACTAGCTAGGAAACTTTCAGGTGAATTTATGCAATATTTATTCTGAAGAAAAAAAGTTGGACTGAAATTTGTATACGGTGCCACAGAAAAACTAAAACATTTTATCAAAACTTCTGTAAAACATGAATGTCTTAATTGCGTAAATACTGTATCTATAAACACAGTCATGAAACAAATCTGGTGCTGTGTTTAAATCTCTAGCAACACTTTGAGGAGCCAGACAAGAAAGGCAGCCATTGCTTGCTTTTAATGCAGTGGCCATGTTTTCATTCAGCAGCAAACTATCATGTGACCTGGCATTTGTGACCTTATATTCGTGTAAATAAGGCTACAGCAATGTAATGTATAATCACTGTAATACTATATGGGTAATGCCATGTAAGTATCTGTAATCATAGAGATAACTAGTTCTTGGACACCTTAGGTGGATTGGGTCCGTTGGAGGAACCAGCATAAAATATTGTCCACATATTTTTGCATTGTTGAAACGTGTGTTAGCTGAAGCCAGTATTGTAATTGTATAAGATACGATATTGTTTAGTTGTTTGTGAGTGTAGATATTTATGACTCAGTTTTACAAATCCCATGACCTTGTGAAGGGCATTGATTCGCATCGGAGCATTTTCTATCATGCTAGCATGTGTGAAATAAACTAAATGAATAAAACAATTTTTTAGTTCAGATGTTACATCATGACTAATCAGTAGGTGAAAAATTTTAACTTCTTATATTTTGTGTTAATTGTTAAAATTCACACATAACGTTTCAAAGTTGTATGTTGCAAAAGTTCTGAAATTATTTTTACACAAATTTACAGCCAGCTATCATGTTTGATCTTCCTTAGAACTTCTATTTGGCGTTACGTTGACATCTTGTGCCTAACAGTTGCTTGGAAAATTGCCTGTAGGGTATGACTGGGGTGTGTGTGATTTTGCAATTGTGTTGAAGTGTAGCAAAAATAAAAGTGAAGGTTACTGTTATTATACATTTTCATATTTATGACAAATGATTTCCAATCTCTTGTGCTGAGATGCAGACCAATTTATCTGGACTAGATTTATTTTTTGGCTATTAAAAAGTGTACACAAATATGTATCGATTATTTTTGTTAAATATTGCAAGACTTGAGTTTTTATTAACAATAATAGACATGACTAAATATCTTACAGGTTGAAAAAACAACTTTAGTTATGTGTTGATTTAATGTTATAATCTTGATTGACAATTGTTCTGGCATAAATGTTTATCAGTACAGCATATTGTTTCATTTTATTGAAAATTGTCAGTTTTTCTATTATGTATCTCATTATGCTCTAGACCTCAATTGGCACAGCAAAAATTTATTATACAAATATTTTGGAAGTTTTTTATGTTAGTTTTGAATATACTTCTCTGAAAAGGACGGGAATAATTCTGGCTCTGAAACGTATTTTCAGTTGACAACTGTGAAAACAAACATGCCTACATAAGTAGTTGTAAGACCTGTCACCTAGTGGCTAGTGCTATTGTATGAATGTTATTACTCGTACTGTGCTCTTGTAATTTCTATTCATGTAGCTTTTCCTCTATGAAATAAAGAGTGTGTTTTGAAGATGTGCGAGAACTGTGGATTATTCATGCGCAGGTAGCAAGTGTGCAACACATGCCAAGTACAAAATGCTTTGACATAAAACATCCTTTTTTGGTCACGTCACAAGAGAGACAAGAGCTTCTATCCTGTGGCAACAAAGCCACTGCAAATAGCAGAAACAATCGCATGTCACCTTAGTATGTCGTCCACAAGGATGTTATGAGCTTGAAGTGAGTTTAACTAGTTTTGGTAATAAAGGGTTCTGACTATTGCAAGAAAGGCTGGCATTAGTAGATTTGTACCAAAGTGTATATGCCGCAGCACACAGTAATTGTATTAGACGTGAAGGTAAAGTAAAAGTTTATACTTGTATTGCACAGTGGGCATATCCGTTCCATGGGACAGTTAGATGCGCTTTACACTCCACCCGCTGGCAGACTTGTTCATGCCATCACCAAGTCGACCACAGCAACGCTAGAATTACTGCAGACTTCTTACGCATGCACCCATCACCGGTTGGAGCCAGGTACTCACTTATACAGCTGAATGAACTGAAGCAATGAAATTGCCCAAACTTCAGAAAGGCAGCAGGCGTTTGGAACACTGATCCTCTCGATTGCGAGTGTGACGTTCTAACCAATATGCCACCGAGTCCCAATTAATATGATAATTGGTTGGATATAATACTTCCACTGTAGCATTTGAACATCTACCATAATGTTTTCTGCTGAGTATTGACAGCAAAAACTTTGGACATGTAATTTTTTAGATACAGCTTGCAGATGAATTGATGACCTAGTGGAACTTCCGCTTGTGCCAACTGCAGCCCCCTGGATAACAAAAACTGCACATTGCCTTCAACGGCATTGCAAAAATTTTGATATTGTGAACAGAAATGGCTACATTAACGTAGGTAGCCATTCAAACAGGGATCAAACAGCGATACGCTGTCGCACCGACCCTTTTCACCGTTTACTTCTGCGTCATAATTGGTCTCGTTGGCGATCGGCTCTCTCGCGGGTTCCATCTTGAATACCGGGTTGACTGGAGGCTCTTCAATCCGAGTTGTTCCGAGACCGACACAAGAGTGACGAATTCACCCGTCATTGCCCTCTAGGCTCTACTACGCTGACGACTGTGACATCCTTGCTTACTATGTGCAGGACTCCAGACTAGCCATGACCTCTCACTGAGGCCTACGGAAGCCTGGGACTTTCTAGAAACACCAGAAAGACCATGGTCATCCATCAAGCTACCCCATGCAGCGAAACCGGACCTCCCGAAATCAAAGTCTCCGGGGAGCCATTGAAGTAGTCGAGCACTTCCTATACATCATCCGTCCCGAAAGGCAACCACTAAAGAGGAAATCCTCCACCGGTTCTGCTGTGCCAGTACCTCATTTAGGAAGCTAGTTCACCGTCTTTTGATGACTACAACCTCGGGCAGGATACCACGGTCATGGTCTACAAGGCCGTCTGCGTCACTATTCTACTGTATTTGTTAGTAAGTGAGACCTGGGTCACGTACTGCCTGCGCCATAATTGGTGCTAAGACAACCTGCATCGAGGCAATTGTTATCAAGAACCAACTCCGCTGGACAGGCCACTGTGTCAGAATGCCCAATCCCCGCCTCCCTCGACAAGTCAACGAACCCGCGACGGCAAGAGAAACCGCATTAAGGATACCCTGAAGACCGATCGTACACTTTCGCGCCGCGCGACCCACCGTGCAACGGCCAAGGTCTTCTTCGAGTCCGACCGCCTTCTGAGTGAGGCGGCAGTGAAGGAAATACAAGAACCAAGACCTACAAACCTCACCTCGAACCTTTGGCGGACGTCATCCTCGTTTCGAGGGACCGCCGACGATTTTCCTATCCTGACAAATGGCGATACTCGGTAATCGGGATAATATACGCCGATTAACCAATGCCAAATCATGTTTTCTTTTGTGGTTCTACCTAGTACAGCATCCCCCATTTTATATTCTTCGTCCATGTTTCCATGTCCTATGTGTATGCATTTACACTTCCCAAAATTTAATAACATTTGGCATTTTTCTCACAATGTAACTAATTTATCTGGATCATCCTGTAAACTTTGTTTATATGTAACATTAGTAACCTTTCTGAATACTGTTGTGTCATCTGCAAATTTCAATACTTTGCTAGATAAGATAATCTTCCAAACATTTATATATGTTGTGCCAGGACCTGAACATAACACGTTGGTAAACAACACACACACTTGTTTAATCTCAAACATGGCGGAAGCCCCGTCCAGCTTGACGTCGCTTGTCAATTAAAGGGTCATAGCAAACACAACATATTTCCCCCTCCTCCCTAAGGGATTATACTTCCAGTTATGGGGTATGGCATAAGCAGCACAGAATTACAAACTATCTAGCCAGTGTCATTTTCAGTTCAACAGCGAATTACTGTCTACGAATGCGTTCTTTTAATATTGCGATTAAAGTATCAACTGAATATTACTTTTAAAGTAATTGACAATTGAAGTGTCAACTCATGATCAATTCTGATAGTCTTCGATATATCTAGGTGGGCGCCTGTTTCGCTTGGGTCGTTGACGCAGGTAAGGCGGGTCACTAAGTTGTCGAGCAGGTAGACTTTCAACGTCGATATCATGTAAGGTTTCTTGTGACACAGGTGTAACTTCCGTTTTAACTCGGGGACGGTGACCAAACTTGGCAATTTTCCCAAAACCTGTGAACACTGAGGGAAATGCTGAAACAATATCAACAGATTAAATGATGACGCCATTCTTCGAAACTTGAAATCCAAATTGATCGAACAAGTTGATCGATCTAGTCCCATCAGACTCGAGCCACTTCGGGTGACATAGAACGGAAAGTTCTGGATGGTGTCTGACTGGTATGTGACTGGTAGATGTACCATTCCCTCCAGTGGGGTGTCACTACTGTCGTATGTTGACAAAGTTCCCACAGGCGGATGCAAAGGGTACCCGGAGAAGTGCTTCCGATAAAGAGAGTCGTTCAATATCGACACTTTGAATTGATTTGAATTGAATTTTATTCAACATAATCGATACATGTACATTTTCAATCATACATAGTTGTAAACATAACTACCACAAATGTGGAACATTGAACACATAATTATATATAGACAATTAGAAAATGTTGAAAGGAAATGCAAGAAGTTAAAAACTTATATATCGCATTCCCCCTAAAAAAATACTATATTGCACTGATTCCATACATATAAGACAAATGATTTAACTAAGCTAAGCTTAAACTATCCAAAAGTAATGGTAGTTGGCATATCGACAAGATATAATAATAAGAAATATATATATATATATATATGTATATATTAAATATATACACAACATGAAAACAAGATATTATTCATACCTAAGCAAGAGTAAAGCTTTATAATTTTTCTTGAATTGATAAATTGAATTGCACAACTTAATATCATCACACAGATCATTCCATATCTTTGGTCCTTTTACACTAATAGTCAGATTTTTTCGTAGTCCTACTATATCTTATTTTAAAATTACAATTTTTCTTACGGATGTTGTGACTGTGGCTAGCATTAACTTTCTGGAAGTACAGCAGAATGTTAGCAGGTAATAGACTGTTATATACCTTGTACATAAACACCATGCTATTAAAATTCACCATGTCCTGTACTGCTAAAGTTTTCAGTTGAAAAAAAATTGGTTTAGTGTGAGACATATAGTCAGCTTGTTGACATATTCTAATAGCTCTTTTCTGAATAATATGCAAAGGATGTATTCGGCTCTTATAAGTATTGCCCCAAATTTCACAACAGTAATTTAAATATGGCATGATAAGAGTACAATATAATGAGTACAAAGCAGAACTATTCAATAAATGTTTCACCCTGTACATTACAGATCCATTCTTTGAAATTTTATTTTTGGTGATGTTGATGTGATCACTCCAATTCAAGTGGCGGTCAATGTGTACACCAAGAAATTTTGTAACATGCATTCTATTAATGTCCACACCATTTATACTGACCAAATGATTACCATCACACTTTTTGTTACTGAATATCATAAAGTTTGTTTTGGCAATATTTAAAGAAAGCTTATTAACTTGAAACCAACTGCATAATTTGTCCAGTTCTTCTGATACTGTATTACATGTTTCTGTCAAATCATCTCCTGAATAGAAGAAATTTGTATCATCAGCAAATACAATTGATTTCATTAATGAAGACACATTGCACATATCGTTAATATATAGGATAAACAAAGCAGGACCCAGTATAGATCCTTGCGGAACTCCACATGTTACATTCATGCACTCAGAATGTGTGTCATTAATACAAACATACTGGCTTCTATTCTCGAGATAGCTGCAGATCCACATATTTGCACGTCCTCTTATTCCATAATGCTCAAGTTTTTTTTACAAGAATGCTGTGGTCAACTGTATCAAACGCCTTTTTCAAGTCAATGAATACACCAATAGTAGACTTACAATCATCAATAGAAGTAGTAATTTCCTCAACAAGCTCCATTATTGCTAGTGATGTAGACATGTTTTTTCTAAACCCATATTGGCTTTTGTACAGTATTTGTTTTTCATCAATAAATGACATCATCCTGTTGTGGAAGATCTTTTCTAGAATTTTTGAAAACTGAGATAGTATAGATATAGGCCTGTAATTACTAAAATCATTCATTTCACCATTTTTAAATAGTGGTATAACTCGGGCCAATTTCATACCATCTGGGAAAACACCTTTCTGTAACGAGATATTAAATATATGTTCTAGGGGTGTTACTATGTGAGGTAATATTTTCTTAACTAGGCACATATCAATATCATCATGATCTTTAGATTTTTTGCTTTTTGTGTTTTTCACCAGATTTATGATTTCTTCTTTGGTTACAGGCTTTAGAAACAATGTGTCCTCAACCTTATCAGATAAGTATCTTGTAAAAACATTGTTGCTTCTCGGGATTTTATTAGCCAAGGATGGCCCTATATTTACAAAAATTTTTTTGAAACAATTTGCAATATTTTTGCTGCCAGTAATTGTGGTTCCATTGCTTCTAAATTCTGTAGGGTATGTAGTTCCCTTAGTTTTTTTGTTTATGAGACTGTTTATTATTTTCCATGTTTCTTTGATGTTTCCCTTGTTTTTTTTCCAAAAGTTCTGTGTAATGTTGTTTCTCACAATACCTTAGTATGCCTGTCAATTTGTTCTTATATCTTTTGAATTTTTCTTCACTGGCAGTTGATCTTCTCTTCAAGAACTGTCTGTACAGCAGATTTTTTTTCTTGCATGCTTGTTTTAATGAACTGGTCATCCATGGCTTGTCTGTCTGTTTGTTAATGGTTTTCTGATTAACGATGGGACATACTGTATTGTATATCTTTGTCAAGTTGTCAGTAAAAGTATTATACATTTCATTTACATCTTCACTACACAGTATTTTATTCCTGTTAGTTTCTTTAAGCTTGTTCATTAGCACATTTAACTTTTGGTCATTCACTATTCTCCTTCTGTTGTAAACTACTTTGCTGCATTTGAAATGGGTGCATTCAGTTATTTGGAAAATGGGCAAATGATCACTCATATCATTTATTATTAAACCACACTGTATAATTGATGATAAGTTTGTTGTGAATATATTATCTATCAGAGTTTTCGAGTGACTTGTGATCCTAGTAGGTCTTGTTATTAAAGGGTGTAATCCAAGGCTGTACAACTGGTCAATGAAATTGTTTGTAGCATTGTGTTTATCATACTGTAGGAGATCAACATTAAAATCGCCACACATGTAGACCGTCTTATTACGAATGTTTCTACAAACATTATTTATGAACTCGCTCAATTGATCAAGTTCAGTGTTTGGTGCCCGATATATACAACAAATTATTACTTTTTTGCCATTTTTAAGAGTGATTTCTACAGATACTGCCTCTGCACAATTATCAATGCATTTAGACTTATTTGGTAGGTGCTTGTGTTGCAGCGAGTTGTTTATATATATAACAACTCCACCTCCCTTTTTATAAATTCTTGAGCAGGTAAAATTTGTATAACCATCTATGTTAAAGTTATCACACATTACAGAATATTGCATTTGAACGTACCTTTTTAAAGCACACACTGCATGGGTAATCCATGACACTAGGTTAAAGATGTTCAATTGTGACTGCTATAAAGCACAGTCCATTTAAATGTACAAGTTCAGTCCCTTTATCTTCTCCTCACTCCAGCCCAGATTGAAGAGGTCGTCCGGTGTTTCCACGATTCTCTTCAACTCTTTGCCGTTCTCTGTTGTGATGCAGAAGATCCTGCCGTCGATAGTCCACACGTTTCTAATGGTCGGATCATTTCTTAACACTCTTGTCAGCTTCGCGCGGAAGGGTGTTAGATCATCGTTCAGGAACACGCCCTTTCGGTTGAGATCCCTCAGTCGTCTCTTGTTTTTCATGAATGCAGTATTCATGTCGCGCCGAACAAATTTGACTATGATGGGTTTGGCAGTTCCCTGTCGTCCTGGAAGTCGGTGGCTGACACTGATGTCATTCGGCGTTAGAGTAACGCCGATATCCGCAGCCAGTTGCTTGACGATGTCGTTCGTGTTTTCGTCTTCTGACTCTGGTATGCCGGAAATTCTGACGGAATCTCTACGGCTATATTGATTCTGGCGGTCTAACTCTCGAATTTCAATAGTTGGACCTCATTCCTCAGATTGTTCACTTCACTTTGTTTCGCATTTGATTCGCAGATCTGTGCCACTGCGGTTTCCGTCGCGTTAACGACCGCTTTCACCAACAGCGGCTCTATGGCAGAGATCACCTGGGCGATAATGCGGGTAGATCCAATATTGTCATAATTGTACGCCAAAAAATGCAGATTGTAGTAAAGAAACATTCATAAAACGATGATGACGATGATGATGATGAAAATGTGATTTGTTTTTTTCTTCAGAATACTACAGACATGGAGTTTACATTACCTCCGCTGCAAGCGCCGAGGGTCGTCCAGGAGGACTCCATTGCAGATGTTACCCCTCAACCCAACGCGTCCGAAACCGAGGACAACGGTGACCCGGTTTACGAACTCCTGGAGGACTCCTCCATCCGAGGAAAGATAGGCAATTCCACACTGTAGCTGACAATACCAGTACTATAAATGTAATTGTGTAATTTAATTTAAACCTTAACATAATGTTGCCATGTTCATTTCAAGTAACGTCATGCATTTGTAATATAGAAGGACCAAAAGATCACAGAGTAATATCATTATTTCTAACGTCCATATATGAAAGTATGAGCATAATGTTTCTCAGATCGAACTCACCCTGCGACTGGTATCAGAAGGGAAACTGAGAAGGCACCAAAAAAGACATATCGACACCTGCAGGGGAAGGTTGCAATCCAGTGGGATCTATATCGATCTGGGGAAAAGACAGCGATGCAGTGCCTGAAGACATTTGGCCGCTTGTATGGCCCTGTGATGCGTTAGGTGTGATCTCCGAACCGAATATATATATATATATATATATATATATATATATATATATATATATATATATATATATATATATATATATATATATATATATATATTATATATATATATATATATATATATATATATATATATATATATATATATATATATATATATATATATATATATATATATATATATATATATATATATATATATATATGTGTGTGTGTGTGTGTGCGTGTATTACATACATTGTACTAAGGATTCATTGTACATTTATTATACATAAGGATTTATTATACATTGTATTAAGGAATATATATTGTGATTATGATTTAATTATATATATATATATATATATATATATATATATATATATATATATATATATATATATATATATATATATATATATATATATATATATTCCTATTTTAGATTGTATTAAGGATTTCATATTGTGATTACCATTTAATTGTACTGTGTGGTATATGGTTATAGTAGCAATTTTATATAATTTCTAATTCTTTCTTGGTTCCCATCTTTGCTGTTATTTTTTCTTTAATTTATTTGCATAGGTTACGTCACGACATTTATGTATTGATTTGGAGGGAATTATAAATAAAAATAGAAACTTTCTACATTATGCCTTTTGTCTTCTTCTGCAAACTAGCCACGATTCCGAGTCGAAACATTGTCCCACTCGAATAACAAAAATAAATATATATCTACATTATATCCAACAACTGTCTATACATAATATATATATACTATGATATCAGTACAAATTACGGCAACGGACTGTACATACTAATGAAATGTTACTTATAACTGATGAATTAAAATGGCTACATTTAACACGCAGATTTTGCCGATGATAATTTATAGTTTTTATTTAAATATGTCGGACATAACTATAATAAAAAGGCCCGTTATAGATACAGGCCGAGATCGCTGTCATATAAGTAAGTCCGACCATGCAATAGTGAACATTATTGAGTCGATTATATAGCAGTTATCACAATACATAACACACAGTTTTATTTTACAAACACTTATTTCTGGCCAACATCACTCCCTCAAACAGGCCGAGATCACTGACTAGACAAGAAGAAGTTTTATTTAACGTCCGTTTTTATAGAAAATTACAGGCCGAGATCACTGCCGCACAGGCCGAGTTCACTGTCGGGCACTTATTTCTTACCAACATCACGCCGCCAAACAGGCCGAGATCACTAGCTATACAGGCCGAGATCACTGCTGTACAGGCCGAATTCACTGCCGCACAGGCCGAGGTCACTGGCCGAGTTCACCAAAACAGGCCGAGATCACTCAGGCCGAGATCCCGAAAGGCCGAAATCACTGTGAACCGAGCGGAAGGTTGTCGCCATTCGATTTTGATTTGGTGCCTTTCGTTGCGTCGCTTGTCTTGACGTTTTTTCAATGCGTCACTAACAGCTTTCTCCACCTGTGCGTGTACGGATATTTCGTGAACTTCTGTATCAGTTTCTACAAGGTTCTCGAAGCGATTCGCATTTTTTTTTCTATTCTTTCTCGTGTCATCTCTCGACTGCCCTACATTACTTGCCGCCATTTTTTTTACTTTCGATCCAGTATCAATAATTAGTGTCACCATTGACATTGTGTCAGCCAGTTGCAGACTGCATGTTTTGAACGGCTTAAATGCACTGGTTACTGGATGGACTGAGAGCACAAATGGTGCAGATTCATTTGGCTGTTGTATTTGACCGTTGGCACTCACCTTTCTGGAAGATCTGCAACACTTCGCAAAGTGATTCATTTTTTAGCACAGCCGGCAAGTTTTCGCTCTGGCAGGACATTTCGCGCTGCATGTCGCGTGTGAACTGTAACCAGACGGCCACTTGGACTTCGCCCAGACCGCTTGAACCTTAGGCGTTTCAAACTTGGTACTGTCCGCCATGTTTGCAGACGATACAAAACTATATGCAGCACTTACAGACGAGGTCAACTCCCTATCTCAATGCAAGAAGACCTAGCAAATCTACAAGACTGGTCTACAACAATGCAGATGAAATTTCATCCTGACAAATGTCGTGTTTTCCATCTCGGACGCACAAACCCACAAAACCCATACCATTTGAACACGGACAGCGGAGACAGGTGCAAGCTCGATGCGGTAATCTCAGAACTCTTTTGACTAACAATTTACCAACAACTCAAGTTCTCTGACCACATAAAGGACGGTGTCAAGAAGGCCAACCGAGTGCTAGGATGCATAGCAAGAGCTTTCCGTCATCTCAATAATGATACCTTATGATGCTGTACAAAGCAATGGTGAGGCCACATCTCGAATATGCATTATGTGTCTGGTCCCCTCACATGAAAAAATATGTCATTAAGGCCTCAATTCAGACATTCGGTGGTACCAATAGGTCTGTGCTTGTGGTTTTTTTACTGCTTGGCAGTAAAGCTTTGCTATTGCTAAAATTTTAGTTGGTTTACCTTGATGTGTTCAGATTCTGGGCGCATACATAAGTAGCCAATTAAAATCTCATCCGGGCATTTATATCTGGACAATGATCCCTGATTGGCTGCCGGCGCTTCACCCGGTAACGCCTACAGAAATTTAGTCGTTACGAGTTGCACGTGCTATCGACAGGGCAAGAGTCGTTAAATTTAGAATTTGCCCTGAAAGAAAAACAGCTTGCCTGCATCCAGAACACTGCTGATGGACGTGATGTGATGGGAATACTTCCTACAGGGTGCACAAACAATTCTTCCTCGTGTACTTGATGATACGTAATTCCGTCACAGAAAGTTCCAACAGATTTATCTGCCAGGGATAGTGTAGTACTACTGCCACTCCTGGTTAGCGAGGATGGTTCCCGGGGGGATGGTTAATATCCTACAGGCACCTTGTGCTTTCTATGAACGTATCAGTGTACAAAGTAGTGCCGCCTAGCGGGAACATGTTGTATCTAGTTTATATGGTGGCGACCCCGTTTAGATTACACCCAATTAATTCCTGTTTAATTCCGGTTTTGTTACCCTGATACAGTTCTGTATTTTGGGTATAGAGAAAATAATGTTCACAACTGACCAACCTCCAGCGACAAACCAGAGCTATACAATAAATTTTGTCAAATCTTTCGTAATTCTTTTTTGGCTGCGTAGACTGACTGCACTTAGTTATACTGTTGTCCCGCTTGTTAAACCTCGGCTTAGGCTAGGGACATGGTTTTTTTTTTATAGATATGTGCCACTAAAAATATGTAACACTGATCCTTACCATAACCATCGTCATCTTTCTGACTTGTCGTCTGCTATCTAGAAAGCAAATCGCCCCAATCAACTAAGCATCTAGCGGATGGACGGGGAACTAACCAGCGCGCGCGATGTGATTTCAAACCCGCGAAGCATCTACGACTAGGGATAGGAAGTGTAGATTTGTGTCTTGCGGAAGAAATTTCGTATTGTAATGTATCGGTAAGATATGAAGTTAACTAATTATAAATATATTCATGCAGACCTCTTACAATTATATGGATAATCTCAGAAATACAGCGCTAGGATACGTTTCTGTCTAACATAAAAGCTTGCTGTAAATGAATTCGAAGACGGCTAAAATATCGCCCACTTCACTTGGCTACACGTTTACTGATATTATGGGCTATTGCCAATTACATTAGATTTGGTGATCTAGGGACATCACAGATTACTGTGGGCTAATATTCTTCTCAAGTGCGGAGCGGTGGTCTAATGGTTAAAGATGTCGATTGAGAGGACAGTGGTTTAGCACCAAACGTTTGGTTTGGTACCTTGAATGGGTTTGGCCTTTGGCTTTGCTTCGGGCAGGTGGCCTGCTGGCTCATATATAGCCCCCCCCCCAATCAATAGTTATGGTAGTAGTATTGATATTTTGTTTTAAAATTGTTTACTGTTAGTGCATTGACACAGTCGCTTGGTATTCCATGGATTTCACCTCCATCATTTCACAGCTTGAGCAATTTAACCTCACTTTGGTCTTTGCCTGTGTCTTTTCTTACAGGTCTTCTGTTCTGGCTGTTAGGCTGTACTGCCTCTTATGCCAGCTCTCGCATTTATTGTCAGTTCAGATTGAGCGCATGCGTCTGACGGTTTCCAGGATAGGGGTGGGGCAGTGTAATCTAGTTTGATTGAATGGTTTTGCCATAACTTGTCTATTTTCCTCTCAAAAGATTGTACTGATGGAGCCCCTACCACAGACTGTGGGAGGCTGTTCCATACATCTGTGCATCGGTGTATAAATGAGTTTTGTTATGTTTAATCGACATCTTTCTTTAAATATTTTTAGGTGGTGCCCTCTCGTATCCGATTCATTGTCCCTCAATGTCACAAAAATGGTTGAGACAGCTGCATCATATTTCTCTGTTAGGATTTTATATAGTTCAATCATGTCTCCTCTGAGGTGACGGTATGCTAAAGTTGGTAATTTCAGTTTCCGTAAATGTTTTTTATACTCAATGTCTTTGAATCCAGGAATTAATTTGGTTGCTTTATGTTGAACATTTTCAAAAGATGTGATATGCTTCCTTAGATGTGGAGACCATATTTTATTAGCATATTCGATATGTGGGCGGATAAGAGACTTAAAATTTTTAGAAAAACACTGCTCATTCATGTGATCGAAAGTTCAGTGAATTATCCCGATAAGCGAATTGGCTTTTTTTTTCTGACATGTGCCTCAAAGTTAAAGTTAAGTGATGAATCGAAAGTGACTCCGATATCTTTCACCTTGTCTGTGCTTGTAATTGTTATGTGTTCAGGTCCCAGTGTGTATCCGTTGTTTCTTATGTTTGATAGTCCGATTCTCATATGGCTGCATTTATTTGGTTGAAATTTTAAGAGTGATGTGTGAACACTGGTTCGACAAGGATTAGATCTTGTTGCAAACTTGTGCAGTCCTCTTCAATGTAGATTGCATGGAATACCTTCATATCGTCTGCGAATAGGAATAGCTCAGAGCTCTTAATAACTTCTGGTAAATCATTTATAAAGATCACAAATAGCAGAGTGCCAATCACTGATCCTTGTGGTGTACCACTGGTGACCTCCTGCCAAGATGAGAATGAGTTGTTAACTCTAACGTGTTGACTTCTGTGAGACAGCATAGCTGCAACCCAGTCTAGAATTTTTCCATTGATTCCATAGGTCTGGAGTTTCCCTACAAGTTGACGATGTGGAACCTTGTCAAACGCTTTCATAAAGTCACAGTAAACTACATCTATACATCCACCATTTTCTAGTGTCTCTGTCCAGGAGTCAAGCACTTTTAGTAGTTGAAGAACTGTGGAGCAACCCTTAATAAAACCAAATTGTTTGTCACTCAACGGGTCATTATCTTTCATGTGTTCAGTGATAGTGTCTCTGATTATTTGCTCTAATATTTTTCCTGCTATGCTGATTAGACTGACTGGCCTGTAGTTCTGCGCTTGATTTTTGTTGCCTTTCTTCTGAATTGCGGATACGTTTGCTATTTTCCAGTCTGTCGGTAACACGCTGGGACATCTCCCTTGTGATTAGAAAATTCTGCCTCCTAGTCTTCCATTTTGGTGTAATCTCCTTTGTCGTATTTATAAAAAGTTTTGCTGATTGGCTCATAGGTTGGAGTGCAGTTAAGAACCACCTTGATAACAGAGTGGTCACTTTTACCTTGTCCTGAGGCTGTCTCGATTGTTGAGATCGCTGTATCGTCATTTGTGAGGGCAAGGTCCAGGAGCGATGGTTCATTGTTACCTCTGCCTCTAGTGGGTTCTGTAACGTGTTACATCAATTAACAGTCTCAAAGTTTTTCTAAAAATTTAAATTCCTTATCCTCAGTACTTGTTGCTGTAGTTGATTTTGTTTCCCAATTAATCATAGGGTAGTTGAAGTCTCCAAGTAGCAGAACATGGGAAAAAAATTTTCATTTATTTTGTCAAGTAGTTTGTTAAGGTTGTCATTGTTCTCAGTGGTGCTGCTGGGGCTTCTATAAAAGGAGCCTATGAGAAGGGTGTTTTTCCCTTTCAATTTCAACGTGCAAAATTGTGCTTCATTAAAGTCAACGTCAAATTGGTGTACTTGAAACGGCAATGATTTGTGTGAAACAGCAATGATTTGTCTTTGGGAAGATACACTAAAAACCATTGGTCCCTTCTATCTGGTGCCTGTGCCAGGGGAAGTAAAAGATCTCACGCAGGGAAATGGAAAAAACCCTGTCATGAACTCATTAATTTTAGAGAGGGAAAACTTTGAAAATACACCACTCCTATGTTAGCCCAATGCATGGCTGTTTGTAGTTAAATGCCAGAAGTCATAAATAAGCCCAAAGTTTGCATGTTTATTTGGAAGGTGTGTATTGTTTGGCAACAATGCAAATGGACAGCAGCCCAAAAATACAATGTAGTATTCACAGGCATAAAATTTTCTATTTATTTAACAGACGGTCGAGACTGAAATCTAAGTGTAAATGTTACAACATTTCAGGTCAGAGGGCATGGCAAATGTGGAGCCGATGTTACTGGGATCCCCAATCAGTCCTTCAGGCATGAACACGTCCACCTCCCAGAGTCCCTTTCTGCCAGCCTACCTCATGGGAGAGCCGGCCCCGATGGCTCAGTCGGTAAGACTTGGAATGCTGCACACCAGGGTTGTGTGCAGTACCCAGATCTTGCCACCTAACATTTTGGTCAAAATATATTTGCTGTTGTTGGTTACATTGATTGTGGCGCAGGCCTACAATAGTCCCACCGCTAGACAATCATGCATCGTAATTTTTATACCAACAGGTGTTCAGTTGCCTCTGGAAATCAGATGTCTCCCTTGCTGCATGATACACTAGCATTTCTCTGTCAAAATTACTTTTTTAGTTGTGGAAGAGTCCAACATCCATATTTTGTGTCGTGACAGACATTGTTAACCAAAAGCTAGTAACACTCATGAGTGCTGAACTAGTTTGTACTTGTAGTCCCTCGTTATGTTTCACTTTTTGTGATACTTTGTAATTGAGCCCAACAATGCTGCAAGCCAGAGTATTGAGGAATATGTACTGTTTTTTTTTACAGAGAAACACATTTGAGACCCACCTAAAAATGGATACCTGGAGTCAGGCAATGCAGCTAATAGCACCACCAACATGCAGACAATTTTATTTCAATAGCAGTCCATATTGTTTTAAATACTAGGTATTAGTAAATTTCCGTGCAACTGTGTTTTTCTTGCAAATGACCGATCGAGCAGTAGTGTGGGCTATTACTTCTTTGTGCGTGTTTGGTAATGTCACAGAGATGGCGGAGATGGAGTGATTACACCACAAATGTAATTGATTATGAATTATGATTGCTGTTAGAATGTATGAATACGATTACTTAAAGTGAAACCACAGGCATTGTTTCAGGCCTTTGCCCCAATAGGAGTGTCTAAAAACTAACTAACCATTTGCAACTATAATCAGGAATATCACATAAATATCTGGGAATATGTTCTAAAAGTGTGAAATTCTGGTGTTATGTCATTTTTCGTGGAAGCTGACATATTCATCAGTGTTTGCAGTTTTCACCAATCAGCGGTGAGCAGCCCCTTAATCCCTGGCGCGGCTGTTACATAGGATATGCGTATTGTGTATATTTTTAATGTGGTTGAGGTGTGCAGTTACATTTTTATTTACTTTTATATTGGATTTACACGCAGCAAAAATTATTACAATGAAGTACAGAGAGTTGTCGTTAAAGCCTGAAGCAGTACAGGCAATCTTCCAGCATGTACCTCAGCCAAAGGCTTTGACAACATGCAAACACTCGATTAAGAGAACTGTCAAATCGGAAGGTGAGGAATGAATGAATGGACAATCTTGCCAAATAAGTTGATTTTAGACGCAAACAGCATGTCCAACTTATTGGCAAGTATGTGACTAAAATCGTCTACGATCAGGCGTTTAAAGTTGGAGTTGTGGGAAACCTAGTCAACACTCTTGACATAGGATTCTGAGCAAATATGGCACTGCACATGCAAAAAAGATTTTCGGTGTTCAATGAGGTGTATTTAGTTAACCATTTCCATGATATTTTATTATAGTTGCAAATGGTTAGTTTTCAAGTACTCTTATTAGATGCAAAAGCTTAAAAAATGCCTTTGGTTTCACTTTAATTAGTGTAATCGATTACGAGTATGATTACTTTTGAATGTAATCATGATTACATGAGGAATATAACTAACATAATGAAATAAATAAAAAACCTGATGTTATCGCTCTGTGAGACATAAAAGAAGATGTCAGTTCAGTCCCAAACTGCTGTTTAAACAAGTTAGATGAATGCACTGAGCAGGGAGTGAGCTCATTTCAAAGGGTAGATTAGACACAGCCAAACAACCAATATCAAAGAAAGCTTCCAGTCAGCTCCAGGCAATTGCTTAACAGTGCCAATTGCCCATTTGAGTAAGCTAACTCTGTTGTGAGTGAGCTACATTTGAGTAAACTAACTCTGTTGTGAGTGAGCTACATTTGAGTAAACTAACTCTGTTGTGAGTGAGCTACATTTGAGTAAGCTAACTCTGTCGTGAGTGAGCTACATATGGAATCAGTGAAGTCATGGGCCTTAATGTTCCACTCTTAATTCATCTGGGGTAGACTAATTGGGGTATAACAGAGTAGATGAAATGGGTGTATAGTCGGGTAGAAGTTAGAACTACAGTCAGGTAGAAGTTAGAACTACATAAATATGCATAAGGTAATAAATACAATTACTTGGACTTTTTGACCAAAGTATGCAAGTACAATTACTCCAAAATTCTCAATGATTGCGATTACTGAGTTACTCCATCATTTATATATATGGTGCTGTTAAATTTATGTTACATTCAGCATTGCATTGGGGCTGGTACAACCCACAGTTGGCATGAAGGAATAAGGGATTAGTGTGTCAGATGATTTCACATCATATTTTTGGAACCCTTTCACAGTCTATGTTACACCTATGTCATTTGCAGCCTGGTGGATCAAGACTATGGTCAGCATCACCGGTATCGGGCAGTCCACAGAAGTCTCTCAACCGAAGCGGATCACTGTCCTCGCCAATGGCCCAGGGATCTATTGCAGCGTTCCCACACAGTGCACGGTTCGACTCAAGAAACAGGTACCGCTGAAGTTGTTCTGTTTTCTGGAATGTTTATGACTCGCGTTGAATACTGTTGCACTGTGAATCAGTGACAGGATAAATGGTGGGGGTGATCACTATAATGACCCATGTCATAAATGGTGGGGGGTGATCACTTTAATGACCCATGTCATAAATGGTGGGGGGTGATCACTTTAATGACCCATGTCATAAATGGTGGGGGGTGATCACTTTAATGACCCATGTCATAAATGGTGGGGGGGTGATCACTTTAATGACCCATGTCATAAATGGTGGGGGGTGATCACTTTAACCTTTTGAAGACCAAGTTTCTGGGGCAAACGCTACTATAACCAAGGGAGGGTATCTATAGATGGTTGCAGAATGAAAACTACCATAGATAAGTATACAAAAGTATATATTTTCTGAAACAACATTTATTTCTCTATTTGATTACACAAGAATGAATGTTGTGTGATTACTAAAAAAACATAGAAAAATAAATTAAAAAAAAAACAATTGGACTAAATTTTTTTTATATATTCTTGATTATTATGCAATCCCTACAAAAAATGTGCAAAATATACCCAGTAAACAAGGTGCAGCAAATAACATTACAACATAATTGAACAAACACACTGTAATATCGCTCACCCTACCCCAAAACTGACACGCCCACCACAAGCGAGTGCCCTGTTTGACAGCTGTCAAAATATGATCGGTCATGGCTGCCGCTTCCTACCATTATGTTTTCGATCTAAGTTACTGATTTCAATGTAAAAAACATTATTATGTTGGAGACATCGATGCCTCGAAGGTTTTCTTCTAAATTTTACCTGTGTTTGCACCTGCGTAGCAAAACATACCTGAAATTTCGCTGCCCGAAGCATCTGGTGACGGCACTTATTCATCCAAATCGTCAGCCACATCGATCTCGCTGTCAACAACACTGCTTTCGTCTGATTCATCCAAATCTAAACCTATAGCATCCAATACCCGTTCGTAGTCGTCAATCCCTCGAATCAGGAATCGTCGACGATCCATTTCAACTTCACAAACCCCTAAAAAAATTTAAAACAACAGGAAAAATCTCGGAATGGTCTCAAAATGGCAACAAATTATATGGCTGTATACGGGTCTTTCCGTATTGGCTATGCACAGAAACGCTGCTGACGATCAACGTAAGCACTACTCACCAACCCCGATATATCGGGGTTTGGTCCTCAAAAGGTTAATGACCCATGTCATAAATGGTGGGGGGTGATCACTTTAATGACCCATGTCATAAATGGTGGGGGTGATCACTTTAGCGACCCATGTCATAAATGGTGGGGGGTGATTACTTTAATGACCCATGTCATAAATGGTGGGGGGGTGACCACTTTAATGACCCATGTCATAAATGGTGGGGGGGTGATCACTTTAATGACCCATGTCATAGATGTTGGGGGGGTGATCACTTTAATGACCCATGTCATAAATGTTGGGGGGTGATTACTTTAATGACCCATGTCATAAATGGTGGGGGGGTGATCACTTTAATGACCCATGTCATAAATGTTGGGGGGGTGATTACTTTAATGACCCATGTCATAAATGTTGGAGGGGTGATCACTTTAACGACCCATGTCATAAATGGTGGGGGGGTGATCACTTTAATGACCCATGTCATAAATGGTGGGGGTGATCACTTTAATGACCCATGTCATAAATGGTGGGGGTGATCACTTTAATGACCCATGTCATAAATGGTGGGGGTGATCACTTTAACGACCCATGTCATAAATGGTGGGGGGGTGATCACTGACCCATGTCATAAACATATTTCTAGTACCTTTATGTTGCGGTCCATGTAATCAGATGATGTGACCATTTTAAAAGAAAAGCAACAATCAAGGGAGAATTTATAGTATATTTGATTAATAGTTACATGATAACGACAAAGCATTTATGGGATTTCATGATGAAAAGGAAACAATGAAAGTTAAACTTTTCACTGCTTTTGCCATTGGAGAAACAATGTTTGTTTCAGGGATCTCCTTGGGGGTCGAACAAAGGAGAAGGTGGGGGCTCCCCCCATACAGGGGTTGCTTGAGACGATAGCCAGCCCTAGTCCGATGACTGACGGCAGTAAGGTGTGTTGGCAGGAAGGTGCTGGTTAAATATGTCTAAATAAATACAGGTTTAGACAAGTTTCATCCAATCGTATAGTGGTCACATGTTGATATTGGTTGTCACTCAGGAAGTAACTTGATGAGTTTTTAACAAGAGTGAACAAGGTTACCATATAAAGCGAATAATTTAAGGTGGCATGTGGCCTGGGGAGCGGCTTTTGGCTTGTCTCAATTTTTCACTTGTGTCTGGTACACTGTTAGATGCTTTTGTTTCTGACTTTTACACACTTGGATCTGTTTTCAGAAATGTGTATATCTATTTTAAAAGGCATGCAATTTCTTTATTACCAAGACTTTCCCTATATGTGTATACATTTTTGGAAAGGTAATGTCCTCATGAATCCAATGATGGAGAGAAAAAAGCCATTTTGAATTTATATGACACAATAATTGATTCAAAATGGCCACAACATATTAGGAGTACTAGTGTACTATAGAACATCACACGCAATAACGAGAGCTATTAGCCACAGATGAATAGTGATTGCATGTTTAGAAATAACACTAATATTTACACATGGCAGAATATGAAGGCAATAAGTACATTATTTGACATTTTATACAGGCGTCATTGGCAAGTGTAACAATCCAGACGGTTTCTATATGCAGTGTTAAAAATTAAGACCTTTTTATCAAATGCTTCCTGCCGATTCAGTTAGCCAAAATGCGCAGGTTATCGACCCCACCCCATCAGTTGATCCCAGTTGCCACATCTGGGTCGGACTGTGTTAGTGATGCACATTAAAGTACTTTACAGTACTAACCTATGCTAATTTAATATAAAATACAGTTGTGATAAACTGCGTCTTCCTTGCCAGTGACAAATTGCTACCATGGCAAAAGTGAAGTCTGCACATACAAGGGAAACCCCTGGCACTTGTGCCATGGATGCATAGTGGATGATTCACATTTAATGACGTCAGCATCTTGGGGAATACCAGGCAAACACCAAAGCAAAGATAGCTGACAAAGTTGCGAGAATCGTAGAGTTAAAAAAATTTGAAGGATATTACGCCAATTTATTTACATGTCGGCGATACTAAGGAGGTAGACAATCTGATTGACAATATCATGTGCGAAGTTATTCTGATTAATGTGATATTTTGCTGTGAACGTGAACTTTGTAGGATTCCATTTGGAGAATGGCATATATGTTTGACAGGCCCGTGGCAGTGCACACGAAACTTCGGCATCAATTTTAAGTTAATTTTTTTTAATTTTAACTTTCACAAATAAAGTTCATAGTTACGTACAATTCTCTCTGCTCTTCATCATTTCTAAGATTATTCAGAGTTACATAATCTTCATCAAACATCCTCATTAGTTCCTTCGTACAGTATGAATGCGTCAGAAAACCACCTCCTATTGGTCCTTGTAACTGAGAACAACATACATTCATGTGTTGTATAATTATCTGTTCTTCAAGAATATGTTTGCTTTGATAATCTGCAATCTTTTTTTTTGTAACATTCTGAATATGCTCGATTTGCTTCAGTAAAATGTGTTTAGCCAATCTGTTCTCTTCGTTGAACCAACCAAAATCATTGGGAACCAAAATGTGCGGATAAAAGATATTGCTTCTAGTGGATAGTTTTTGTTCATCAACAAAACTCCACATCAGTAGCATATACCAAGTGTCTTGCCCATTAACAGCTTGGATATGATGGCCCATGCTGTGTAGTAATTGTTGTTACTGTATAATTATTGCAAAAACCAACACTAGTTTAGAAGTAATTAAAACACAGCATAGAATGTAATTTTCACAATACATATGTAACTACTTTTTTATTATTTATTTTAAATACACAACATTTAAAATACAAATGTATTTTTGCAGCTTGACGGCAGTTTGCGAGGTGGGTCATTCGTGGGTGGAGGCGGGTCATTCGTGGGCACGCCATCGTCTGCCCAGTTCTCACAATACACACTGGGTGAGCTGTCGTCATCATTGAGTTTGAATGGTATAGTTTTAGAAGTTGGGTATTGCATGTTTGGTTTAATGCCAGGGTTTGCACAGATCCTTGAATGTTCTTAAAGTTGACTTTGTGACTCAAGTACCCTTCAATGTTCTTGGAATTCATGGCAGTGTCCTTGAATGTTCTTTGTTTCGTTTTCACCACAAGTTATTTGATTTATGTTTGATAATCGCCATGTCGAGAACTGAGAGCAATTGTAATGTGAGACATGAGTGGTTATTGGATGATAGACTCGGACTATTTGAGTACAGATGATAAATGCTCTAGTTTCTACAATATTTAAAGTAAACAAATTATAAGTAAGACAAACAGGGGTCAGAGACTGTTGCTGTCAATTAGCTTTTTTCTGTGTGCAACTGCATGTGCTGAGAGAGCGGCACAAACGCTCTATTGAGTATTGGAAATAAACAGTTAATATTTTTTTTCTGAAATAATGTTTAGAAGCTTCGGAAAATGGTCTTGAAAAGGTGCTGTTTTTTCCCCCAAATGTTCTTGAATGTTCTTGATGTCTGATTGTTCTTTATGCTTTATGTATGAGCCCTGGGCTATGCACCTGAAAGAGATAATAAAAACTAACCATGTGCAACTAAAATCAAGAATATAACGTCAGTAGTTTACTCAGAATGTTTTCTAAAAGTGGGAGATTCCGGTCATTTCTCTGGTTGACTGAGGGCTGATATGTAATCAGCACGACCGATAAGCGCATGCGCAGTTCTGTGAAATCGGGGTAACTGAGACTACAAGTGACTTATTAAGGGAGACTTGCATATACAGAACCAATGCAGTCTCACACAAATGTGCTATTTTGCCAGAAAGAGGACTAGTTTAGTAAACAAAGCCAACATATGTTACATAAGTTGAGTTTGGACACAAGTAGCATGGCCATATCTTATTGGTAAGTAGAAGAATAGGTGTATACAAATATATTTTAATTTTGTGAGCGAATATTGCTAGAATACCACACTCGTGACATGGTTATCTAACAGTATGGCAAGGCCCATGAAGTTAAGATGATGTGTATTCAACAAGGTTTTCCTAGTAAACCACTGGCGTAATTTTCTTGCAAATGTAGTTGCAAATGGTTATGTTTTAGTAACTCTTATCAGTGGATGCGCAGAAAAACATGACTTGTTTTTCTTATGCATAGTTATGTATTTAGTTTCATCAAACGGGTCGTTTATTTTGGAGACTCACTTTGTTTGTGGGATAGATGTGTATGTACGTTTTGTTGTTAAGACCCCTGCTCATTTCATTTATTCCTTCACTAATCAGGTTCTTTGATGTTCAAATTTATAGAGTGTGAATAGTTTTATTAATGTATGCAATTTGTTTGATAAAAGAGTGTAAATTGATGTAAGAAATGATTTTTATCATTAGATCAGGTAATGTGTAGGTGTGAATAAACCTATCTTATAGTTTATAGAGGCTGCTTATGGCCACATTTGTCCTTTTTGGTTTGCACAAATGCGCTAGCATTTTACGTAGTTCGAACTAGATAGGTTACATTTTTCGTGAGAGGCGCGAACAAATTTAATTTAGGATGCAGCTTTAAATTCCTCGTCTCTGTTTGTATTGATCATGTCATGTGTGATGTCAACAGCCAATCAAACGCAGCCCGGGTTGAACCAGAGTGCACACATGAGTCAGATGATTGGTCAGTCGGCAAAGACTCCGCCATCGCCAGCACAGATCGACCCGTTCTACACACAAGGGTAGGCTTTACTTTAGTACAGAAAACACATATTGGCAGTGAAGATATTAGAATCGATATAGCTTATACTGTATGACATGATTTTATTATTTACCAACTATCAATTGTACCTTCAATATCCTATGCTTCTTCTAGTATTACCTGTTCAGTCTCATACTAGATGTTGTGAGTGTATTAATTACATTTATTGTATTTGTTCTGTGCGTCTTTCCAGGGAAGCAATAAAACCTGATGATGAGTTGGATGAAACATGGGTCACTGTGTTTGGGTGAGTACTAGAAATTTTGGATGCCCGCGTCTTGTGTCATTAAAATAAGACTCGCTAATAAATCAGACTAATGTCGCAATTATAAACTGATGTGTAGCTTGAACTCGTTTCTGTAGATATCCGTAATAATTAGAACGCATACATGTGTGAGTAAAATAGCAGCCCATTTATTTAGCACCGAATTAATAATATGTATGGGATGCCAAAGCGCCACCTAGCTAAATGTGAAAATGACCTTCTGTTGGTTACAGCAAGTTACACTCCAGGGGGCGCACATAAAATCATACAGATAATTCAAATCTTAGAACACATGACAAAGTGAACTAATGCTATGTACATTGATGTAAAAAACAAAAAGGCCTTGATCCAACAACTCCACCCACCCCAGGCGATGCATCAGTACTTTTAAATGTTGATAATTTTCCAGATTTAGAAATATAACGATGTAACAATGTTGTAACACAGTGCATGTTTTTCTAACAACTCCAGGGTGTAACAATGTTGTAACACAGTGCATGTTTTTCTAACAACTCCAGGGTGTAACAATGTAGTAACACAGTGCATGTTTTTCTAACAACTCCAGGGTGTAACAATGTTGTAACACAGTGCATGTTTTTCTAACAACTCCAGGGTGTCAAAATTATAATCCACCATCCACCTCCTGGATGCTTTGCATCTCGGGTGCCAAACTTTCAGGCTTTTGTCTACGACACCACGGTCAGGTCACCTCAGTAAAAATTTTTTTTAGAAATTCACCCCATTGTTACCTGCAAGCAATCGAATTACCCTTTGCAGTTATTGCTTGCAATTGTCCGCAACGTTATGTGAACAGTTACGTACAATTGTTGACAACGTCGTGCGTCTTGTCTTCGATTGTCCAAAGTTATGTTATATATGGGCAAGGCATCGTTACATGTGACTGTAACTGCCAGTGTTAACTGCCAGTGTTAACTGCCAGTGTTACATCGTAAATTCAAGAGTTGGAAAGAAGCAATCAAGATATTGTATCAAGTAACACGGCATAGATGGATATTTTTGTGCTAATGTTGTGTATCCTGAAGTTTGGCAAACACGAACTACCACGTTATACCATCCAGAGAGTAGTATTGATAATTTTTTTCTGCGAAGTTGCGAATTTCCAAGATATTGGACTGTATTACAGCACCGGGCCGTGACGCATACGCAGTTTAAAACAATAGTTGTTCCTCCTTTAATATGCTTTGTAAGAATAAGTAGATGTCATCATTTGTGAATGATCCTTAGGGTGGACCATTTCCAGGGAGAGTTGGGATGCCTCTGTTTGTTCTCTCATGTGCCTAATGCGATGGATTGAGCCAGGGACGTTTCTTTGTTTCCAGTTTTCCACTGGCAGCCACTTCGTTTGTTCTACAACAGTTCGCGCAGTACGGCAGCATTTTAAAACATGTGGTACGTTGAAAATGTGACATAATTTATAAGCATTGATTACAAATTGATTGAGTCACAATACTGTTTATATCTGGCACAACATTATTCATTATTTGGTTTCCATTCTGCTCACAGTTAACCACTTCCAGCGCACAATATTGGCCAGGTTGGAAAATTAGTTAGGACTAATTTATGGTTCTCTTGGAGGTGCATTTCCACCCAAATGTAGATCATTAGGAGATACAAAATTATAAATTGAAATCGTACTACTATTAAGTCTATACTTGTCAAAGAAAACAAGATTAAATTTTCCCTGGTGTCTGTGATTCTGAAACTCCTTGATTCATCCTGCAGACTCCTTATTAAGCCCTTGGTATGAGTCCATGTGATTCCCTTGTTTAGAAGACAACGAATCCAATGTTAAACAAATTAAGCCCTTGGTATGAGTCCATGTGATTCCCTTGTTTAGAAGACAACGAATCCAATGTTAAACAAATTAAGCCCTTGGTATGAGTCCATGTGATTCCCTTGTTTAGAAGACAACGAATCCAATGTTAAACAAATTAAGCCCTTGGTATGAGTCCATGTGATTCCCTTGTTTAGAAGACAACGATTCCAATGTTAAACAAATTAAGTCCTTGGTATGAGTCCATGTGATTCCCTTGTTTAGAAGACAACGAATCCAATGTTAAACAAATTCAGTCATCCGTCGACGTGTATGCACTGCCATCTTGAAACAGCTCTGGGCAGTACCGAGCGGTCATACTCATGCAACTATTTGTTTGAAAATACCCTTGAGTATACGTGACCCGACATGGCTGCAGCCATGTTAGATTACATCAGAGATGTCACACAATGAACTAGGTGGTAGAAAAAGTTTGGACTCCCAAGTTTGTGTGCAGACTCTAAACTTTGAGTTCCCATCGATTTCCCATGAAAATCAATGCCTTGAAACCACACACAGGTAACTAGTAGGATGCCTGTTTAAATGTTAGCATACTTCTATAATGAGAGTGTTTGCTGCGGTGCTGCTCCAGGTGGCGACTGATGGCAACTGGATGCACATTCACTTCCAGTCGAAGATCCAGGCCAGGAAGGCACTGAGTAAAAATGGCAAGGTGTTCGGGACAGGCGTCATGGTAGGCGTGCACCAGTGTATCGACAAGGTGATGTTTACTTTCTCTCATCAGTATTTACAGAGTTCCACAGGTTATAGAAATCCTGCAATTATACAACACCCTCACACGCACGCACATACACACATTGATCACACAACCTGATAGTGGTACAGTGATGGAATTTTATGCAGCAAAAATAATGGGAACCCTGGTTTAAATTACTGAAATGTTTGTTTGTATTCAGAGCATACTGTATCAGTGTAATCAGAAGGCTCATATTCGCACCGGATTTACTCCATCTTGTCTGCAACGTTTAAATTTGTCAGGTGAAATAGGACTTGTAAAAATTGTAATTTTCTAAAATGGTAGTTCTAAAATTGAATGCCATTGTGGCGTAGCACATGCCACGCTTGTCTTATATAGCGTGGCTTGGCACACAGGTTGGGGCCCTCTCCCATTTTAGTCACCAGACACTCTTAGTAAGCACATAGGAGCAGCTACTGCAGTGAATTCCAAGTCAAGTCCAGCTGGCAGGGACCGTACGGGGCCATGAAATCCTCGAAAACCTTGAATTTCACCAACTCAAAATCAAGGCCTTGAATTCAGGCATGCAGCCTTGAAAAGCCTTGAATTTTGACAAGGCCAGAAGTAAAAATTAACAGACCACATTACGCTTGGTAAGGGTAGACATCAGCCTTTTGTTTACCGAGCGTAGTTTGAATATTTTTTCGAAATGGGGAAGTCAAGGTTTCAAGACGCCTGGCTCAAACATCCTGAGTATAGCAAATGGCTCGCGCGAAATCCAACAAATGTATTTTTGGCACATTGCCGGATATGCAAACGTTCGTTTGATGTGAAAGCTATGGGAGAATCTGCCATTAGAAGCCACAGCGCTGGCCAAAAACACGCTGATAATATGAAACTACAAAATACGAGCTGCGTGGGAACCTCAATAGTGACATTATTCGGCAATACTAGACCACAGGAAACTACAGGTATGTATATATGATACTTTACGATAATAATAAGACCTGTGTTTTATGATATTACGGAGTTATCTTAATTAACAAGCAAAGACAGTTGCATGTAACTGTCCGCGTTAATGGGCGATATTTCGCTGTGATGCGGTTGTTGACGGACGTTATGTCGATGGCGCAGGTGAACATGTGGCACCACCTAGTGAATGTGCCAATACATACTTTACATGAATAGTTCCAGCTGTTTGCTAATGTGTGTCAAGGCCGGCTGGTGTCCATGATTGACAAGAAAACATAATTATCAGTTAGGATCATGTGCATAATACGAACAGGATAGGTTGACAAATAATATTTTGTTGGACATGTCGTAATTATACTATTTATAGGTGTATACATATGTTATATATATATATATATATATATATAACATATGTATACACCTATAAATAGTATAATTACGACATGTCCAATATATATATATATATATATATATATAATTGATAATCATGTATATACTGTGTACAATATTATACTCAGCAATTTGTGTAGTGTTTGTACTGTGTTGTAGAACCTACACTTTCTGGAAGTGCAACCACGTCAATGCCTGTAACACCTGCGCATCTTCAGTCATCGGTGAACACCGCATCCATCACAAGTCATGTGACAACCCACGATCACTGGCGTGCAGAAGTGCTGTGGACAATGAAAGTCGTGTCATCTCACTACTCATACGTTAGCTGCATGGAAACAGACAGACTGTTTCAGCTTATGTTCCCAGATAGCGCCATCGCAAAGTCATTCAGCTGTGGTGAGAAGAAGATTGCCTACATCATCTGCCATAGACTAGCTCCATATTTCACCCAGCAACTGAAGGACCAGGTGCGGTTGCTTGACACTTTTGTCATCCTTTTGATGAGAGCTTCAACCACTTCACTCAAAACAAACAGATGGACATACACATCAGGTTCTTTGATGATGGTAGAAACGCAGTGCATACCCGATACTTCACCAGTGCCTTTCTTGGCCATGCAACAGCTGCAAACATGGTTGATGTGTTTGTTGAGAAGTTTGGTAAAATGAACCTGTCGAACATGATCCAGCTGTCCATGGATGGGCCAAATATGAATTGGTCCTACCAAATGCTGATGGCTGAGGTGTACGATGACTGCTCACGGAAACTGATTGACATCAGCAGTTGTGGCCTGCATGTGGTCCACAATGCATTCAGAGCTGGTTTCGGAGCAATTGGATGGGAGTAATTTCTCAGGGCACTGCACCGGATTTTCCACGAAACACCCACCAGGCGAGAAGACTTCACCGCAATTACAAGAACAACAGTGTTTCCCATGAAGTTCTGTGTACACCGGTGGGTAGGGAATGCGCGAGTGGCATCCCGTGCGTTGCTGGTACTTGGTCATGTACGAAAGTACGTCGATACCATCACCAAGTACCCAAAGAAGTACAATGTCCCTGATGGAAAAGCATTCATGACCGTGAAGTCAGGCTGTGCTGACTCACTGATGCCTACACGCCTGATGTTTGTCGAGTCAGTTGTAAGGCAGTTTGACCAGTTTCTGGTCAGATACTAGACGGACAAGCCAATGGTCCCCTTCCTTTGTGGTGACCTTGACGTGATTGCACGAGGATTATGCCAGCGCTTCATGAAGCAGTCTTAGACGAGGCTACCTCTACAGCACAGCATTGATGATGTTGATTCACATTTGCCTCACTTCCAAATTGACCCTGGATTCTGCGCAGCGAAGAAGCTGAAGGAGTTGGCAGCTGTCACATCTGTCAAGCAGAAGCTCAGTGAAAGAGAGAGAATGGCTTTTAGAATGGAGTGCAAGAAAGGGCTTGTCTGTGCCACACAGAAACTCCTAGAGAAATGCCCAATCACATACACCATGACGAGAAACTTGACGTGTCTCGACCCTCGGTTAATGGCTGGCAGGAAGGACGACTGCATTGCGAAGTTTGGCAGAGTGTTGCAAAAGGATCTGCACCAAGTCCGAGATGCGGATTGCGATGCTATCCAGCAGCAGTTCAGATCCTTTGTGAATGAGGTGGTTCCTGCCAACTCCACCACATTCAAGGATTTTAACCCAGACAACGAGAGACTGGATACGTTCCTTGCAGTCTACCTCAGATGCACGCAATATGTAAAGCTGTGGATGGTGACAAAGAAACTGCTCATCCTCTCTCATGGGCAAGTCACTGTCGAGCGTGGTTTCTCAATCAACAGTCACATACGTGGCTGTTGAGTACCTGAAGGAGGAATCCCTTGTTACACAGCGTATTGTGCACGACACAATCACAACAGCTGGTGGTGTGTGCCAAATGCCAGTAACCAAATCAATGGTTTCCTATGCACAGGGAGCACGACAAAGGTACATGGCGTACTTGGAGGCTGAGAAGTAAAAAGTTCTGAAACAGAACGTTGAGCAAAACTTCAACTCGAAGCGAAAGCATGAGTGTGAGGAAGCAGAGAATATGGAGGCCAAGAAGAGGCGGCTCAACCAGGACATAGCAGCACTGCTGAAGTCAGCTGATGAACTGGCAACCAGTGCTGAGTTGACAGGAGACTTGACACTCCTGGCAAAATCCAATGCCATGCGAAAGAGTACGACAAACAAATTGCAAGCACTGAAAGACCTGCAGTGATTACTGTAACTGATGACAGATGTTGGACTGTACTTTGTACGTTTCCAGAGTGCAGTTTGCAGTATTAAATTTTGAACCTTAAATGGCCTTGAAGGTTTCTTTCCTTAGCCTTGAAATAGCCTTGAATTTGGTTTCTGTCATGGTGTATGGACCTGAGCTGGGACTGAGTCACGTCCAGCTGGGACCGAGTCACGTCCAGCTGGGACCGAGTCAAGTCCAGCTGGGACCGAGTCACGTCCAGCTGGGACCAAGTCAAGTCCAGCTGGGACTGAGTCACGTCCAGCTGGGACCGAGTCACGTCCAGCTGGGACCAAGTCAAGTCCAGCTGGGACTGAGTCACGTCCAGCTGGGACCGAGTCAAGTCCAGCTGGGACCTAGTCAAGTCCAGCTGGGACTGAGTCACATCCAGCTGGGACCGAGTCAAGTCCAGCTGGGACCGAGTCACGTCCAGCTGGGACCGAGTCAAGTTCAGCTGGGACCGAGTCACGTCCAGCTGGGACCGAGTCACGTCCAGCTGGGACCGAGTCAAGTCCAGCTGGGACCGAGTCAAGTCCAGCTGGGACCGAGTCAAGTCCAGCTGGGACCGAGTCACGTCCAGCTGGGACCGAGTCAAGTCCAGCTGGGACCGAGTCACGTCCAGCTGGGACCGAGTCACGTCCAGCTGGGACCGAGTCAAGTCCAGCTGGGACCGAGTCACGTCCAGCTGGGACCGAGTCAAGTCCAGCTGGGACTGAGTCACGTCCAGCTGAGACGGAGTCACGTCCGGTTGGGACTGAGTCACGTCCAACTGGGACCGAGTCAAGTCCAGCTGGGACTGAGTCACGTCCAGCTGGGACCGAGTCAAGTCCAGCTGGGACCGAGTCAAGTCCAGCTGGGACTGCAGTATGAAGCGAAGACGACTTTTGCATATTTTGTGCATTATTAAAATGGTTATACTGACGACAATGTTAGTTACATTTCTTCATTGTCTTCAATAGCCAGGATCTGTCCAAAGTGAATCTTCTACACTTGTGGATAAACTTTGACAGTTTTGAATACATTTCGATTCAAAACGTTTAAAATATTACTAGTTCAGACCAGTAGTAATGAATAAACAATGTTCTAATATACCGTACATAAAAATATGTATTTTGAAACAAATTTGTTTATCAGTGTGATTAATAATGTTAATCAGTCCGTGAATGTGTATTTCTTGTTTCTGTTGACAGAAAGTGATGGCGATGAACCGTGAGTGTGGGGGCGGTCAGAAGGGGTTGGACCTCGGAACACCGAGCCAGGGCCCGGCCACTACGCCCATACGCCCGCTCACTGCTGCGTATAGGGCTGTCAGCAGTGACTATTCTGTAAGCACTGATATTTGTTGCCATTTGGGAAAGTTTACTATTTTGTATATTGTTTAAAGCTGCTGGTTTGTATATCGCTTGAGATGTTGCTCTTTCTTTCAAATGTATGACTTTATTGGTGAAGCTTATTGGATTACTGGATTACTAAAGGGTATCATTGGATTACTGGATTACTAAAGGGTATCATTGGATTACTGGATTACTAAAGGGTTACTGGATTACTGGATTACTAAAGGGTATCACCGTATGATGATTTAAAATATACGTTGTTGTTACATTAACATGGATGCCACAAGTTCAATGGCTGGGGAGAGTATAAACTAATTGAAATTACTCGAATCAAACCAAGCACAGATTAGCCACCCCAGCCACCCCAGCCACCGTAAAGATGCTTCAGCAATTCAGTATTTCATCCATCTCATTTTATAATCATTTCATGAAAAATCAAACCTATCAAGTATCCATTATGACATGCTAGTTCATACGAGTTACTTGAAATCAATACATCGAATTTCAACAAAAGTATGTTTACTAAACCAACTGAACTGTTCACAGATTTTGAACAGCAAAGAACCTGATTTGCAATGGGCTAAATAGAGGCTACCCAAAATAACCTTTGTCGCTTGTGTTGCTTAATATAACTGTGAAGTCACAACCCAGAGTTGATGGAAGTATGACAAGTAATTTTGTACTTTAAATGAGAGAGTCGGGCCAATGATGTGTCCACGACAACAACAGGAACACAAATATTTAAAGAATCACTGTTTCAGCAAAGAATACATCGCACCAACAATAACGCTTACTGATATTAAACAGAAAGCACGCTGCTAGCATCAGAACACAAAAATCAGTTGATGTGATGTTTGAATAACTTCGAACGTGATTGAGCCTAGATACGCACGTTTCAGCGTATGTAAAATAATCGTGCGAATCTTTCCGGTATCTAATTGTTCATTCAATTCAAATGGTGTCAGCCAGTCATGGATTTAGATATACCACTGACACAGCACATGAACATTCGACATGTTCATCATCTAGCGATTAACAGTTTGACATTCTGGGTACCGGCTATTAATTTCACAAGCAGCTTTGATGTATCTGGGACCCTCGTGTTTCTGAGATATGAAGCAGAGTGAATATGATGATAGAATATGTCAGGATAGCTACATTTTATTATCCTTTAAATTTTGGTTTCTCTCTTTTTCGCCAGGTGGTACCAAAGAGCAACACGCCACAGAAGAGTCAGAACGTCCTCATGAAAGCCTTCGACGTCTTGTTCGGCTGGTGATGTCACGGAACTAGGAAAACTGAAATAAAAGGAAACCATCGTATATGAAATGTTAAAAAAGGCATCATATTTTTGTGTTTCTGCCAAGGAGACATTTATATATGGTGCAGCTACATACAGTTTCTGATGTCTGTGAATTATTAATTTTTGTTTGGGTATTTCTGCATGAACAGGCTGTGATGTTTATCTGTGGAAAACATGCTTTATGCGCGTCAAAAAAAAAACATCTTTTGTGGATCTGCTTGGTGCAGTGATAGAGTGCAGTTCATAGCAAGATCATTTATCATTTGGAGTACTAAAATTTATATCAAGAACACATAATTTTTATAATTATGGTTATATTACTGACTTTTCAAGCTTACAAAGGAGACTCCATTCACATAGTGGGCTACATCGTATGATGTTACAATGCGTACCTTTCCATTCAAATGGGCACTGTATATATTTACAGGTAACTGAATACGTGCGTCTAATATGAGAAACATGCAATCGTCACGTAGTTATGATGCTGTACATATTATATATAATTATAGATGCATCTAATATACATGTTAATGTAAGTTTTACAGTAAAGCTATTTTAGTATGAATTCCACTGATGCCCATTTATCAGTTATTTTAATTAAAATGTTGTGTTACGTAAATTGTACACTGCTCTACAGTATTTCTTGTCAATACAAATTGTATCATTATCAGAACTTGTTTTTTATTTATACTGTACAGAGACTGTAACCATGAAAATACATACTGTGTAACGATTAACATTATGTGGCTACAGGCTGTATACTGGTGTTCTATGAATATACACCCCTGCTGCACCTATATGTACATAATTTTATATTTGCTTTAATGGCCAAGGTGGGATACTTGTTCGTGACAATCTGTTTTTTTATAAATACAAAATTACTGTATCTAGAGGTCCCGCTGCAATTCAGTTATTTTAAACCTACCTAGTATCCACTACGACCTGTTAGCTTGATTGTGAAATTTATTTAGTTTTGGTGAAATCATCAAAACAAAATTTTTTATTCTTCCAGTAAAAAATCACTGGAAAAGTGGCTCCACCTGTGTGTACTATAACAAGGCTCTTCTCACCTTTGCAATAAAAGTAAATTCCTTCTGATTTTAACAAAATGCACACTCTCATTAAACCGACTGCACATATTACTTAAATTATTCACCCACCACATATTTCAGCATCAATAAACCTGATTTGCCATGAGCTAAATCAGTTGAGGAGAATGTTTTAACTGTGGGAACATCATAATATTATATTCATCATAAATAACAAAAATAAGTAGTAGGTAACGTAGGCTTATCAGACAAGGGGGTAACTATGCCATCAATACTGTCGACTATCTATTGTGAATACTTACGGATGTATTGATGGCATAGTTACCCCCTTGCCTGATAAGCCTACGTTGCTTATGACTTACCCACAACAACAATGACGGCATACTAGGGATTACCATATACAGTTGAAATGTGGTGCTTGTTCCTGTGATTGGTGTAATCCTTGTTCTTTCTATCCTCATTCTGTTCCCTTTATTATAAGGATTCCTGAACTTGCCTTGAATTCATAACTGCCAGTGTTTGGGTTTGGTAAATTTACGCTGTTTTATTTGAAACAAATGCTTTCCTAGCAGCTATGAATTCCAAGCCATCTTTCTCTCGTCCATCTTATTTCCAATATCAAATGAAATCCTTATAATAAAGGGAGCATGGTTACTACTTAGTGTCTTACTGGGTAATTTCAAAACCAATAACTTAAAAAGAAATTATTCCAGTGGTCATTCATTTAACAATATCAGATGGTAGTACGACAACATGACAAATAATTTATTCAGAAACTTTCACGTAGTATACTTCATAATTCCCTAGAATATGTACATATTCATCAATATGACATATTGAATAGAGCACCATTTTCTTTCGACAACTACACATGTAGACTAAACCATTGATATTTCTCTAGTTGCCTGTTAATCGTTATGAAGTCGACCAATAAGAAATTTGGTTGCATCAAAAGAAAACATTTCTCTTCATGCTCATAGTACATCCTGCAAGTTGTTATAAACATTCGACCAGAAGTAGTTCTTGTTACAAGGAACTGGCATACAAGTGTGTGTACAAAGTGTACATGGATGACACAACATCAATTTGTAAACGTTACACTAACTTGCTGGTTAACCCATAGCTCTGTTAAACTAAGACGCATTTTGCATCAACAGTTGCAAACTTAAGATTAATGAAGTTAATACAATCTTAAATGGGCCTTATATTGGATACTATCTAAAGCTTACATGTCGTCCTACTCATGGGGAGGGACTGCTCACTTAACCAGGCCAACGTCTCCACGATATTTTGTCTGGATTACTGAGAAAATTCCCAGTTTGAAAGACACATTTCTTAACTTGCATTTTTTGTCAGACACTTATCTTAACCATGTCACAGCAGCAGCATCTAGTGATCTTTGGCAGAAATTTTAGACAGCATACTTCTTAGATCTGCCGATGCTGTTTGTATCACAACAGTTATCTTCCATTCTTTCTATACTGAGTTTTAACCATCCTCGTCACCAGGACTTCTGACTACATCAATAACCTGGCAGATTGACCTATTGAAACACTGACTTTTCAGTTGCTGTGTTAACCCATGGGATCACTCGCTGGGATTTACAGGGCTCGCATACTGGAACTTAATTTTAATTGGCAGTGGACCCGTCGTTGCTGGTCAGACGGGCAATGAGAGGCATTCCTGGAAACACTGAAGTTTGGGTGCGGGCGTGTGTAGTTCCCGGAAATGAGTCGACCAACACAACATGCAAGACAAAGTACAAATGATTCAGTGCACATCCACACATGGTGTACACCCACACTTGGTGTGGACAAATTCACGTTTTAAAAGGTCGATTTGCCAGGGGTACTGTAGTAGGATGGTTTTAACTGTCAGTGCAGCATCAGTGAAGTCACCCTCGACGTGAAAACGTGACCCCGACTTAAGAACCTGCAAGAGAAGACGAAACGTGAAGAGGGAACGACCTTCAGCTTAGGACCCTTTTGACCTTCCCGACCCAACTCAGATTGCCTAATCATTTGGCCTCGCAAGGGTCAGGCCCCATAAAAATATAATTTACTTTAACGAGAGTCTCTGTGACAGTCGTTTGAACCAACATACACACAGGAAATATTGCAGCTATATGGTTACTATGTTGGGTATTATAAGTGCAAAATCAAACAAAGGAAATGACAAGTAATGATGCTTCCATTAGAAGATTGACATTGGTGCTGCATATGTCATCTATAGACTATCTTGTTAGACTATCTCTACTAAGAGTTTTACTGAGGCCTTTCTAGCTAATGCTACCTACGTACTACTCCCAACAACAGATAAACCCCATCAATATATCTGTACTTATCAGAGAAGTATTGATCTGTTGGATACACTATATTTGTTCTTCACAGAAAGAAGGTAAACTGTTATGGAAACACATTGCATACATAAAAGACGAGCAAATGCCAAATGATGTTCGATGTTTCTTCCAGGGCATCATACAAATCCTGGGGTATTCTCCCAATCACGAGGGCCACAGGCCATTGGGTTAGGTTGAGCGTCATTTCTTACACATTATACCAGATTGTTGCAGATACTTGTGGCAACATGAAGAATCGTTTTTATTCTCTGCATTATGTTTTGCTATGGCGACTCTATTACGCCTTTGGCGATGTCTGTCATCTTGTGGTACTTCACTTTCTTGTCATCGAGTTCTTTTTGCGACCACATCAGGAGTTTGAGCAAGTTTGCCAGGTTTGGCGTCGATTTGCGGTTCTCCATCTCAAGAATGGCAGCATTGAGTTCACTCGCAACCTGCAGGAAACAACAGAACAACGTCTAGTTGTTACTTGAAAGACATTTAACAAGATTGCTATCCAAAACAAGCTCCAGACGGCGAGTGGATGAGGAAGCCATTGATTTATTGAGAGTGAAGACAGCAACTGCCACGTTGCAGAAATTTAAATCACATCAAGATAAAAACAACTGCATTAAATATAGTTGTTATAATCACTAATAATAAATATATCCACATGTATACAGAAATATTCAAAAACTTTATGAAACAGTGAAAAAACAAAACATATACACCAAAAAACATAACATACAGAAACTAACAACTCCTTATCCAATCGAAGTTTATTTCCAGCACTCAGCAATGTTCTAACTAACTAGCCTGTATACTGGTTGTGGTTACTTGAATCTAATGATCCAACAAGGCCTCATTCGACTAGTCAGCAACTTAAACAAAATTATTCCAGTAGTCATTCATTTAACAATGATATTCCTTTTTTTTAGAACATTATCAGCAAGCCAACTTATCCAGAATCATAAATAAAAGCAGTACAAACACACTTATATATAATAATAAATACATTCATGCCTACAAAAAATTGCTTTATACAGAAACAGTTAAAATCACATCAAAATATCATAACAGATTACTAATATTTCATACATATTTATAGTACCGATAAATTATAATAACGTAAAAACATGTTAATGCCAGTGAAATGACAGTTTTGACCAAGCATAAACAAGACCCCACCTTTTGTCTCTGTGACGGGTGTAGCAGCTCGCCGAAAGGTGACAATTCAGGGTTCTCAAATGCAAGTAGGGCAAGGGTATGCTCCAGCTCCGAGAGGATCTCCCTGTTTTCCTCCCCCCGTTCTGCTAGGTGGGTCTGGGCAAAGTCAAGTGCTTCCTCAATCTTCTTCTCCCGTATTAACTCAATCAGATGTTGTTGCTGAAACATGACAGCGAGAACACAAAATGACACAACATGTCTTGTTTTCCATAATCTCAACATGTCTCGTTTGCCATAATTCTGAACATGTCTTATTTGCGATAATGTCAACATGTCTTATTTGCCATAATATCAACTTGTCCAATTTGCCATAATCTCAACACGTCTAATGAGCCATAATCTGAACATGTATCATAAATTTGCTATAATCTGAACATGTATCATAAATTTGCCATAATCTCAACAGGTCTCATTTGCAATAATCTCAACAAATGTCATTTGCCATAACCTAGAATGGGTTCTCAAAGGGGGTAGATAAAAGGTTGTCCAGGAGGTTTACTTACACAACATGCAACACACATTTTTGCCTCACCTGTAGATGGAAGTATATGTATCTGTCATTATCCAGTAGTTCCGGATGAAGATTATTAACGAGTGCGATTGCTTCCCTAATCTGTCCATTCTGAATTGCTTCCCGAATGCGGATTCGCTCATCCAACGTATCCAGGTCTATGCAAGGCTGGATTCCGGATTCAATTTTAAATTTCTCGGCTGCTTCCTTGAAGCCCTCTACAACAAGAGAAATGCATTGTATTAGAACAGGTAGAGGTTAGTTCTTACCTATTCTCTTCTCTGTCCTCTGGGAGGTTGCCCTTCCCCATCATACTCTATTTATGGCATGCCACTCTGCTGTCAACAGTCAAGTATCATTCCTGATCGGGTCACTCCACCTCTTCAGTGGTCTTCCTCTCTTCCACTGTCCTTTGACGCCTTGTTTGTATGCTTGCCAAACGATGTCTTCTCTTTGCACAGCAAATGTGTCCACACCACCTGAGTCTTCTATGTCTGATGACATATGTGATAGATTCAGGGGTAAAGGTGTCCTCTGTGATCTTGATATTTTATAATCTGTCTGCCCTAGTAACACCTCTAATAGCCCGTAGGCAGCACATCTCAAAAACCTCAAGAGATTGTGTCTCCTGTGATCGTAGCATCCAATCCTCTGCAACATAGCTTGCCATTGGCAGTATAAGGACTCCATATAACCAGGCTTTCAGTCTTGTTGAGATGCCTCTAGATGGTATCTAGTCATTTGAACCGTTCAAAGCGCTTTATGCTTTACCTCCTGGTAGACCTGTTCATGCCAAAAAACTTGCCTTCTCTGGGAAGCATTCAGCCATACAGCAATTATGGCACAAAGACTATTCATTAATGTGTATCCACCACTGAATGTATCCAGATACTCATTTATATTTATACAACTGAGTGAACTGAAGCAACGTGGAGTGAACACAATTGTCCAAGTTTAAAACAGCAGTAAAATTATTAGTATCCTGGACTTTCCAAATGAGAGTCCAATGTTCTAACCACTGCGCCACAGATGAAGGAAACAACGGTAAGCTGTATTAACTAGCATGCAACTCAGAAGGCCACTAACCACTTAATACCCATGCTTGTGAATTTGATACAGCTAAAATAGCAATTCTATAATACACACCGTCCACAAAGCAAAGATACATTTGAGTTCTTATACAGCAATTATGTTGTTCTCTATGACAAATAGAAGTATGTGTTTTTTATTGTGCTATCAAATGAACTTCTCTAGATATAATTCATCCAAGGGCCAAGATGTAGTTACTGAGTGAAGGCTATTCATTCACACAATTCCACCGCTGTCTATAATGGGTAAACGAAACCAGTGTTACCTATATAAAACAAATAGTGTTACCTGTAACGAGGTAGTTCATAATGAGCCTGTTCATGTCAGCACGGGTGATGTGAAATGACTGGATCTGATCCATCCACTTCTCTTTGCTCACCTCGTCTTGTTTTTCTTGGTGGCTCATTCTACAGTTTCCACAGTTTTTCTGAAAATACCATCACATAACAAACGTTATCATTATTTAGATAGATACTTTTCACAGTTTTTAATGCGTAACATTTTTGTAGCATATTTCTTAAAACTTTTCCTCCCTCCATAGTTGGAGATTCTTTTTTTTTGGGATAGGATTTAGATAGCGTTAGGCTTAAGCGATTATTAGTTAGGGCTTGAACATTTAACAGTGACACGCTGTTCTGATGCTCGGCTACGTAGCAGTGTCTTATATATGCTATCATAACCATCTCTTACAAAATTGTTACGTAAAGATGTTAATTATTAATTGATGTTAAATAACTAATTTCTGTTTCACAGATAACTGTTAACGTATGATTTATACCATAACATTGATAAGCAAGGAAGAGGTGTTTGTATATATACCCACAAAACACTACACGCAAAACCTTTTGTATCTTTAGGAACCAACTTTCAAGAATTGATATGGGTTGAGATAAAATTAAACAAAAAAGCCACTTTTCTGATAGGATGTGTATATAAAAGCCTGGGCAGCTCTGGCACCAATAACGAACAATTAAATGAACTGATTAGTGAGGTAATGCGCTATAAACACTCACATCTTCTCTTGCTAGGAGATTTTAACTACCCCAACACAGACTGGCAAAACTGGTACACACTCTCAGAGCATACTAATAGCCCAGACACTAAACTTAAAGAAGGAATAAGAAATCATTTCCTATTCCAACATGTCACACTCCCAACAAGGGGGCAATTAGGAAATAAATCGAACATTCTTGATTTAGTTTTCACCAATGAAAAAGGTATGATAGATGATATAGTGTATGAAAGCCCACTTGGTAAGAGTGATCACTCTGTCCTCATCATTACATTTAGGTGTTATGCAGAAATAGCAAGCCATACACAACTTACATATTATTACGACCAAGGGGATTATAATAGTATGAAGACAAAACTAGACTACACAGACTGGGGCGAGATATTTGTCATGAGCACTATAAACCATCAATGGTTAGGTTTTAAAGAATATATTAAAACTTGTGAGTATTATTAACAGACATAAAGGAAAAGTACCCCTAAGCAAGGAATCAGTAAAGAAAATAAAAAAAAACACTTTATGGAAACGTTATATGGAGACAAAAGAAGGAAAATACTATAGTGAATATTGTAGGGCTAGAAATCAAGTCCGTAAATTAACGAGGAGGATACAGAAGGAATTTGAGATGAAGCTAGCAACAGAAGCTAAAACAAACCCAAAAGCAGTATGGAAATATATGAACTCCAAAACCAAGAATCGGGAAGGTGTTTCAGACCTGAACACAGACCCTAAATCTAGACTCGCAGGTTCTGATAGGGAAAAGGCAGTTGCCCTAGGAAATTTTTTTTCAAGTGTTTTTACTATAGAGCCAGATGGTGATATCCCTCATATCCCACCAGTGAAGTTAAGGCACACCATGGAAGAATTGACTATTGATGAGGAAATGAAAAAAAACTTGATAACCTTAATCGGTTGAGCCAGATGGTTTTCATCTTAGGTTGTTGAAAGAGCTATCTAATCATCTATGTAAACAACCAGCTATGCTATTTAATAATTCACTGGCTGTGGGTGAACTACCAAAGGAATGTAAACAGGGAAGGATCTCAGCCACATTTAAGAATGGTAATCGAAAAAATGCAGGAAATTATAGACTTAACAAGCTTAACAAATATAACATGTAAATGTATGGAACAATGTGTCAAAGACCATATTGTCAATCATATGATTAGGAATAAATTATTCAGTATGCAACAATTTGGTTTTTATTAAAGGTCGTTCTACAGTACTCCAATTATTAAATGTTATTGACTCATGGACCAAAGTTTTAGATAGAGGGGAATCTGTAAACGTTGTATATTTGGACTTCATGAAAGCATTCGACACTGTCCCTCACAAAAGAATGATAGGCACTCTTAAATTGTATGGCATAGAGTATTACACACCAAGATGGATCCAGGCGTTCTTGTCTGACCGGGTACAGCAGGTCAATGTAAATGGTACAAATTCTGAGTGGGCAAATATAACAAGTGGTATTCCACAGGGCAGTGTCTTAGGACCCATCCTATTTGTTTTATACATAAATTAATTTCCTGAGAATAAAGTTTCGAATGTATATATGTTTGCAGATGATACAAAGGTTTTCAAAATGATTACTAGTCCAAATGACCAGCATACACTACAGAACGATTTGGATTATTTAACATCTTGGTCAAGTAAATGGTTATTAAGGTTCCACTCAGATAAACGTAATTTAATGCACGTAGGGAAAACAATACAGCAAGAGTATGCATACAACCTGAAGATAGATAATACTGCCCATGATTTAGGATGAATAGAATAAGAAAAAGACATTGGGGTTATAATTGATTCAAACCTAGAATTTGATAAAGAAATCAACCAGAAAATAAACAAAGCAAACAGTATCATGGCAGTTATTAGAAGGTCCTTTACAACCCTAAATCAACATAATGTTGTGCCATTATATAAATCTTTAGTTAGAAATCATCTAGATTATGCAATATCAATATGGTCCCCTTATAAACAGAAATACAAAGATGCCATCAAAAATGTACAGGGATGCACAACAAAACAGCTTCCTGGTATCAAAAATATTCCTTATGAGGAAAGACTTCAGAGATTGAAACTTCCTACACTTGCATATAGACGAACTCGTGGTGATATGATTGAGGTATATAAACTGCTCCAAGGGAAATATGACAGTGATGTATTTAACATTGTCAAGCTGCACAAAGACAGGAGGAACAAGTAAATAAGTAAGCGGTTTGTCATAAACAAGTTTGTTATAACAGTACTTTGTAAAATGTAAACGTAGGTGTTTGTTTATCATGTGTAAACACTCCCGAACAGGGTCTTACTCTGGATGTGACTGTATAAATAAATAGTTTATTATCATAAACTTAGTATTTACTTGAGAACTACAAATTTCGTTTAACTGTGTCACGTTAGCTTGAATTGATTTAGGCAAAATTTTTCGCCCCACTCTTCGTCTCTGGGGCAAAAGGCCAGATTAGCATTTGCTAACGCGCCAATTTGGCAGTTCCGTAGCCAAATGGCTACAGAACTAATAACTACTTATGAGTACTTATATCGGTGACATAGAAAACATTTCACAATTAGCCGCCATACTGTGCACGTGATGTTGCCTTTGGGTCACATGATCAAACGCGATTTCGTGTAGAATGGGCCAGCAGCACAGACATAAATAAAACACCCGTTAGTAAGTTAATAGTTTATAGGGGCATGGTTAATGATGTAACTCCATGGCCAGCAGACGGCAATTCTTAGCGTAACCTTATATAGATCCACGGGATTCCCGCTTGGTATTCTCGCTCACAACAACATCCGGTTATATACAAATGTTGACAAGCACATGCGTTCTGACAAAAAGGTAATAATTTCACACTTTGACATGGTTATTGTCAGGTAACTTTAGTGATATACATATAAGAATGCATACAGACACGAAAGACATGTTTATTTATATAATTTACATTCCTCTTTTAGTATTGTACGTCTTAAAACCAGTGTTCATATATATATATTTTTAATAAGGTACATTTTATCTATTTATATTTATTAATATACATTTGTACAGCGCATCGATCCGCCATGCGGGAATTAGCGCTATAGAAAAAATATTATTATTATTATTATTATTATGTTTATTGCTCTGTTTATGGCGTTTTTGTAAGGTTTCACGTTTCATGAAAATACTTTCGGCCAAGAGAGATCTTCACCCTACTACAGCAACAGCCAGATAGAAAAACATTGTAGGGCGACTGACTTTGCCTAGAATTGATTAGATCAATAAATAAAATGATTGATGTTAACAGAACACTTCAGTGATCTGACAAAAACCATAGTTCTTCATCAGCGCGTTGGATCAAAACATGGACAACTGATTACCGTCTCTAAATGCGATTTACTCGAAGCGTTAATGACAATGACAGTCACAGAAATGCCAGAATGAGAATCAGATGCCACATAATAAGTAAATAACACCAGCTACTCAGTGCTATTTCATAATGTATTTACTATTACGCAACCCATACGATACTGAGCTGGCTAAGAATGAAGAAAACGGAACAGCGACGTGTCGTGGCACATACAGGTCCCTCCCTAAAACATATAATTAGTTTTAATACGATTATTAAAAACTTACGAAAGTCAAAACTCAAAGGCAGGCGCACTTCCTACCGGAAGTAAATATTCACTGAGTGTGCATACTCTTCAACCAAATAGTCAAAACGAGATTTCAAGTATAAATAATTAAAACTGTTAAATTTTGTGTACACATAGTTAAATGTCAATATTGTCTTACATTCGTAGTAAATTTTATTATGTGAATAACATTTTGAAATACGTGAAATTGTATGCAATGGGTTAGAGAGTATAAACCTTTCGGCTTTCTTCGGTACTCGTCGCGACAACGGTGCGATGAAAACAGGAAAATGGCGGAGTTCGTAGACATGTACTGGCGTTATTATTTACAATTTAGCGACTTTTAGGTCTCTCTGGGATTCGGTTTAATTCCACTGGACCGTTCACGATGACAGAGAGGTGTGTATTCGACTTATAGTATACCATACCAACCAGAATTAGGGCAATTTGTATTTAATTCGTTCGCCGATGCTGATACTGATTGCGAACGTCAATTATTGCTCGCCAGCCGATCGAAACGCTGGAATTTGTCAAATTCATTCAACCCGTCAGTCAGTTTCTGCAAATTCTGGTGTATATTTACGACAGCATAGCAGCAGGTGGTTGAGATACGCGAGGTTTTGGAAATAATCTTGGCAGACAAAGCGGTTGTGGGTGATAAAACTCGTGCGGTAATGAGATTATGACATAAATCAGTTGTTACCTTCTCCTGCAATAACACCTGGATCCCACGTAGCTATCAGGGTCGGGCTTCCTGCATTAAATTTAAAGTGAACAATGACGTTGTTCCACCCATCTGTCATCTCACCACATATTATCACACACTGTCCCTATTTTCATAATCAAATGACAAGTTGCAATATTAGCAGCTCTACTAGTACTGCCAGTTTGTTACTTTAATTAATTTTTTTGAATATTTTGTTACAATAAATTGCTAAATTATTCATTAAAAGACGTAGTAATAAAAAAATTAAATGTATCTTCTGGTGGAACATAATGGCATTTCCAACAGGTCATCAAATTGGGTATGTAGTCAAATGCCCCAGTACGGGTAGCCGTAGGGGTGTAGTTCAATTAGGACTAAAACTAACTTGCATATTTCATACTTCCAACATCATCTGGCATCGGAATTAATAACTTAAGATGTAAAACTGACATGCACTGACAGTTTCACATGTATATTCCGTGATATACCATCTGCACATTGGCGTTAAGAAGCAAAAGAAATATGCTCCAAATAATTGATTATCATATTAAGTTTATTGTCTAATAGTGGGCGATGTCCAAAATCAACAACGTCACGTGATGTTGCGGTTTTCATCACAAAATGTCATAATTTTATATTTATACCTGGTTATTGTCTTGTTAACTTCGATGATATACATATATAATAATGATTACATGCATGAAATATGTGTTTATTGCGTGTTTGTTACATTTTAATAATCTTTATCTTTAAATAATCTTTAAATATCCTGGTTGAATTAGTTTTCAGTGGCATGGAACCTCGTCTTAGAAATGTGAGTGATGAGTTAGCTAGAGTGACATCATTTGTATTGTCTTGTGTTGAATACTGTCACCACACTTAATTATAAAATCCAGAACAAATCTTCAGGAATATGATAATAACCTCTTGGATATTGAACTGATACTGGGTTGCGGCCACAAGAGCCATGACCAGGAACAAAATTGAAGCCTGAATGTTTGATTTGCTAAAAACCAAAAATACTTATTCATCAGTTCAGTTGTAATTGCACAATTTGGAGAAAAATTAATTACAGTTGTAATTAGTATTTTTAAACACCAATTGTAGTTGAGTTTTTATGAGGTTCTGTAATTGACCATCGTAATTGAATCCAGCTGGACAGAGCATGTCGCAAACATAGAAGTACTAAACCGGATAGCAAGAATGCGTGAATTCACCTAAAACCCTGTTGAAAAATTAACAGTAATGGTAAATGTAATCTTCTTTTATAAAACAATGTAGTTAGTACTCGACCTATGAACGATTACAATTGATCCTTCATGGAGCATTGATCTTTAGAAGTTGTTGCTCTCCTCTTTATCCATGAAGTCCAGGGTGTGGCTCGCACCGACACCAATTGTCGTTTTTTTCCTCCTTCCTCAGCACTTCCCCTATCCCAGTGCTGTAGTTGTAATTGATTGTTTAAGCAATGTTATTTTTGTTTTTTAAGTGTGTAATGGTAATTGAGTTTTTATGATGCTTTGTAATTGATAATTGTACTTAAGTCCATCCCCGTTATTCACATATTTTGTCATAACTGTAAATATGTTATGATAACTAATGCATTTAAAACTACACATTTATTAAGCAAATTTAACAAATGGGCTAAATTAATTAATGTTTCTCCTTTGCAATATCAGATACATTAGCATAAAAATGGCCCCATTTGAAGTTGTATAATTTGATTTAACTAACTAACACACCCTGCACATTGATGCCGTACACAGGAATGTACACTGGTGTAGGCTTTTGCTATTTGATACTGAAGTCTGCTAATCATTCCTTGGTTCATTATCATATAAATCTAGGTATTGTCAAATATCACCTGGATTGCCTTCCTAGCCTATTAACCTGGGTGTGTGTAGTTACCAGTGGTACATGTCATTTAGTATGGTAAACAATTAGATGCAGAGGAGCAGGTTAGTATTTACTGTAGATATAGACAGACACTGCAGCCTATTTATTTCCACACTCTTGCACTGCCTATGGCCAAACCAAGTATGTAAACATATATAATTACTGCTTAAAATGACCAGTATATGTCACTACCACTCATGGTTGTAAGTAGTGTACATACTCTTTTGAAATGATATTGACAGTTACTGTTGTACTTGACATTGTGTGTAGACCCTCTCATTTGCCTACTTGTAGTTGTACAGAAATATGAACTTCATAATTTTGGTCAAAATGACAACAAACTAAAAAAAAGTGGTGGTGTTGAGGGCCACGGTCGAGTATTTACATCTCAGACTCTAACAGAAATTAGAGCACATGTGAATTTAATCTCTTTCAAAATTATGATGATTACTAAAATATGACTCCTTGCAAACAATTGGTATAGATTTATATACAGGTTAAGCAAACTGCACAATTTTTTATATATGTGTTCACTGTTCAGTCATTTTTGTATATAATTGTCAACTATTTCTTGTTAATAACTTGATATGATTGTAGTTATTTATGTAATGTTTTAGAAGGAATACTGCCATCAGTACACAGTATTGCATACATCATTAGTACACATGTATTTGCCTGGGATACTAGAACTTTGCTTGTCATGCAACGCAACGAGGGCCTGTCCATTCCATTGGTGCCTGGCCTTGGTGAACAGTGGAACATGCACACCAACCAGAGTCCAGCAGACAGGGGCAGGCACACGCATATTTGCTGCAGCTCCCATTAGCACATTAGTCATGCTTCTAGCTAGCTGCTAGTGACTGCTTCCAGAAAGCACTCGTTTGTGTGTGCTCTGCTGGTCAACTAATGACCAGGAAATAAATAGTTTCTGTGTTGTGGTAAAACAGGGCCTGCACATTGGAGTGTATTACTGTCAGAGACTCTTGTGTTTGGTGGTGGGCTTGAAGCTGTGGAGCTGGAGGCAGTCAGAACATGCCACAGGCACTGGATATGTGAATGGCACACTGTTCTGGTGTAAATATACAACCACTGGCATCAGCGTGTTCCACTTGGATCGGCCCGTGGAAAAACTGTGATAATTTGGTGTATACAAATAGACAAGCTCTTACTTTTTTATTTCATGAACTGCGCATGGATTGGAGGGATTTATTACCGTAATAAATCTAGATGTGAGGCGTAATGGCTGACTACTTCTGACACTATAAAGTGGCAAGTGGTAGGCTCGCCCAAAACACTGTTTGCTGCACTTCGTACAACCATGTTTTGCTTTCTCGCTCCCGTCTACAGATGGGAGTGGGTGGAGATTATCGAGCCACGGACAAAGGAGCACATGTACGCGAACCTCGCGACTGGGGAATGTGTTTGGGACCCACCGCCTGGAGTTCGAATGTAAGTGCTACTTTTTTATTAGTCTCATTGCCTTACAACATGCTAGAAACTTGTTATGTGAAACCTGTTTTGTTGGATCAGCCAGTTTTTCCCACTTTGATTAAGTTTCTAACCGTTTCTTTGTATAAATACAGCGTGGTTGGTGCTGCAGTATTCCATGTCCAGCTGTATAAATACAGTACTTAACATAAAAACTGTGAACAACTCCAACAAAGTGGTATGGACTGTATGATACGTACATATTTAATTTTGTTTTGCTGTGTGGATATAGTACTTGAGCGTTGAGTACTGGTCCATATTCATTAAGTATTAAACTCAGAATCTTGGAGTAAACTGAGTAATGTCAGAATATATATATATATATATGTCAAGCCTCGACCAGCAACTGGTTTAGGACATGAGCTAGAACCCCAGACTAGATCAGGGTAGATTAATCATTAGGTCCCAAAATTGGAAATACTCAGAATCCTTGGAAAAGCTAGTTGAGTTTGCTGGAGTAGTAGTGATGGTTGCACTTGTCACATGGAAGTTTGGCTTTCATCTTGTGATTGATATGATGTTTCTGGTCGAAGCATGGCACATGGATTCATTTGGCATTTATGCCCGTCAGAAGGTGTTGCTGATCTAGTGTGGAACAACATCTTTCCTGTACCCTCCCAAGCTACCTGCTATGAAGAATATTCTGTTTAGTTTGATGTGAAAATAATTATTGCTTAACAACACTGATTGAACAAGTATTTGGGGATTTTCTCCAGGTTTGCCTTCTGGAAAGAACAACTGTTTGCAGGCATCAAGATGTGTCCTCAATCTGTTGCTGCATCAAGTCCTTACATCCGTATCAGCTTACGTTTAACTTACAGATTAACTCTGTCCATTAAAAGCCAAGTAACTTATTTATGGGTTTCTCGCGAAACCATCAACTGAGTCACTCTTGATGGGCTGCTTCTTTGGACAACATTGCAGACACATTGAATAATTTAGAAATGTTTCTCAGAACTAGCTTTGGCAGACGTTAGTGGCCTGCCCTGTGACTGAGTCGCTAAGTGACAGGTCACGTTGCGTCTCTTACTGTTTGTTTTTTACATGTCATAGTTGTACTTTGACTCCCACTTCATATGAGATGGAGTACTTAAATACTTAAGGTGTGATGCTATTGATTGCACTTTTAAAACTAGGGCAATGGTTTGAAGTAATTTTTTTTGACAGCTGGTAATTCTTCTGGCTCTGGGAATTGGGCAGCGCGTGATAGTTGGAAATGGCCCGAATGCTATGTCATGTAATGTTGTGTACCCCGCACTATGAGCTGCCCGGTGCTGAACAAAAATGATTTCTTTCATCTTATCGACATTATGTAGATTGTTGCTCACATCGACACAGCCTGAGTACCTTGGTGGACATCTCCAGCGTAGCTGTGGGGTCTTAAATCAAGTACCCAGGATGATCTCCAGGGAGGTTGCTCATTCTCCCAGGGCAGGTGGTCTCAAACCAGGATGTTGATCTACTGGGCAACAGCAGGGCTCAGACTAAGGGGCATCAGCGGGTGTGGGAGGCACATCGATTTACTTGGACTCCTTGCAAGAGTTCAGGCACACAGTTGTCCACACTAAATCTCCAAGAACTGAAGCAAAGTGCAGCGGCCTCTCGCTATATGAATTCCTGGCATAGGGAACAACCTATAGTAGTATTAGAATGAATAACTATAAAAAAATTATTGGTAAGTTTACCAGTAAAAGGGGGGTTTAATGTGCCACAGAGCAGAAAGGTTACCCAGGATGTTTCTTACCAATTAGGTGGTTAAATTTTGGTTTAGCCAAACTGGATGCTTGGAAGTATAAATGTCCATGATTCCATACAAGTTACAAGACATTGCTGTTAGAGTGTCTGCCACAGTTTTTTCGGTTGGCCCAAATAGAGTGCTTTAGTCTATAATTACTTTGCACCAAAGCTGTGTAATTACCACAGGGCTGTCGCTTTTTGTACCAGTGGTGTGGGTTGGAAAGCCATCATGTTTTTTCTGTTATCGATTTTCTGTTGTATTTGGTCAAAATAAGGACAGGTCATTTGACAAAAAATTTGCCTTAAAAGCATGTTGCCACTTTGGTTACAAGATTTAACAAGATTGCAATCCAAAATAACAAGTTCCAGGTGGCAAGTGGACAAGGAAGCCATTGGCTTATCAAGAGTCCAAAGAAGTTTTCATCTATGTATATCCTGCCATTATTAGATATGTGTAAATTTTTAATATTTAAAATTAAAATATATTCACAAACTTCTTCAAATTTAACAATGGAAGGTACAAAATTTAAGTGACACATAAGCTATCAAGATATATATGCCCAGTGGATTTATATGTATTATTAAAATTTATCAAATTCTTGGTGTCAATATTTGGTTGACTCCTTTTGTTGAATGAGCAAATGAAAGAAAACTGTAAATAGTAAAAATAACCACTTTTGTTCTGCTCTAAGTAAATTTATGCGATAATTTTTAAAGTTGTCAGACCTTGCATATTTTTTATTAGCCCTCTTGTTTTTCTCGAGATCTAGTATAACTGTTGACCTTACTAGTACTATCACCCATGGGCAGGGGTCATGGCCTTAGTTGTATCCTGTGATAATTAGTAGTGTTCATCAATAATGGCAGCAGTCCTGGTTGGCAATCATTGACCAAGTAGCGTGTGAAGTGTTCCACGTAGCCCTCAAGGCTTGTATGTTACTACGTACATATCTTGCTCATCTGTAGCTATACATGCTGCTGCCTACTATTTTTGAAAGCCACTCTTGATTGATCCATTTATCGGTTCTTGATCTCTCTGTCTGTCTGGTATGTTGGCCCATTCATGAGTGCTAGTACAGTGTATAGCGTTTTCTATTGATCCGATCAGTTGGCTTATGTTTATTCGCACTATCTCACTTGAGAAGGTCTGCATCATAATTCTCCCTCCAGAGTTGGCATGGCGTCGCTTTGACTTTGTCGTTGTCGGTTTCGATGTAACTCAACAATAGCTGCCTGTGGCCATACATGAACTTGTGCTGGCGGACCAGTTTCATGTTCGATGGGGTTATATTGTATGTCCTCTGTCAGTTCAAGTATGGACCCTGGGGGTTTACCAATGGTGTGAATGTTTGCAGTTTGACTGGATATTGGGCACAGCTTAAAATACAGCTCAGCTGTGATACCCACTTGGTGGACACAGGGGATAAATGGTTTGGGGTTTATCCCATGGAATTATGCCTACCAACTTCAGTTTTGGAATCTTGCTCATACCACAGTGATTTATAAAGAAGAATGCTTACCAGTTATTTTCAATATGTAGGTGGGTGAGTGTATGTGTGTACGTAAAATTATGTACATTAGTTGCATGCCATAAGTAACTACTTCATCTGAAGTTATATGATATATGCGTAAATATTTATTAAAATAATTATGTAACTTATAACGCCGTCTTTGTTGAGACCAAATGGTCAATGCCCAAGAAATTTATGCCAGTGCTGACGTCTAGATGATACCCCTGGTGGTGGCACCCTGGAGAATAGACCTCCTGGTTGTGTGCAAACCAACACCAGGCCTGGGTACCACACACAAAGACTGGATGCAGAACAGAGGGGTGGAAAGCCACCTACTGACAGGGCAGGGGCAGGGTAGAATCAATGAACATGTCACCCATAGCGTAAATAGAGGCAGCATTGTTCCATTTTTTGACAGAGTACTGTGCTTGTTTCACACGTGGTTGGGTTAACTCTTGTAAGGTCGTTCTCCACAGAAGCACTTGCGCAACACTAATGAAGTGTTTAGAAATGTATAAGTCTACATCCGGGGTTGCACAAAAAGAAGAAACGCTGGTGTGAATAGTGGATGTTTACAACCATTTATGACATTCCATTACAGATTACAAGAGGGCACAGACCACAGTTAATTTCCCATTGATCGCCATGTTAATGTTTTGTATGATTGTAAGAAAATGTGACTATCAAAATGTCTAGAACATCACTATGTGACCAGTGTGCTGAACAAGTTTTGTCAAATGCAATGCATGTCACAAACATTCAAAATTAGCAGTTTTTACAAAATATTAATACACCTACCAGTGTTTGAGAAATGTCACCACCAAAACACCTATAATTATTATGCATTTAAAAAAATTGCTTCATACTGCAACACCTCACTGTCAAAGTTCCAATATTTCAAACGTTCCAACCTTGCTGGTTGGATAAGGTAATTTTACAAATAAAATCACTGAAACCGGCAGACCTGTATATATTTTCTTTAGGTTCTACATTTGTTTGAAAGACTTCTAGAAGTGTAACTGATCTGACCCTGAAGTGTAACTGTGGTGTGACCCCAGGAACAGGCATGGATGTCTTTCACCCTTGACCATGCTGTTGCTGAAGATGTTTGTTTGGTTCCAACAAGCTCATTGCTATGTTTGCTGATTTTTTCTCCAGTCACAACAAAGTGGCATAGATTGTTTTTATAGCAGAAGGGGCTCCATGAAGCCCAGCTTACTTACTCTAGCTTAATGCTTAGTTCTTCCTGTTCCAAAGGTTACTGGCTGTATGATTCATATTTCCATGTATTCTGCACAAAGTAGTTGTTAATAAAAAATTTAATACTACTGACATCTGGCTACTTTTATTATATATATATATATATATATATATATGCTGCCAGTTGTAGAAAGCAGGAAAAACGATTTCATGGTGTCTGTTTTCTACTCATGGTGTAGTGAGCCTTGTGGCGGTTTCAGATATGCCATGGCCAAAATTGTACTTGTGAATGTTAAAACAGCAGTATCACAGGTATTCACATGAATTATGTCATGAAATTTGTATCATGTTTATTACTTGGACAATTATCATAAATAATGTGAACAGGACTTGTAATATTTAAGCAACATTTGAATGACTGTCACATCTCACAATTTGAGCTTTGTCGTAGAGAAATAAGTTAGGACATGACGTGTTCCCATGTGATACTTGACTTAGAGTGACAGCAATGTTGCATGCAAGTCACGAGTGTATCAATGTCACCTGTGAGCACCACTTGACAAATTGTCAACGCAAGTGTCTTCAATGATAATTCTTACCTGTGCATCTCTAAAAAAAACAGTGAAGAGATAATGTTTTATGGGTAGCACACTAGGGGGTATTTTTATTAGGCAGTACTGCTAAATTTTATTGGGTAATATGGCATAGACAGTTTATATGTAAAATTGACTGTTATTTATATCTGAAAGCATCACAGAACTGCTTTCCCACGGAGCAGACAGATAAGGTCAGACAAAGAAGAACTGTCCAGTTTCTCCTACTAGTGGTCAGCAGTCTTGGGAAAAGACATTTTCCAGATTCAGACCACTAATTTAATCAGAGGGAGAGGCAGCTTTTATTAATTAAGCCTTGCTTTGATCCCCTTCAGATTATCCTCCCCCTCTATGTACTTCATGTTTGCCCCAGGGGTTCTACTGGGTCTCTAGGTGCAACTGGATATTAAAATGTATTAATGTAATCACACTTGTAACTAGTTTTGACAGGTCCAGTGCTGTAATTTGGAGCTTCCAGGAAAGATTAGTTTCAGACTTCTTACATTTCTATGTCAGGCAGCATTCACTGAGTTGTTTCATTTAATAAATTTTGACAGTTGTACAAAATGTACAATTATGAATACTGTTGGATTTTACTCACAGTACTCCAGTTTTTGTAGGTTTCTTGTGGTATTTTTTAGGTGTTTCCTACCTCTGATCGGCAGCAATGTGTGTGTTTCTTGCACCATGCTTTGAACACGTCTGATATCACATTATCCTGTTACCTATTCAAGTTGCTTTAAGATTAACGCTGATTAAATATTGATAATTTTAATGTGTCAGAACATGGTTGAAACCGAAAGGAATGGTTGCAATATTTGAAGAATTAATTTGCATTGTAGAGTTTGAAATAATTTATTATCAAAAGTCGCTGGAGTATGAGTTTCTGTGTTGATGTTATTGGGATATTTTAGGGATTTTTTCTCCAATTTTCTGTGCTGTCAGCTAGTTCAACCATTCATGCTTCAGTACTGGTGAAAACTTGTCCTACTGATATGAAGTGTTAGTGCATGTATCTGCCACTTTAGTGCCCAGTGACAAACACCTATGTCAACAACTATAGATATATGCCATATATTGAGTGCAGGTGGGTGTTATTTTTTTTCTCCAATGTTCTTTGTGTGAAATAGTGTAAACACATCTGGTATGGACGGGTGACAGGTGCCTGGTATGGATGGGCAACATAAGTCTGGTGTGGAGGGGTGACAGACGCCTGGTACGGAGGGGTAATAGACAGTGTATTAGACACCTGGTATGGAGGGGCAATAGACACCTGGTATGCAGGACGACAGACACCTGGTATGGCTGCAGTGAAGGGCGAATGACTCATCATTACACATTTTGGCCTTGGTTTGTTGAATCTAATATGGCTCACATTTAGATGCTTAATTGATGTAGGGCAAATGTTGAGTGAAAGTGGTGTGTTTATTTCACCCCCTGTACATTAGAAGTAAGGGTGGGGATGAGCCTGTACATTAGAAGTAAGGGTGGGGATGAGGTCATTGACTCCTTGAACCCCAGTGAAGGCCAAGTGTAAAGTGTGCACCAGATGCTAATAAATTCCAGCCATTGGTGCCCAGAGTTTCCATCCGTTGTGCTGAGTAGGCTAACTTGTGAAGTCAGTCTCTATACTGGCTGCAAGATGAATAAAAATAACTTCACACCTAGAAACAGTTGCAGGGAGCCAGACAGTCGCTGGAGGTGTCAGTCTGGCGCGGGAAGTGGCGACGACTGTCAGTGATGAGGGTGTGGCACTCACTTGAACGCTATCCTCTCACTGCTAGCAGGTTTTCCAGGTAACTGGATTCCTCTTTGAAGTCAGTGGAAGTTTTTTAACTCACTTTGAGCAGTGTCGTATGAGAGGTCATATGAGACAATGTGTATTAATGGGTGAGTGGTTATCATGGCCGTGTATTCGGATGCTCGTGAGGTGGGGGTTAGGTTTTGTTCTCTGCAGGTCCTAGCTTGTCAGGCAATGCACAATACTCATGCATGCTTTATTGTATTGAATTATTTATCAAATTCATGCACGAATTGGTTTTTCTTCATAAATACTCTGCATCTGATAATAGTTGAACCTATGGTAAAATAATGCAACATTAGACATATTCCAATCCTAGTATGACATTTCCTTGATCATAAAACTACTAATAGCAATGTTTATGGATCATAAAAACTATAGTGACAGTGGTTATTGATCATAAATAGTACTAGTAACATGAATCATTGGTAGGAAATGCTAATAGTAACAAGGATTATTGATAGGAAATGCTACTAAAAACAGACCCAGAATTAACGGAAAACACAAAAATGATCGGCACGATGGATTTAGTTACACATACAGCACCAACATTATTGTTGCTGTCAAATTACATTGTTCAGAATCAAGTATTTATTTGTTCTGGTGATGTTGCATTAGATTGTATTACAATTTAGCTGAGCACTATAACCATCCATTTTGGCTGCTTGACTCTTGTCATCCAGGGTTGGCAGATGGGACATTCTGTTGTTCATGGCCAGATGTCACCCTTGGCAACCGGCAGTGGAGGGGGGTATCCGTGTGCATGACTTTCAGGGAAACTGTTATGGGATGTCTAGGCCTGAACGATAAAAAGTTATGAGTCCTACTACTGAATATTTGCCTGCGTGTATCAGTTTGATCATATCTGTAAGTATATATGCAAGAGGACAATTGAGCCAGAGTCCTTCGCCTGGTCACCATCACCCTCAGAGCACTGACAGGCTGAGCAGAATCACTTCACGAATTGGTTCGGGCATTTATAATTGCTACCTGCTCGTTATGTAATAACTGTGTATATGTTTCATTGATAACATTATCAGGAACCATTTAAGACGATCATAAAAATATTGATAAGTCGTGTAAGAAATGATATGTGTCTATTTAGTCGAATATCTTAAGAATAGATTCTTATTAACCAACTTACAGCAATTTAATAATAATGTATGTGTTCGCATCTCTTACATTGCACTAACTTGTGTACGTAAAGGCAGTATGATTATATTGTAAAGACTACTTTCATGTATGTACAACTGTTATTAGTTTTATTAACTCATTTCATGTGTATATTACATTTAGTAACCATGTTTACCTAACATTTTATCCCCTTTACATATTATTCTCAGCAAGCAGAAGACAATTGTCCAATGTTTTATTGCACAATTAACTCGTATCGTATCATTCGCTAATTCTGAAGACATAAATTTGAAGCCAGTCACCATGAAGCAGTTATCATATAACATTCATACTGCTCACAATGCAATCTTTGGCGACAAATCGTTAGTGAAAACATACATCGATACCATAAATCTGCCAGCAAGATATGTGGTCACACTCCATTTATTCCATGTATGCCATTTACCTGCATAATAACATATTAAAGAGTTGATTGCATGTTAGATAAATTTTTCCTTATTAATCAAGTGAATAAACATCATGTTTTTTTGCACTACAGCAGCTGCAGCATTGATTACAATAAACAGTTACTGACCTTTCGCATATTGACATAAGGGTTATTAGGCCAAGTGCACCAATATTTCAAAATCAGTCACTGGCTGGGTACAAATTTAAGATATTAGTTAGGGGCGTTATCATGAAAAATAAGGTACGTCATTTTACAAGAGGTAATTTTTTAAAGGTACAAAAGGCACATTGTTTTATTGTAAAATGTTGTATTGTATAAACTGTGTCTATCCTAACTTCCTAGCCACCCAAATGTGTTTTAATGAACCATAATTTTATATAATTTGAATGCTGTTTAATTAGAATGTTTACATTGCCTACTGAATGACAAGGTCAGTGTAGATATATAGATGTAAACATCAAATGAGATGAAAAATGTGGTTCATTAAAACACATTTGGTCAGTGAGGATGTTTGAATAGATATAGTATATACCAGGGCTGGGTCCAATTATGTAATTGTAATTGTAATTGATTACTGCAAAATCATGTAATTGTAATTGTAATTGATTATGGTTTCAAAATGTTGCTGTAATTGTAATTGTAATTGTTATATTTCGTATAATTGAAATTTTATTTCAATTACAATCAATTACAATCAATTACAGTATGTTTCATATCACAAACTACCTGAACGCATTGTCAATAAAAATATAATTTAAGTCTCACATGAGTTGAAAATCAAGACTAATAATAACACCTGCTTATATATTTACATTTAAGTCTCAGTATTCACTATCTGGTGGGTACTGGTCAGTGGTGCTAGTGGTGGGTAGCCTTAGCAATTAGCCTTTTCAGTAAGTTGGTAACAGCCAGGAAGCAATAAACAATGCACAGACATTCAGTGAAACATTGCAGAATTAGCAAGCCAATTACACCCCTTGTGTTGTGGTGGGTTGGAGACAGGTCAGGTGGCAAGGACTGTTTATATGGCCTCTCTTCCCATTCCCAACTCACACAAAGCAAAGGGCAGACCAATTAAGAATGTCAGCTTAGAGCAGGAGCTACAACCTCAAAGTAAACACATCAAACCCTATTATTAGTATTTTCCAAAGAAAAATTTAAGAAATGCGCACGGATAAATGTCTGCATTGGAATATGTCCTGTAGGATTATGTCTGGATATTGCATTGTATTTTTATATATTAAAAATATGTTTTAAACAGCTATCTTTTTATTAGTATAATTCATAGTTACAATTCAACAAAATGTACAAACATTACCGTTATATTAGTTTATCAGTTGTGTACAAAATATTGAAATTAAGCAAAACGTGCAAAAATACATAATTAACAAATGCTGAATATATTTGGTTCCGCATAATGTAATTGTAATTGAAATTGAAACAGTGTAATTGTAATTGTAATTGATTTAGAAAATTATGACTGTAATTGTAATTGAAATAAAAAATTTAATGTAATTGTAATTGTAATTGATATAATTTTGTGTAATTGGACCCAGCCCTGGTATATACTGTAGAACATGATTTTATGTCAAAAATACTAAAACTTTATATATGAGACAAAACTGACAGGCTCAAGGACTTATTGTTAGTTTAAATACTGGTATAACCAGTAGTGATCATGTCTTGCTATCTTAGACATTGTTATTATTAGTAGTAGGTTACTAACAGTATCAGCCCTCGTGTTCAGTTCTTATTATCACATACTGACAGTGATAGCCCCCATGTTCCAGTCTTATTATTGACAGTGACAGCCCTCATGTTGATTGTCAGACACTTTCAAGTTGCCTTGAGTGTGAGTCATGAGATCAAAAACTGGGGGTTCCTGCCACCTGGTATCTGTGCCAGGGGGGAGTAAGACATCCCACACAAAGGAAATGCATAATCTGTGGTTGAGTCACACTACTACTTCTAAACTGAACTTCTTCAATTTGCATGTTCTGTTAAGGATGTCGCTGCCGAAATCGTTTTGCGAAATCAATTTCTTTCCCCAGCTATTTCGCCCTCCACTGTCACCACTCCGAAAAGACCTGTGATGTCCTCCCATCTTTGCTGTGATTTGACTCTGCTTCTTTCCCCTCCCATTGTTCCCTCCAGTACCTGTTCCCTCCAGTACCTGTTCCCTCCAGTACCTGTACTAGTAGATTGGAAGCACACACTTTGGTCCCACGGATTTTGGCTGGATTAAAGAGATGTGCTGATTTGGTGAATCACAGAATAATACAATATAATATAAAATACTTCTATTGTGTTAAAATCCCCCGGAGACCCATGCTCGGTAGTGCACCAAAACAAACAGGGTTAAGCAGTTTCAAGTCAATTAGCAGTTCCAGTTGTAAACAGTTGGATTGGTACGCTGAGGAGCTGTGGAGAATAAGCAAGATGTTGTTATATTTCCAACAGACTTATTGGTAACAGGGAGTGAGTTCCATAGAGTCGGTGAAGCAATTTACAGTGTGTTGAGATTTGTTAAAAAAAAATTGCAGATTACTGATTAAGGTGGATTAACTGACTAACAAGGTCTTACTGTATACAAATAATACTACAAGGCTAAGACATTATCTACACCATTTTGTTAGCCTGTGATATTGCTGAGTATATTACTTGAGACTTTAACCTTTCATGTGACGCCACTTGTCACAGAAGACGTGCCAGCTGTCTTTGGAGACATTTCTTACTTGCTGACTCTCCCAGACTGCCACCATAACATCTGCAGCAAAACAAGGTTCATTGCGACATCTGGTGATCTTCATTTGCAATCCTCTAGTCAGGTTCATATCATCATGTTCTGGGAGGTTCGTACTGTTATGTTCATACCATTGTATCCATATCATCATGTGTTCTTATTTCATACCATCTTGTGTTTACCATACTGTATGTTCATGCCATTATGTGCTTACCATAATGTTCATACCATTGTGTTTGTTCCATGCATAACTTAACAAAGCCTTGTGACAATATAGCTAAAATCTATAAGTTGGAACAGGATAAAGTAAAACCCTTGAACTTGGTACATAACAGCCATGAAGTTTAACAGTATTGCAATTTTTTAAGTGCTTATTTCAAGTAATTTCATGCTTCGAAAATGCAACAAGATTTTTGCTTTGGTGATTGTCACTGATTGATCTGATTCCAGCAAATTTGTGATAAAAATGATATATTTTATTCAAGAAATTGCTGTTTGTTGTACATGCTATTTTAACATAATATTAACAACTTTGGAACCAGTGCAAGACGATCACCTCAGATGTTGATAAGCAGTTGTTATCACCCAGTCTAGTCTTGATTGCCTGATTGCTGTCTGTTGGGAAAACACATTCTCATAAATACCCCAACCCCTTATCATAGTTCCTGTTTGCCCCAGGCATGGATGCTCCTGAATACATCAGTAGGGCGCTACAGGAAGGAGGGTGACATCCCTCCCTCTCTACATCTGACTCCCTATTGTGACAATCACATGCTCCACTGAGCCAGTCATGCCTTGTTTTTGATGTCCTACTCATGAACTCTTAAGTGCCGTAATTACATTAAGTTTAAGTAGGGGTAGACAGGTGTGTTGAAACAGCATGATTTGTGCCATGGTCATTGTAATGTGGATCCTCCAGGTGGAGCATGTCTGTGTTAACTGGGGTGTGACCATCACTGAATTCCAAGTGGAAGTACCATAACACCTGATGGACCCCCCAATCCCATACATAATATACCCTTCCACCCATCACCTCCAGACAGCACTGCCATGCCTTACCAGTTTATGGGGGTAGACTATTAAAGTATGATATCATAGTAGCTAGGTCACATGAACTTTAGTGTGTTTTAATTATTCAAGATGAACATGCATAGTTTTGGATAGTGTGCTTATTGGTGTCATATAGCAGACAAGTGACAGTAATTAATTATTATGAGGTAATTTTCATGCATTAATTGTTATTAGTAGTAGTGGCCAGCTTCAGCCTCTTGAGACAATGTTTGTCTTGGCTGCCATGTCAGTGCCAGCATGGCGCCTCTCACCCTTCATCTCCTGGTTAATCCGGTACGCTTCAAGCTTCAGTGTCGATAGTAGAACCACCAGTAAGACTGGCTTGCCAGGTAGATAGATCTGTCTTCATCAACTGTCAGCAATTTGTTCTGTTTACAGTGGATTTGCCTTTAGTTTGCTTCTCCCAGACGATGGTCTTTGGGAGGCGGTCACCAGATAACCACTGTATGTACCCAATCCATGGTAGTTGTCTATGAGAATGCTGCTCAGTGGTGTTGACTTGCAGTGTTGCATAAATTAATGGAGGTGATGTTTTCCTCGAAATTGAAATCAAACATATTTTTATATTCTTAGGTTTGCATAAAAGAAACTCACATTTTAGCAGGGATACAACTAATGCATGAATGGATTGTTGTCAGATCCTGTTAATCTAACTGCCAGTGTTAGTCCCTTTTGTACCAAGGGTAGGTTGGTCTAATTAAGTCAGACTCTTCCAGGTAGATGTGATGTATATGATATCCTCATGGGGGGGGCAGGGGTAGCTTCAAGTGATTGTCTGGTAGCTGAACTTGTTAAATAAATATTTCTTCGTGGAAAAAAGATTAGCCAAGTTGAAGATCATTGGCAGATACATCCTACTGTTATAACCAGGTGAATTGTACAACTTGGAGTTGTTCGTAGGTATGCTGTCTTTTTCCGAAGAGCCACTACAAACTGTTGGTCCCTTCTACTTGGTGTCTACACACTATCTATACCAGGGGAAATAAAAGATCCCACACACTGCGTAAATGTGTAACATGTCATGGAAAAACTGTTTGGCATATACACACTGAGAATTCCGACATATATGTAATCATAAATAAGCTTCTGTAGTATTGCACTGTATACAACCACAAAGGGCTGTGTTTATTTAACTGATACAAGGTTATCAGGATAGAAACAACACTGTCCGACTAATGACTGATGTATAGTGAGAGTAGACTTGTAGCAGCTGGTCATTTACTGTAATACATTCCCAGTCAGCATGATTTAGATGTAATTAGTGCCAGCTAATGATGTTCACCTGTCTCTTATCTTGTGCCTTTCCTGTTCCACCATTAGGTTTAGTATCCTGAAATTTAAAACTAATGTAAATATTTCTTGCATTGTAGCATTATGTTAAGCAATAGTAAACACACACACATGTATGTGTTGTGCACTGACTTAATAGCCATAGCCAATAGTCATATGGTATTGTGACTGGTAAAATGTATGGTATATGGTAATGTGACCCGCTGGTCAAAATACCATATAGTATATTGATCTGGCAGACTTTCTCCTATAGGAAACTCTGCCAGATGGGAAAGTGACCCTATGGGAAAGTGACCCACCCTATAGGGAAATGACCAATTCATTTCAATGACTAGAATAGGTTTGTTTTCCTATTGCAATGTAGTGAAGGAGGTCACCACTAACAATTGAAGATGAAGAAGTAATACACCCACCAATTTTATTAAGTTTTTATAATTTGTAAGTGGATCAGATATTAGGAGTAAGCATTTTTATAAACAATGTGTTCACATGACTTTTAAATTCACATTCATTTCCTGCCAATTAGAATGTTGAATCGGTGTCAGTTGGCCAATGTGTTCAGAACTTCGATTACTAGTCCAGCAGTGTGTGCTGCATTCCTGACCCAACTTGGTTCCTAGCAGTAAGTTGGCCAATCACAGAGTATCATTTGGTCATGTGATAGCTTTGGTCATGTATTGCTTACCAAAAGCATCAAGATGGCGGATTGGTAAACGATGAAACTGACATTCAGTCGGTTGAGATGTGGAAGCGAATTCCTTAGCATGTACATTTCGGTTAAACAAAGTAACAATATACCTCCTTGCTTTGTTAAATTATTATGTTTTTTTATGGTTTAAGTATTACTGTGTGGGATACCATTTATGTACGTTTACATAACGGTTTAAAAAAATTTTTGGGCATATCAAAACACTTCGTTAAATCCATGATCATATACATTGGTTCCCATTCTAGAATTTAAGCGAAATTCATATTTTATCGCACCTCAAATTCACGTAACGAATAAACATCATTAGAGATGCACGCATGTATTTCAAGGATTTGCCACAAGGATCTGGTCAAGCGCCACCAGTCAAGTCGGCAGATATATGGCGGTTGGTGTGTTGGCAGTAAAATATCCGACAACTAAGACAATGTTCAGTTCAATGTTGGATAAATTTTATCCACCAGGTGTCAGAACTATTCATAATAATTCATAATAATTCATAATAATTCATAATAATTCAATTCACCTGGCTCATGATGGTGGTATGCATTACTGTTTAATTTACATCCTGAACTTTCTGAAACATAATCATCATACAGGCAGTATATGTTTTATTAAGAGTTACTGTGCTTGCTAAATGACCAAATGATTGGTATTTATTTTCGCATAAATAGAACAAAATAGGTAGAATTTATTCTGGAAATTATTGCAAATTTCTTGTAATTTTAATGTGATCAACAGATTAAAGTGTAGATATGTTACGGTTTCCAAAGTTGGACATTTGATACAGTGCACACACAGGGTGGGGTACTCTGTTCATATACAACGTAAACGGATAGAACTTTCATATTGCAATGAATGCTGTGCACATAATTGACACAATTTATGTGATGTCCGGGGGGGAAGGGGGGTATTGTATGCATGGGCAAAGCAAACAGTCAGTTCAAGAGGCATTTCATTTGCCATGACCTTATAATGTATAGTAGGACATATATCAGTGTTTAGTGTGGCTGTTTACAAATTCATCTGACATCGACAGTGATTGCATACATCACTGATGTACTTCTAAGTCAGCATTGTCAGATCAGCGCCCAGCTATCAGCAGCTAAAAGAATGGGTTTCCGGTTAGCCATTTTATAAATAGACTCCTGTGTAATGCATCATTGTTGTGTATAACCGATTGACCAAATTTCCCAGGGTTATGTGGTTATGATGACTTGGAGTTATGTGAGGTCAGAAATTATGTGGCGTTCATTTGTGTATTGAGTTTCATCGCATTCACAAGTGTTGGATGTTTACCTGCTAGAACTACTTGGACGTGATGAAGTACCGGTAGGTAGTGATCGGCTTCACTTTCACTGAAATGATTTATTGACATTCTGGGCTACATTTCATTGATATATATTATACGCACGCACGCACGCACGCACGCACGCATGCACGCACGCACACACATCAATGAAATGTAGCCCAGAATGTCAATAAATCATATATATATATATACATATATATATATATGTGTGTGTGTTGATAAATCATATATATATATATATATATACATCCATAAATGTACTTCTGTGCTGAAATGATTGTTGACAAATAATTGTTAAATATCCATTGTTGTACGTCTCCCATTTTAATAATTACTGTAATGGGGAACAACCAATGGGATTAGATTTAATATAACTGCTTACGGCTACTATCTCTGTTTAATTATAAGTATGACCAACTAACTAACTGTCTGTATAGTGGTGTTACTATAATTTATGATTGCATACATTACTGAGCTACTTATTGACACTGTCTGGCATGCAGTCAACAATACCTTTGATTTGTAATCAGGTGTCTGATCATTAGACGGACGTTTATATGGAGGAACATTTACAATACGTACGTTGACAAACTGACCACATGTCAGAGAGTTTGTTCGTACGAGGCTGGGACGATTATATTATAAATTATTGCTGACCGAATACATCAAGTGTTGTCTGTATCAGCAGTGAACAAAATAGATTTCCTGTTGGCCGTTATAAATAAACCTTCCTGTTTGATCAGTCACTGTGTATTGTTTGATCAAATTTCCTTGTTTTATGGTTATGTGGTTGTGGTTTGTGATGATTTGAGCATATGCGAGGTCAGAAGTTAAAGGTGATCATTTGCGTATTGAGTTTCATCCCGTTCGCACATGTTGGATGTTTACCTGCTAGGCCAGTGGATGTGATGAAATATAGGTAGGTAGTGATTACCTTCATTTACAGAACACTGCAATGATTTATTGAAGTTCTGAGCTACAATTAGTTATCCATTTATCTTCTAATTAACATATAATTTGACAGAGTACTTCTGTGCTGAATTGATTGTTGACAAATGATTATTAAATCTGTGTGAAGATTTTTTAGGTATGGTGCAAAGGTTTCTAACTAAAAGAAAAACATATATCATGTACAGGCATATGTGATACTTTTCACTATGGTTAATGAGAAACGTGAGATTTTGTACCATGCATATAAGAAGTCAGCCCTTTCTTGGATACAGAATCTGGGATACATAATATTATAGATATTTTGTTTTATCAGTTGGATCCAAATTTTGGCACTGAAAACAATCCAACTGTCTCCAGTTATCTGGGTACAGCTGTTCTAAGTAAGCAGATTTTCCATGTCTACAATCAATACTATAATATTACTTACTGAATCATGAGGGACTTCAGCATTATCAGTCTCCTTCATGACACATGTAAATAGATTATGTAGTGGTCTGCCACACTGTCTTGTGAACTATGCCTCTCCCACAGGGGTGAGCTGTTAGATAAGCACTAGGGAAAATACAAACAAAACCAGCTCGATTAACCAGGAGCTATGATTTTACATGTATTGTACATGTATATAAAATGTGTATTGATTTTATTATGATTGTTCATTCAAGACAGTCTTATTGTTTTACATGCACACATGCATGAGCTATACATATAACATTCTTCAGTTATAAAGATGTGTGCATAAATAGAATGTTCTATTAGGTATAATAATGTTGACTTGCTGGGGGTTCTTGCCAACTCTTGCAATTTCATTTTCTACAAAATCAATATTGGTCATGCAACAAACCATCTAATTAAGTAGATACACAGTACTGCACACACACGCACGCACGCACGCACGCACGCACGCACGCACGCATGCACACGCATGCATGCACGCCTGTGTAAATGCCTGCCTTGGATGATAGTAGTTATACATACGAAGAAACTAACCCATACAGACTACTCCCTCCTCCTACTTTTGATGCTAACCTGGATCAAATCATTCATTTCCAGGTCATCACATCTGGAGATAATCAGTTCATTTCCTCTGTTGCTCGGCAACCAAAATTAGGTCAGGTGTAAAAAGAAGTCTCAAACATCTGTGATATAGACCACAATGACAGGATCTCATGTAATAATAATAATTGTAATAATAATAATAATGCAAAAACTTTGATGCCGCCTAAACCCTTGGAAGCCCACGCTTATAGGAAACGTTGAAATCAGTCAATCTTATAACACTCTTTAATGTGGATTTTTCATTTATTTTCTACATTAGGATATTGCCTACAAAAGCCTGTATTTGTAGCATTAATAATAACTGAGCACATGACAGTTAAGTTTGGCATATACACAAATGTATTGTGTTTATACAAAACATTGTAGTACACATGTCATATACAAATGTTGACAAACAGAAATGAATACACTGTCAGTCACTTTTAGGCTCCAGTTCCTCCCACTACTAAGTGATTTTCTCCCAGGTTATTGCATGCTTATGCCCCCCCACCTTTGTTTCCAAGACCACATTCACCCAGACATTCCACCCCACACATTGACAGAGAACCCTTGGCCTGGGTGTATCTTATGCAAGCCCTAGTAACCTGAAGCAGGGTTTATTTATTGCCCAGCCATGACACAGGAAGCCTGTGTAGAACCAAGACTATTGACTTCAGCTGGTGCAGATAACAAGTCCCTTTTACTTGTGAGAATACCCCTCAACATTAAACTCTGCTCTGGTCACCTGAACCTTGGCTGTGTCATCATAAACATTTTATGTGGCACTTGGACTAACTAACCAGGCTTCTTCACTTGAAACGAGCAGGCTTTGCACTTTCAGCTGTGCATGCTTGGTTAAAATCAGTCATGTGTATTGATATTTCAGGCTAATTTACAATTTCGATGATATATTTCACATATCTGATGGTTCCCCTTTTGGACCCACACACGTTTTTGTTAATCCTTTACAAACTTGGCCGAAATTATTACGGCTTTATAGGTAATTTAAAACTCATTATTACCTAATTTTTCAATCCCCAAAATTTTAATTCGGATGACCTGTAAAACCATAATAATTTTGGCCAAGTTTGTTAGTGATAACCTATTTTGTAGTGTAAGTTTTTGTAAGTTTGAATCCATTGTGCACTGTATAAGCTTTTTAAAAATTAAAAGAACATGCGGGCAATGCAGTGCAATTATTTTTCTGGTTATATGTTTGTATAGTCCAAATAAAGATTGGGTCAGTAGTTATCCACCTTTTCATTTCCTCAGTAAGCAACTGACTGTGTAGGCTTGACTAGGCTGTCCAACGGATGTGTACAAACATGGTCTAGCAGGAACTAGAGGAGACTCGGGTGGGTGGGATACAAGATATGTTGATCCATAGAGACAGACACCGCTGAGCCTTGTCTGATCCCCAGCTAATAACATAGGTGATGTCAAGTACAAAAACAGAATCTTACTGCAGTTCTAGGTCATGACAACCAACTGTTGGGCTGATCCACTATGAAGGCAGAAAAAGAACAATGGTTGAGTTATTTGAGTATCAAAACTATCATAGTAGTAAGTTGCCAGTAACACTAGAAGCATGGAGTGCAGTGTTATCGTAGGTATTCTGTTCATCATCATATTCACAAATATAGCATATATCATACATCATAGTCAACATGTATCGCATTAAACTAATGGAAATATAAGAATCAAATTAAATAAAAGTGCATTTTTAAGTGAAAAGTCATTAAATGTTCTTGGTGAAATCTGAGTTGAATCCTCTGGTGACACGTAACAGGAGCTCCTTCAGCTAAGCTACATATATATTTGAGATTATATATATATATATATATATATATATATATATATATATATATATCATCATCTCAAATGTGCCATTTTCGTCATTATTCCAATTGTGCCCTTATATTGCATATACCCGGTATTATGCCATTTTTGCAATTTTCTTTTGTTTTAGTATGTATAATTTTTGCAAGTGCCTTTCTAACACAAGATATTTACCTCATCAAGACACAACATGAATCACCTATGACATACATCGGCCAGCTTTTTTTGACCTTAACTCTCACCTCACTGTTCAAAGGGTTAGATTCTGAGGTGGTTTACTCCAACAGCTACCGCAGTGCAATTTCTTTCCACTTTCGAACGCGGTTGTACACCAATATTCTGCTTCATTAAGTTCTTCCACCAGCAGTGGTTCATCATAACCACAGAATGCTAAGTAGCCCTGGGTTCCTCCAGCTCAGCTTACACACATGCCACAGGCAATGTGACTGCTAATCACTGTAAACAGAAGGAGCAGATGCTTCTCAAGAGCTACACCTCAATGCAGTGTTATTGTTTTCCTACTGGCAACTATGACGTGGATGAAAAATTAACTTGACATGTTAATCTTTGTTTCACTGGTTTTCAGTAAACCATATCATCGGGCATTTGATCTTGGGTGTAAAGCTAAGGACCTGATTTTTATTGTCTGTGACAATGTCATGGGAAGCCCAACCCAGGTTAGTTTTGCCTGCAACAGGTTTATATCGATGTCACAGCCAATTTCATTTAATGTAGAGTTCAGCTTTGAAGGATTTATGCTGATAGTAAGTAGGTTGAAGGTAAGGTTCACGAAAAGGTCTCCACTTATTTGCCAAGTTCGTCCAGGAATGAACGCCTACACTTTCCAGTGAATACAGCTTGGTGACGTTCTCAGGCCATATTCACACGATCAGAATCCAGATACAGTCACTTAAGAATGAGAGACTGAAAGAAAGCACTGGGTTTTTACCTCGGTGTGATTGATACAGGTATTGTTGCGTTTGGCTCAGATTTCAGACCCTCTGTACTTAGTACTTTGGTGCACCCAGATAGATTGGCACCGTAATAACATCAAACTGCCAAGGTTTACAGCTGATAGCGATGTGGTGGACATGCTAAAACAACTGAGTGAATGCCAACCCCCTTGGCACCTGGGTGTCAGTGTAGGAGCACCTTTAGTGCAAGGTTACATGGTACCAGGCACTGACTCGATGTAACTAGCAGTGGCTGTACTTTTTGTACCAACAGAAACTGCTCTCATGTCTTCAGGACAGTTGGAATATTTTATCTATAAAATTAATGTTCATTAATGCTGGGTTATTGTTTTCTCTGCTGATTAGTGATGCTATTAAATCATTTATTTTATTATTGAAGTCACTTTAAAAGGTATTAACTTTGAGAGACATTCTCAAAGTTGCAATGTAAATAAAATAAATGCTGCATAAACCGGTCCAAAATAATTTTTTTTAGCAAATTCATTATTTATTTATCAAAATGCATCAAGGTAAATATAATAAATGCTACAGCATAAATAAAATAAATGTGTCGAGGTAACTGAATAAGTGTTTCAAGCAAGACAAATGCTTCAAAGTAAATGTGAAAAAGAAAAAAACATTGTCACCTAAATTATATTGATGTTAAGAAATATATTCAAGTTTAGATAAATCAGTTTCAAGTGCTTGATGTGCAACATTTAAAACTAGATAAAAGTTGAACCTGAATTTATAATACAGTATAATTATTTCTGTCCCATATTCGACTAGGAAGTTGTTCCTGTGACTTTTCTGTCCACTGCAATTCATAGACTGTTGTGCAGCTCTGAGCTTCTGGTTCGCCAGAACGTGCAGTCATTCAATTTATGCCATTCAGCTTTATCATAGATTTTCTGTCAAAGCCAGCCTATTGTAGGGAGATATTTATGCTTGTAAGTTCTTTAGAAGATTATTCGATTTAGCCAGATAGATGTGCAGTTTATAGTACACTGAATTAATTCCTGCCATGAGATAAATTTCTGCTTCATCTACGATATTCTGTGTTACAAAGCGTACAGGATGTGTGTGTTGTCCCAGTGAAAACTAATTTAGCATGCAGCTCATGTTTTTGTAGACTGAACTTTTTTTGAAACTTGAAATTTGAGTTGGTAACTTACTCAAGATTTCGGGTTCCGTGCACAAAACAGATAATACTAGTCCTTCTAAAAAGTAGCAGCGATGATAAAGGTGTTGGTTTGAGCCTAGATTACTGCTGCTGAGCATGTGGTCAGATGTTCCCTAGAGACATAAAATCTTACCATCAGTAATAACCAATGATTAATCAGTGGAGAATGCCTGTTGAAATTGAGCAAATAAGTCTCATCATTTGACAAGAGTGTTGTTGCTGGTTTTGACATCTCCCCTCTGTATGAACTGGGGGAAGATCAGTATTTTCAGTGGGTGTTTGTAGGTGTTGGTGTTTTTTTTATTCTGCACACAACCTGCATATAAGATGTCTTAGTGCGGCCATCTGTTGCCTATGGCTTACTTGCTGGGAGTCCTAATCAAGTCTGTCAATTTCATTTTCAAGAAAATCAATGCTAATCATACCATCCATCTCCATGCCACAACCAAAGACAAGGTGTAAAGAGATCCTCAGCAGCTGCCCAAAAGCCACTAGGTATTTATGTAATTGCACAGTGTTGTACATCTCAAGTGTAACCTTTTCCCTGGTCAAAATACATATTTACTCTGGAAACAATTCTACAAAGGATGTACAGCCCTGTACTCACATGCAACTGATTCATTTGAGATGAAAACATGTGAAATAGAAACATTGTGTCTGTCAGGAATGATTTCAAGGCTTTGGTCTCCTACAAGCATGGCTTTACCATAACAGTAAGTTTGCCATCTTGCAGAGATCGACCATCGTAATTAGTTTACCTTTTAGTTGTGCAGAAAGTTTATCTTATTGTTTTACTTGTTCAGTTGTGTGTATGGATTACTACTATAAACCCCTGGCTAGGGCTCTTGCCATATTTACTTTGCCAATTTTACCTGGCACCCTTTCATCGTGTATACCAGTAACAACTCATTAACTCTTCTATAGCATTTATTTGGAGAACTAGGCATGACTCAGAATGTCACAGAGGAAGCCTATATTGTGTTCAGAATCCTATTTTTAACCCATTTCACTGCATTCCCTGCAGGATTTAATGTAATGGGGAGGGGTGTGGAAACATGACTGGGTTCTGTGGCTGTCCCATCATCAGACTAATTAGCTGAGAGTAATCATGGAGACAGCTGTCAGAAGTGTGTTGTGAGTTCCAGCTGACTGGGGTAATATGTTGGAGTAGGGTCAGTAATGTGTTGGAATAGGGTCAGTAATGTGTCATGGCTAGACCGTTTGCACAGTAATGATAATGTGGACATACTTGACATTTGCAAGCAAGCTGTCTATTTGGAATCATAAATGCACAAATTATATTTTGTTTATTAGCACTATATTTCATATTTCTGACACTGATGAACATTTACATTATATCAGCTACTTTGGTATAGTAAAATGTTGCTTATTTAAAAAAAAAACATTAAATACCCTTATATGATGTTGGATTTAAAATGGTTATGTTGAATATCCTTGGTAGTGATTTAAAATGGACATTTTCTAGGCAGGTGGAGGTATCTTTCACAGGTTTATGTACAAAGTGATTTAGAAATATACCACAAGTAATATCAGGAAATGTAAAACTAGAATTGTGGTTATATGTCTGGTTTATATTTACTGGTAAACTATCCAATGATAAAATGAGACCTGTGTCTACTAGTATCAGAGAATACTCAAAGTTGGTAAGAAAGGATTCCAGGAGTATGAGATAGAATGTGCCAAAACTGCATGGCTAGAAGAAAACACGCACATTATGTCAGATTCAGTTGTATTGTTATTTTCCATTTTATTATGTCTTAAACCTGGAATGTTGGTCTTCCTGTAATCAAGTCAGATGATCCAGTACTGAGACCACAGGAAGTGGACCCAGCAGACTGGTATCATAGACACAGATAGCTTGTCATAAACAAGATCTCATGTAGGCCCTGTCCCACACACTGACAGTGGGCAGGGTTATCAAATCATCTACAGAGCATAATGCCTCCACTGTGGGTCCATTAATATGCACTGGTCTCCTAATGAGCCATCATCTGAATCCTACAGGATGTTCCTGACCTGTTGACCTTTATATACCATCTGTATCCTGAAAGCAGTATGTTTTGAGAAGATACTGTCAGATACTTTGGCTTGCCCAGTTTCATACATGTACTCCTATCGTAATGGGTCATTCGGAGCACATAATTGTTGGCCCTCCTGGTGGGTCCACCCCTACAAACGTGGATTTGAATTTTGTCACATCTGGAACTCTCCCAAGTTTTCTCAGCTAAAGCGTATTGTAAAGCAGAGATGAAAGGGTCAGCTCACTTAAAGGATAAGGAGCTCCTTTAGCTAAGGCTTACCTCTCAAACATAGATAGAATTGATTTGTTGAGAGGTGAATTTTGATTCAAGGATCTTCTTGTGCTGTTGCAGACCTACCACATTGTTTCCCGTATGCAATACGGATGTGATACTAAGATGTATACTGCAGTATCATGTCTTTGTACGCATTTGTTTAAAATAATTTTTGGGGGATAAATTTCATATTTGTTGTGTTCATCACGCAAATATAAAATGAATGACAAACTTAAAGTGGGCGAAGAACCAACACTTTTGGTGTTAGACAGATTTCTGGTGAAACCTAGCTAATTTTGTTTGATGTTGGTATATTTCGTAGCCTGATATATGGTGACACTTGATCGGAATAGGGATGCTATGAACCAATGGAAAATGTTATACAGATATGTACAGCATTATACATAATTTTAAGTAAAAAATATGGATTTCAGCTAAATTGTGTGGCCGGTCTGCTTTTAGTCATATATTTAGTCAGATGCCCTTATGATAACACGTGGCATCCTTCATTATATGTAAGCTTTTGGCAGCAGTGTCTGCTAAACAGACAGCTGCGTGACATAACAAAACCTGCATATTTACATTCTGGGTATTGGATGATGATAATAATAATAAAACTTGTAGCGCGTAATTCTTCAGGAGTCCCAGCTCAGAGGTACAATAAAACCTATCTCAGTCAGCAGAAATGTGTTCACTTAGAAGATGGATGTTTATTATGGCAGGTTTTACGGTGTAATGCATTTTCCATATGCGCCTTTAGCCTGATGGAGCAAGACTGGTAAGTTACTCCATTAGTTGACATCTTTGAAGATTTGCGGTCTGATTCCAACAAAAGCCTGTTGTTTGAGGATGATGAATAGTCGACTAATGACTGAGTGAACCTTACATAATGAATCTCATATTTCACTCTCCTGACACATGCAAATCAATCGTCATTTGTCATCCTCCTGGTGTCAAAATTGTCACAAGTGAGGCTCTCGTGAGTTTCCTGTGAGTGACCCGTTGTGTGGGGTTCATGCGCAGTGATTGTAATGACAATGAAGTCTGGCTAAATGTGGTTCAGGTGGGCTCTGAGGAGTGACAGTGTTGTGTGACTGATGTCGTGATTAACTGGGGCTGTTAGCTTGTTGCAATGCATTGATTTCTGTTGCCATGATGCCATTGTTATCTGTCAACCAGATATAGATTGTGGAAGCAAACTATGCCCCGGGGGAGGGGTCTGTGCATGTAGATATTTACTCTATTGTATGGTAATGTGGGAATACAAATTGTGCCTTTTCACTATGCTAGATAAGGGGGATGCCTGTGTCCAGTTGATCCAGTTTTTAATACTGAGTGATTGTGTTTACAAGTGGTGATATTTTGGGAGACTTATATGAATAATTCATGCTACATTCCACAGGTGACCTTGTTTATATAGGGGCTCCCCACGAATACCTATAACAAGGTAGACATTCTCCAAAGATTTCTGCTTTCTTATGTAGCAAATGAATGCATATCCCACTCTAGAGCATTGTTGCACTGTCAGAAATGGTACACATTTACCCCGTGTGGGATATTCTACTTCCCCTGGCATATACACCAGGTAAGAAAAACCTATGGTTTTTAGTGTCTACAAAAGACCCGTACTTCCAATGTCTTTCCCATACGCCAGGTGCTAGGGCAGTCAGCCAGTTGTACCCAATGTTTACAAAATATTTAGGTTGGCTGCAAGCCTGGGGTACAAACCCTGTACCTCCCAGTCACAAGGCAAGCACCCTCCAACCATTGACCCACCGCGCAAGTACTCCGCCATTTATACATTTACGAAGTACAGTTTTTGTAACAATCACATATCAGAAATTACATTTACAAGACACAGTGTTGTGTCATATTGTCACTATGGTGTCACATATACCACCCATGATGCAGTGGGTATCACATTCTTAGTTCAGTCTGTCTGTCTATCTGTCTACCGTCAATCCAGGAAATCTCCACTGATCTTGTGATCTTTGGATGCCTTCTGCCCCAGCCCTTGTGGTTTACAGTTCGGTCCAGTGCTGCAGTGTTGAAGGCTTGGCATGTTCTGTTGTATACTCAGAAGTCAACCAGAGTTTATTATGTGCAGTAATTGATTGGTTAGTACCAGGTAAATGTTTATCATGCTTGGGACAGTACTTCCTGTCTATATTGAGATGAGTGAGAATGAGTTTAGTGGCTGCTCAAGTGTGTATCACCACAGCACTGACAAACCGTCACCTCAACTGTAGCCATCCCTGTACAGGAGTGTGCGTGTGGAAACTTCTAGGGGTGTTAAAAATGTGTATTTTTTAGGGTCGTAAATTTAAATTGCCGAATACATATCGGTGTGAATGACTAAATTAAGAACTTTTGTGTGTTTCATTAACGATTTATATATTTATATTTGTCAGTAACTGATGAATTATATATTTGCCAGTAACTGATGAATTACAGTATAATATTACGTAATTACTCATTTGGAGTAAGAGGAAGAGGTGATGTGGGTCATAGTTTCTCTATTCTAAGAAGGAAGCATTGGTTACCATTTTGTTCATACTGGTAGAAAGCAATTGGCTGTGTCTACATAGTGTTTCCCTTTCTGGAATAGGGAACTATGAGGTAGTACCCATCCTCTCTCCCAATCCTCCTCCCATTCCTTTCTCCTTCACTCCCACTCTCCCCATCTCCCGCTCACCCCCTCACTCCCACTCTTCCTTCCCCTTCTCTCGCACTACGCCCTCATTCCTACTCTTCCTTCCCCATCTTCCGCTCTCCCCCCTCACTCCCACTCTTCCTTCCCCTTCTCCCACTCTCCGCTCACTCCCACTCTTCCTTCCCATTCTCCTGCTCTCACCCCTCATTCCTACTCTTCCTTCCCCATCTTCCGCTCTCCCCCCTCACTCCCACTCTTCCTTCCCCTTCTCCCACTCTCCCCTCATTCCTACTCTTCCTTCCCCATCTTCCGCTCTCCCCCCTCACTCCCACTCTTCCTTCCCCTTCTCCCACTCCCCCCTCATTCCTACTCTTCCTTCCCCATCTTCCGCTCTCCCCCCTCACTCCCACTCTTCCTTCCCCTTCTCCCACTCTCCCCTCATTCCTACTCTTCCTTCCCCATCTTCCGCTCTCCCCCCTCACTCCCACTCTTCCTTCCCCTTCTCCCACTCCCCCCTCATTCCTACTCTTCCTTCCCCATCTTCCGCTCTCCCCCTCACTCCCACTCTTCCTTCCCCTTCTCCCACTCTCCGCTCACTCCCACTCTTCCTTCCCATTCTCCTGCTCTCCCCCCTCATTCCTACTCTTCCTTCCCCATCTCCCGCTCTCCCCCCTCACTCCCACTCTTCCTTCCCCTTCTCCCACTCTCCCCTCACTCCCACTCTTCCTTCCCATTCTCCTGCTCTCCCCCCTCATTCCCAATCAGTCTCATAGAACTCATTTAGTTTCCTGATACATCTTCACACCCGTTGCCATACATCAGTGGACCAGGAAGTATGGCGCCTGTCACGTTGGCAAGATATTTGGCCAGCTGCCTGGAAAGCATGCCTAGAATTCATGCATGGTGCCATTCTACACCCCACGGTGTTTCACCCCCTCTAGGGATTACTTGATTCCGTTGTCGTGGCAACATTCCCCTCACCGGTAGGCTTACAGGAGGGGATATATAATTTTCCATCAAAATTTTCCCGGAAGGCCACAGGTAACTGACTGTGAGGTGAGATAGATAAAGGGAGTTTACGAATGGCAGCAACTGTGGGGCAAATAGCATGGAGGTTTGTAATTGTATGTTTGGGCTGTTTAAAATAGAGAAATATTGTTATATATTTTGTTTGTAGTTTGGTTTTTCATTACTACCCTCATAGGCTTTCAAACCATCATAATTATGATCCCATGAATGCCTGACCCCTATGAACTTTGGCCACAGGTATTGCAGATTGTGAGTGGCTGTTCATGAATGTGCTCAACAGTAAGGTTGATATTCATGAACAGATATTGGTAAAATATATTTGGGCAGTCAAGATGTAAAATGATTTTGCGATAAAACGATCACATTTTTTACCTTTGAAAACATCTTAATGATCTGGAATCATCCAAACTGTGTCCAGTACTGTCCACCCATATCATGTGGGATTGGTGGGTTCTGTGTTTAGCTGCAAACCCCCACCACCTTATTATAAGTTATATATTACCCCTGCCATAATGCTATGTTGAAAAAGTAGGACAAAGATTGAAGATGATAGGTGCCAGGTGAGTCAATTAGTTGAGGAAGTTTGGTTCTGCTATGTAGGGGCATTGGGCCGTGACTGCAGGGTGAATTTACTGGCATATATATCAGTAGCCACCAGGCCAGCTTCTACGGCAGAGCAGTCTATGATCATGGCTTACACTGCTTGATGCAGGGGTGTTTGTATATGGAGATGTCAACATTTGGTTAGGTGAAGGAGTGAGACTTCTACACGAAGGATGGTAAGACCAAGCTCCTATCATACAAAATATGCCACCAAGGAATTTTTTCTGATGGTCCATTCTAGTGCATTTTAAATGTCTAATTACTGGTAAAACTGAGAAAAAATATTCTTCAAAACAATTTGATAGCATGAGATGCCCTTGAAGCCCAAGAGTTTGCATGTCTGTATACAAGGTATGTGTGAGGGAGATCACCCAGTACCCCACTACTCCTTCTCTTATCAGGTCCTTCTTATCACTAGTATGATTTTGTCCATATGAAGGATCTATACAAAAGGTAGAAGTGCCCATACAATGTGTACATTACAATAAATCATGTTGTTAAACCACCAACTGACATGGATTTGTTCACCAACTCATACACTTGCCTGTGCTCATTGAAGAAATTATTTCTTGCTTTTTTTGGTACATAGCTTTCAGTGGCAGTAATTAGAAAAGGTAACTCGTCTGTCAGTAACTTTCACCTTCAAAAATGCATGTTGTTTGATAAAGATTTCAGCCACAGTTCATAAAAGACACCACAGTGCGATCGGTCACAAACAGGTTAAAAATAAACGCGATGTTGTCTACCAGTATATCCTACTAGTGAGTGACTAAGTTAATTCCAAATTAGTTGGCCAAGAAAACAGCCAGCTGAGTTGTGGATCATAAATTAACGGAGGAGATAAGACACTGGGTTACTGCAAGCAGTTGCTGGTAAAAGTCTAGTTGACAGCATCTAAGGTGGAACATCTGTGCATGGTTACAAAGAGTAGCTGTTAATTAATTGCAGTACAGTTTTGCATATGGTTCACTGCTATCATGTTAGACATTTGTTTTCAGTGCATGTTCTGTGTGCTGCTATCTGTGGCTTTTGAGCTACGGATCTGACAACACGCCTTATACAGTGTAGTTACAGTTTGGCAGGTTTATTGTCTCAAAGGTGATATCATAGTTCAAATGGGCTCATAATTCCTGGTATTTCAGGCATAATGTACAAGATATTAATTAATGCGGTAGAATTGACTTTATTTCGTCGACCAGGACGGTTGTAAGGGTGCCATTTCTCAGAGAGTATACCAACCTGGTCTATCTTCCGCTGAGTGTATAATAAACCTCTTCGATGCTTAAAACCATAGTCAAATGTTAATGAACTGCGGGTAAAAGAAGCTGAAGCAAGAATATATTTTAGGCAAAGGTAATAAAATAAATATAACCACTGTATAATCCAAAATAAAAAAATTTACCAAAAGTTTTCAGAAATGCATGCTTTTATAACACATAATACAACAGATCAGTTGCATGACACATGGAAGTATCAGCTTGTTGTCATGGTTACGAGCTTGATCATTTGTCACACGGTACGTTAGTTGGTGTATGTATGCAGTGGCTGCGAAAGAAGTTTGGTTTTTACATGGACAATAATGATTGTAAGCATTGGTGCTACCTGTGTTTAAATTTAATGCATGGATGCTACCTGCGTCTAATTTCTCTGGGTTTTTTCTGATTTAAATTTACACCTGTGAATCCTCTAGGTACAGACGTTCATGTAGAAATTTGGAGTAAGTCACATTTACAGTTGCTGTGATTGGGGACACAAGTGAGTCTCTTTTCGAGGTGATGCAATTCCGGCCCCCGTGTTGTGCACACTATAACACGTTACATGTGCCTTGTTATTATAAAATAAACCATTGCTATTAGTATTATCACATTTTAATGGTTGTTGTTTTAATAAATAATAGAAGTAAATGTGTTATTGTTTGTTCTCTCTGTTGTAATTCCAAGTGTGTTTATGTGTGGAGTGTGACAACGGGCAGCGTGTCGTTGGGGGCTGGAAGTGAGCATTACTGACTAAATTTGCATAAAACCAACATGGTGACTGGCGAGACATGTGTCCCCTATTCCCAATTTGTTCCTGTAGCCGCAGTGTGTGGTTAGATGGGAATTACCTTAGACATAACATTTTAAGCCCATGGAGCAGATGGTTAAATCTACTGTTATTGGCACATGTGCATGAAACTCCGCATTCCCCAGGATGTGACAGCAAGTTAACACCATCACTACAGGAGACAGGTACTTAGACTGCTGAGTGGACCTAAGGGATGCTTTGAGTCTGTTCCACTGCACTGTTTCAGACGGTGTTGATGTAGGCCCCATCAGAGTCACCTGGTTCATGTAGGCCCCACCAGGGTCATCTAGTTCATGTAGGTCCCACCAGGATCACCTGGTTCGTGTAGGCCCCACCAGGGTCATCTAGTTCATGTAGGCCCCATCAGAGTCACCTGGTTCATGTAGGCCCCACCAGGGTCATCTAGTTCATGTAGGTCCCACCAGGATCACCTGGTTTGTGTAGGCCCCTCCGGGGTTGTCTAGTTCATTTAGCATGGGTGTACAAATGTTCGCATTTTGTAAAAACAACTCAAGACCCCAATTGTGCAAATTAGTCTTGCAAAATTTTTCATTATGCACGTTTTTTTTCAAGCATTATTTTGCTAATGGATTTTTAGAATTTTGCTAATGATTTCAGTTGTGTAGGCCCTGTGTAGGCCCCACCAATGTCATCTGGTTCATTTAGGCCCCAGCAGGGTCATTTGGGTCAGGATGCTATATAGTAGACGCATAAGTGATTTGGTCACGGATGCGTCTTGTGGTTTATTGAGTGGGAAGAGGGAATGTCAGAAGTTGCATGAGTCTGTTTTTTCCCAGGCAGATGTTGGTTTTGTGTGTTTATGAGCATGGTTCATGGCTCACAGTTGTGCATTGTTGCACGTGGTGGTTATCTATCAACTGCTCTGACTGTGTTAGTCCTGAGAGGTTCCGTGCTTACTGCAGTTACATCTAGTGTCGCATACAGAGGACACATCTTTTCCGGGTTTTGTAGATGAGACTGCAACTAATTCAGTCAAAGAGACATTAGGCTTGGCATCTCCTTCTTCATATTAGAGCAGTTATGTAAAAATTTAAGATTATATGCTCACGTTTTGGAAGCTGGGCAAGTTGCAGGGTAACTACCGCAATGCTGACTATAGCGGTGTAGCTTTTAGGTAGTAACACAAGTGACTTTGTGGATGTGTTATGAACTAATAATGTACCATATTAAATATTTAGCATTTTGACTAACATTGTCGCAATAACTCCATGGAGCATGTATCGTAAAATGTCACGGATCAGAGATGTGTTGCATTCTGTCCTCAAAACATTGGTTTATGAAATTCCAATGATTTGACGGTCATTTACCTGTGGTGGAAATTGTGAGAGCAATAATAATAACATGACCTGGGAGACTATAGTGATGGAAAGAAAGTGATTCTTTGAGAGTGACCAGTGTTGACACTGTTGCATCGCCCACATAAGGTCAGTTGAAGTCGTCACCTTACCACCTGCTGACCAACTTCCTTCTAGGGCAGTCAACAAGTGGTCTTTGTGAAAGGTGGTCAGGATTGAAATAGGGCCCGGGACATGCAGCGAATTGGATGCCACAGCCACGGATTGTGAACAGTAGTGAAAGTATTAACACGGCATAGAAGAATACACTGTGAATGTATGGGTGCACTTACGGGCCATAACCACCGTCATTCACCATTGTGTGCACCAGCCCCGTACTAACCAGTGGCATTTTTATTGAGCAAAGCGCATCTGGCAGAGCTAGCTGGGTTTGTTGGCAAAATAATGGGCAGTAAATCGTCTTGGATTGCAATTTCATTGCTGGCTGTCATCGGGCAGAATATTGCCCAACAGAAGGCAGTGGTTTATTGGGTTGCAGTAACGTGTTGGAGAAACTTCATTATGTTCATTATATGTTTGTGTATGTCATGTTAGTAACACTGTTTATTATTTGCTATGGGGTAGATAAATGTGGTTTTATTTGTGGGGTGTTGTGAGTGATTCAGTTGACTAATGTCAACTGCAATTGTGGACAGAGTGAGACCCATTTACTTCTGTTCGCTGTTGGACTGATAACTCAGCCTTTTAGACAGGTAGATAATGTATAAGTGGCTCTTCTAAGACTAATTTAAACAGTGATTCATGGGACGTGTAATTCAAAGCTAGTGGTCAGTGTATGTGGTCAACAGGGCATATGTCATAGACAAGTGTGTCATAGACGTCTGACCAGTCAAGCATCCACAACTAATTCAGCTGAGCGGGTGTGGGCTTGAGGTAGAAGGGGTGTTTGTTAGTGATTCATCATGGGTGGCATTGTAACTTTCCACTGGCTTTTTTATTGGATTTATTTTAAAGGAAATGAGATGACACATCACATAAATACAGTTTGATGTCTGTTCATGCAGGTAGCAATGATGCAAATGTTAAGTTTGTTTACCAACTAACAGCAACAATAGAAGCACCCACTTTTCATATAGCTTGCAAGTAGCGCCATCTGGTGAATGACAGTGATCCAAAGACATGTATTGCAGCATAATACATCCTTCCCATCGTACCACCACGCTATCTGGTGGATTATAATGGAACATGAAGATTCTGGTAACAGAACCACAAGCAGCGATTGAAGGCATCTTTTCACACATAGCAATATTATTTTGGCGGTGCATATTGTCCTTATTTAGCACAAGTTGCAATGATTTGTATCTAACGGTGTTTAAAGTAGATTATTACAAGAATATCTTGTCATGGTCGCCTGATATTAACCTTATGTTGGTTGTGTTTGTGTATTACCATGGCTGGGTGTCGCCCATCTCAATAGTGACACATAGGGTCTGGCATTGTCACTGTCACAGCAATACTGCTGATTTATTCCTGCATGTTGCCAGTTAATGTTTCATTGCTCGCTGTCGTTAAGGTTGGTTGAAATGAATCGCTGAAGAAAGCAAGTGAAGGGCCTATCCATGTTAATGATTACATATGTCAGTTAAACTGTATGCTTTTTAAACCAGGGTTGTTCCATCTGATGGGTGATTTAAGTGTTATTAGCCAGGTTTTTTGTTACATTGACTGGTGAATTACGATTACATTTGACATGGTTCCTGTGCTGTATCACGTGATGACTCCTGATAGTCCGCTTAAATATCTTCAGAACTATAGTGTGCCATATTAGTGTCACATTATTTGATAGCTCTTGCTTCATTGCTTTGTTGTCAGATGATCTCTGGTTGTTCATAGATGATATGTGCCGTGTGATCTATAGTAGATGAACATGTCAGGCATTAGTCTGTTTGCTGAAGGTGATGTTAAATTGAGTGAGTGTCGGGTTGTCCAATGGTGTACTTAGTGGCCTGTGGTAGCCACTTTGTTGCCTCATTCGTTGCTATTCCATAATGTTACAGTGGAATTAATTTAATTGTTTCTAATCATAAATACCTAATTCAACCATCTCTGTGTAAATTACACAGAAATATTTAGGAAATGGTTGAAACCACATTTTATGGATGACAAACTAAAAAATGTGCATCCATTCTGTTGTGTCAGTGGCGTCACAGAGGGTGAGACTACCACATGCCAACTTCCTGTCCTCAGCCACAGCAGCCATCTTGTCTAGGATTTCAAACTCTTAAGGAGTTTGTTTTTATACCTCCCCTTTTTTTCAGATGGGTTCCATTTAGTTGCTGCTTTTGGTGGTGTTTCTGTGTCGTTTTCGGTACACAAGTGTCGAAAAATGTGACAATGTTCACAAATGCATTGTGACTGTAAACCTATTGCTGAGAGCCTTGTTTAATTTTCGCGATGTTTGTGTATTACAGAAAAAAGACAGACGATAACCAGTGGTGGGAACTGTTTGATCACAACACTACGCGGTTCTACTACTACAATGCAACGAGTCAACGGACGGTCTGGCACCGGCCACACAACTGTGACATTATCCCCCTAGCCAAACTACAGGTACGTCACTCGTTAAGATATAGGTCCATCGCTGGATGAATTATGTATATGTTATGTATTAAACTATAGTCCAGTATAGATGCCAATTGATGTAAGTTGTTCAACTTCAGGCATCATGCTGATTAAACTACAGGTAAGTTAGTTGTGTAACTAGAAGTAACATACTTTCTTAGATACAGGTGTGCCTTACAGCATGAATGTTTTTAAAAATTCACAGATATCTTAGAGGGGGGTTATACATAGAGATGAAAATTTTTTGGACTCTTGATAAGCCAATGGCTTCCTTGTCCACTGCCATCTGGATGTTTTGCCTTGGATGACAATCTCATTATATTTTGTTAAAAGTTAAAATACAGGTATGTTAAACTAAAAGTATCACTTGCAAAACTATAAGTATGTCACATAGTAAACAGCATCTATTAAGAGGCAGACATGTCACCTGCTAAGCTACTAGTATTTAACTTGATCAATTACAGTAGCATCACTTGCGAGCGTATAGATGTAACATGCACTCAATTAATTATCAGTGTTGTTTTTGCAAAAAACAGTCCACCCACTAGACCAGTTGTGGGCTAAACTATTAATGATATTTTAGCTCGATTAAACTGCAGTAGTGTGGTATTTCTTTGCCTTGCATAGCTCCTGCACAGTCCTGCTGTTGGCTGAAACCACTACAATTACATCTTGCCAGTGTCTCTGCCTGGTGGATTATTCCTAACTAATTTGAGCCTGACGGTTCCAATTAGTATTTCGCCAGTGCAGACCTGCATATTGATGAATAGCTGCGTGCCAACCAGGCCCTGACAGTCAGTTAGATGTCACTTTGGTTAGGTCTGTCACCTCACCAACTAGAAAGATATTTGAAACTAGAAACTTGATCTTAGGACATTTTGTGTTATTTTTAATTGAAGGCACAGTATGACTAACACAAGGAATGTGCCTGCCTCATGAGGACTAATTCGAGATAAAAAGCTGTCTTCTAAAATGATAGTCAGCACACTAAATGAGCTCTAATTAAGTTGTAAGTCATCTAAGACGTTTCGGTAGCATGGATTTTCAGTTAGGTTGGTTTATTATTCATGATGTGACCCAAGAGCCAAGACCAACAGAAATTAGGTAAATGTCCAGGCAAGTTTATATGTAGCTCTCTGAAAAATATCTGCACACTCACAATTGCTGCAGTGGCAATGAGATTGTTGGTCTTCCTATGAGCTGTAGGATTGTTATGTGCATATTCAAGTGGCAGTTCAGATGATCAGTCTAAGTTTCTAAAGAAATATTTTCAAAACACTAACTCAACCTCCTGGTGTTTTATTGCCTTTTTTAAAGAATGAACTCTCCAGTGCCTGAGAAAAAAATGTCACCAAAGATGTGCTGACTGTGTCATTCCTTGAAGGAATGACACATTGTGACACCTGGAGACTGAGTCAGCTGTTTGGTGTCATGCTGTTGGGACTGGGATTAGTCACAAACTAGGCACGGGGAGGGGGGGACAGTTGGGATGTTGTCAGTATATGTTTATTGGAGAGATGGAGTAAGGATATCCTGCACGATTTATGTAGTGACATCTTGACCTTTTGTTTGTTCATTGCTCATTCCCCAGGATGCGCCACTGCTGTGATTCATTGCTCAGTGTACGACAATGTAGGGCAGTCTTCTGTAGCAGCTGATTGTATCACTGGGGTGAATAGACCCTTCTCATTATACCACCATGCCACCTGGTGGGTTATAATGGAACAAAGATCTGGGTAACAAAACCACAAGCTTAAGTATGAAGCATCGTCGTATTCTTGGAATTACACGCATCTTTAGGTTCCATTATAATCCACCAGGTTATGTGGCGGTAATGGGAAGGGTCTATTGTGTAGTTGCTTTGGTGAAATTGATGGTTTGACATGGGATAGAAATGTTTGCAAATTTTCTTTGTGCCACTTGTGTTTTTTGAACATTTATTAGAGGAATACATTACATATCATTAATTTAATTCAAAAATGGTTCTGTTACAAAAATATTGTATATTTACAACTAAATGAAACGTGGGTGCCCATGCCATTGTTACCAGTTGTTGACCTTCGGCCTGTCAGTAATGTTTCCTATTATTAAGTCAACTTACAACATAGCTAGAATCTTCTGATCTACCTATCACTTGTTAAGGTTAGTTCAGTTTGTTGATGTTTTCTTTCCATTGTGATGTTGCCCTGTTATTTTAGAAGAGATGGGGATCCAAAAATGCCTAGACATGTCATGTCTCAAAATCATACACAGATTTAATGCTTGAATGTGACTACAGTTAATATTTGCCAAAGAGTTTGCGTAGGTGTTATCTTACTGTCAGACGATGCCATTCTGGTTGCCTAACTGTATTTGCTTCACACGGTCTAGATGACAGAACTCTGAAACATTTGACATTGAAGCCAGTACACATGGGATCATAGGAAGAGGAAACTAGTTTACCACTTCAAATGTAGACATCCTTTTTTCTTGTGAAGAAGCCATCAGGTGCTAAGTAACCCCAAAAAAATTGGCCACATTTGCACCAGGCTCAAGATTGGCGCTTGTGATTTCCCACTGGGAGCTAGCCAGTTTTGAAAGATCCTGCAGTGAAGCTCCTAGGTGGTTTATTGTGATTAAATCTTCTTTTAAAGACCCATGGCAGCTGGGCTGGTGTAGAGTTGCCATTAACTAGTGTATGCATCTGTCTGGTTTCGTGGCGAACCAGAGAATCGGCCCTCTCCTTCCAGCTGGTACTAATAATTTTTTATTAACACCAGTGATTTTCTCACTGCGATGTTGTTTGCCGAGCGCTGCTGGAAACTAGTGGGGACGCTGGCTTGATGAAATCATTAGAGAGCTGGAATCGAAGAAACTGTAGGAGGCTGTGAAATTCTCTGTGCTGTAATACTCTAGACTGATGAGTGAGCATGTGTCTGTGTCTACTAGTTGGGTAAATGCTCACTGATAGGGTTACTACTATCTTGTCACATATCTGTGCACATTGTTGCATGCATGCACGTTGTTGCATGCATGCACGTTTTGCACCTTTGTAGGAAACAGACATAGGTTAATGGGAGGTAGTTGTAGTTAGTAGGTCACGTTGAATATTAGTAGAAAAAACATTAGTCAGATTCTTTCTCAAAAGTAATAGTGCTCAATAGATCCTAAAGCAATATAATTTTATATATATTACATTTTCTAGTAGAAATGTAAACTACAAAAAATATAAACAATTCAAATTTGTAAGCATGTATCTAGACTAGATTAAATAAAAGAAATTCAAAACAAAAATCTTGTATTCTGTTTGTAGATCAGTGAGAAAAAATTAATAGTTGACATTCAACTATAGTAGTAGTAATATATGTTCTTATAATGGCAACACATTTGAATTAATATAATTTAATAATACAGGCTGTAAGAAGTAATGGTGATGTATCATCTGTAATAAATACACTCATGTCTGGTGGAAAGGCACATTGTTTTTGGTGCACTGCAGGATCTGTTACAAGATTTTTAAGAATCAGGTTTGCGCAGCTGATGTCTGCTCAGCAGCCAACCAGATAGATAATAAGATGACTTATGTTCTCTGCTGTGTGGATTATGAGAAATGGACAAAGCCAGGGTATTTGTACAGTCAACGTAGTGTTTGTTAATCAGCATGACAAGTTTGTTTCAGAGAAATGATTGCATGCTGTTAAACTAACATTAATGCCCATTGAGCTCTGGCAGAAAATAAATGGCCAGTTCTCCTTCATGCATTGAATGCAGGAATCTTTGTTAGCAGTTATAATTTTGTTATTGTCAGTACCCAGTGCCAAACTCCAATTTACGAATATCGTACTTAGAACATTAAATAATGTAGATGGAATCACACATATGAATAGGCAGAAACTGCTGTTTTAGTCTGGTTTTCCATTGTCGCCAGGCCGTGAACAGCTGGCCATGCGCATTCAGGTTTGTGACTCGAGAGAATCGTCACCTATCATGGGCTAAGCCTGAGGTAATCAATTTTCAGAGATAATTGGAAATTGTTCCGCCCCATTAGAGAGCGGGCTGCCATCAGTGAATGCCTCATCACTGGAAGCCAGTGGCAGTTTCTTTCAACCATATCCATCCTTAAATTGATGATAGAAACCAATAAAAGTTCCCATCTCCTGGGATCTGAGTCAGGCTCTTTGTTGGTGGTCTGCCTGCGATTTTGGGATAATGTATTCACCACTGTCGTGGAACTGTCAGATTTTCTGGAATTGTCACAGTGTCTAGGCAGCGAGCATGAAATACGCATTTATGATGGATGATTCAGTGCCGATGATGTCATGATAAAATGCCATTGTTCCGTCGGTCATGTTTCCATTAAAATCTCTGAAGAGGATGCCTCACCCACAAACGCTGTTTCGGAGACAAAGGGATAGCAGCTGATTTTGTTGTGGTCACTTTGGTATGATTTGGACTGGACAGTAAGTCATGGTTATCAGGAAGGCTGGACGGAAGAGTTGGTCACTGCCCCGGCGTTGGTGGCACAGACATCGACATGTGCCGATTGTCATGGTAATCTCTTTCTAGTTTTTCTGTATGATAATATTGATATGAAGTAAAACAAATTTGGCTGTCTTCTTTTCCTAAGTGAATTATTTTAATTTATTTAGGCTATGTATAGTGTATAGTGTAAGTTCTGTTCATGCACTTTCACTTCGCTTTATATTCTCTTATATTCTCTTTATTCAGTTTTGGTTTCAATAGCATTTCTGCCCAGTTCTCCCCTTTCTTCCCCGTCCGGCTCCTTGCTCTTCCGCAACATCTCTTTCAGGGACATTCACAAGTTACAATTATGTCTTAACATGGAGGGATTGAAGGCAGGGAGATTCAGTGAATGGGTTTATAGCAGCCAAGGTGCAGCACCAAAACATTAACACATGTGTAAAGCTACTTATCAAAGGCACCTTACTACCATCACTATGGTAACTGACACTGACGGCTAATTCAAAGTGAGTTATTTCCTGTCATTACATGTATTAAATTTTCTTAATATTTTTACAAAAATAACCACAAACACTAACTAGATTTCCATCTAGATCAAGTGGAATGGCACCAACCGTTTCTCTGCCGGATTAGCTGGACGTAAGAGAAGGGTGTTAACATCGTGACAGCTCACGTGCAGTTCACACAGCCCGTGGCGTGGTTCTGGCTTCCTCCACTAGCCCTGCAGGTGTGTTGGCTCAGCTCCACACAGCTCAACCCATGTGGTGGTTCTCTTGCATTTTATTTCTGTCTGTATCATGATGTGTCTGCAGGAGTACACGGGCACGCTGTGGGTAGCACAGTGGATGCTCACAGGAAGTGTCTGATGGTTTGTTTGCCTGAGACATGCTCTTCTTGGTCAGATACTTCTCTCAGGTCAGCCCGTGTGTGTGTGCATGCGTGTGCACGCGTGTGTGTGTGCATGTGTGTGTGTTACGTTTTTTGTTTATTGTTGCTGTCAGTGCCTGGCTGGATTGGGTTTGGCTGGGTGAGACTTCATCCATGCTGATATGTAGTGACATGAGATTTTAGCTGCAGTTCTGATAGTTTTCTCAGTTGCTGCACCAACTCTTTGTAATTCACTCCCTGTCAGTGTTAGATCAGCAGGAAATATAATGATAACATTTTGCTGCAGTAGATCTTTTTAATCCTGCTTACTCTCCTTGTGAGGTTTTCATGAGTATGAAGAAAAGGAATGAGATACCACTGAATTGTTTCAGTTAAGCAAGGATCCAAACTATCAGCGGTCCCAGATGTTTAGTTTCAAGAGTCCATTAAATTTGGTCAGCATGGATACCTAACAATATCCAGTTTAAAACTTGGGTATTTTATTTGCCGTGTACACTACACTTGGCATTATTGGTCTGGGCAGTGGCTGGTGATGTAGACTGTTTAAGTCAGACTTTTTCATGACATTTCCTGTATTCTCAAGATTCCTGATCAGATTACAGACCACATAGTTACGGTACCTATACCTTGATTCACAATGTCTTCCTCCAGTCGCCTTGACTTATGTAATTTGTACAGTAATATTATGTTTGAAATGATAATATATATACTAGAACATTAGTATATTAAACTTTACAAAAGGAAAGCATAAAATTATAGAGCTACTGATATTTAACAAATTGGATTATTCAGCCATCTCTTAAAAGCATGACTCTACATAAGTACATATTACCTAATGTCACTGAATAACCTAATATCACTGAATAACACATTCCTGAATTGATTTTGGGTTCAGAGAACCCAACTGTATCCCTGATGGCGGAAACCCAACTTTGGCAGTGTGGGAGTAGTGGAGAGAAATGTGCAGCAACCACATAGCAGAAATAGCGAGGTTATAAATCAGGTGCATCACACGTAGGTAAAAACAAGTTGCCATAAACGTAGGTATGTTGTTTGATGTTAGGCAGTACACAGCGTCCAACAGACTGTTGTTGATTTATTCCTGCAGTAATACATAGTGTTTGCGTTATGTAAGCAGACTTTCTGCCATGAATCTTGTGTAGTGTACTGGCAGTGAGCTCATGTTAGTCCACTGAAGTTGATGTGGCTGTTCATCATTTTTCTCTGTGGCTTTTTAGTGCACATTGTTGGTGGATCTCATGAGTCAAATGAATGTTGTCAGGCACTGTGGCACAGAGGGAGAGTATGACACCGTCCTGTGTCATTGTTAGATGTCACACAGATAGAATCTGATATTCTCTTGCTCTGTCCCGCTGGCCGGCACGAATGAACGAATGAATTAAGTAATTTTTATTTCAACAAACATCATGGTATGGGTTGATCCCAGTCAGCTTTCAGAATACATGTGGTGAGGGACGATTCACTGGTAAACCCAGCACTATCGCCACCGTAAGAAATAACAAGGGCAAAACTTTGACATTGTTTGTTAAACTGAGTAAAAAACAAAAGTTAACAGTAAAACAGCTCCTTTGATCTAAACATTGCCCCATAACAATTTCACGAGGGCAATTTGTTCGGAAAAGACTTCCAAGAGCCCCCACAGAAAAAAATGTTACCTTGATACCTGTAGGAACTTCCCATGGGAAGATTTCAGGAATGCACATGCACGTTGGCAGAATGAAAATCTGCATTGCTGAAATATTTAACCCTTGTTTTTCCGTTTCAGACACTGAAACAGAACACAGAGGTGTGTGATGACAGCGAGGGACATAGGGTTAAAAAGGAGATCTCCACCCAGACCCCCGAGAGGGCCCATGCCACCCCAGTCAGTGGCCGGAGGGTTGAGGTGCGGTTCTTATGTTGTAGTTTGTGTACCTCGGAAGTGTCTGCATGTGTGTGTATGTACAGTCAAACCTACTGAAGCAATCACCTGCATTAAGAATCATCTCCTCCCAAAGTTCTGTCTCCCTATATGAAGATACAACCTTTGTTAAGAGACCACTTTTCGACTACCCATTGAGCGGTCGCTTCAGACAGGATTGATTGTGTATCGAACTGGTTTTATAAGTCAAACATTGATTTATACAGTGAAAGTCTGCCTACAGGCCATGTTCACTTGATTCTTTGATCGGTTCTTATTTTGGGATTCCCAGTTTTTCAAATGGAGAACTTTTTTATTTCTTAATTTTTAGGGAGTATCTCAAAACAGTGATGTACGACACTTCACAAATGTCATTTACCCGTACACCCCGTCCCCCCACTTGTGTGCAACTTCAGCAACTTCGTATTCGCCAGGTGATGCTTCAAGTGGCGCTTCAGTCATCATAACGTGACAGTCTTTGCAATCGCCCATTATGAACTCTGATCGGGAAATAAAAAGTTTTGGGGGAAATCTCTCGATGTTCAACGTTAGCCAATACAGGCTACTGGTCCTAACCCTCTCCCTCATAAACCACTTTCATGTATTATTGTATATCACTGTTTAGAGATTAGAGATTCATTAATACATGAAGTTCCAAACATACTGGAGCCCAACCCAGCATTATGCACTTCTTGGCAACTCTTTCTAAATTCCAAAGCCACGCCGAGGCGATGTACTGGAACATTTGCAGTATTTTTATTTTTTTTACCCAATTCTTCTGCCATGTATAAAATGTTGCTACCTTAGTTCCGCACTAGTTTTCTCCAAGTTCCCTTGCATGTTTGTGGTATAGTTCACATTACTGAGATCTCTGTGAAAAAGATCTGATAATGTCGCACACCTGCTGTCTTTCGCTCTTTCCATTTATTATTCTTATTGTTTTCTTGGTTTGTTTCTGTGATTTTTATTGCTTTCTGTTGATTTTTATTGCTTTCTGTTGATTTTTTAATTTCTCGCTTTGCTGGTGGCACAGAGACAGGAGCATGTACGAACTGGGTCGGTGCGATCGACACATTCGACACAGACGAGTCCCGTCCAGGGGCGGCCACATGTATGTATTCTAGAGTCGAAGTTAAACATTTCACATTGATCTAACAACTAGCAGAACCAATTCATAGATGCTGCTTTTCATAGATGCTGCAATTCATTGATGTTTTCGCTTGTCTCTTGTCAGACATATTTCTTCCTAGTATCCACTACAGCATGCTAGCCCAGTTGTACAAATTTGTTACTTAATTTTTTTGAAGTCATCAGACAAAGCATAATTATTTTACTGGGTCAGATACAAATTTGTGGCCAGGCTCATTGTATAATAGCATAAGGCTAATCAAACTATTGCAAGTGACTCTTCAAGAATAGATATAATGATCAAAGTATGTTCTTCCAATGATTTTAACAAAAGTAAGACTGTGCATGTCACTTAGACTATTCACACACTGCAAATGTGTACATCAACCAACATGGGCGTCCGGAGGGGGGATGGGGGCACATGTGTACATCAACCAACATGGGCGTCCGGACGGGGGATGGGGGCACATGTGTACATCAACCAACATTGGTGTCCGGAGGGGGGATGGGGGACACATGCTCCCCTGGATCTGGATGTTTGTAAAATGTAGGTCTTATGTCGAGTAGATTGTTTACTATTTGTGTTAAGTAGATCATCTAGTATATTTGTTAAGCAGAATTTTTTGCCCCCCTCTGAAAAAAGCCTGCTGACGCTCCTGTCAACCAACTTAACGGGCTAAATCAGTTGAGGGATATTTAAGAAATAATCTTTGAGATCATTATGGCAGAAATGGCTGTGGATAGCCTAGACTATCGTGTGGTACACAAATCTGCTTGACATATATAGTACTTTCTGATTGCAGCAGCTATGTATACTGTAACTAATTCTGTTGGTGGTTTTACAGCGACACCGCCACATTCAGCATCAACGCCAAGATTCCACGTCATCCGCACATCAGTTCCCATACACCGAATCCACCACTGACACTGCCGTTGTCAATGGCGACCGGAGCACAAGTCACCGACGCCGCGGCAGTCAGACATCACAGGCATCCATCAGCTACCTACGCAAAGACTCAGTCGGGTCACCGCAACGGTCACTCGACTCGCCGAAACCTGCTCGTTCATGGGCTACCCAACAGAGGGCGCTTGAGCAGCACCGCAGTCCTGGCAGCCAACTGTCGTCATCGTGTGGTGCTGCGACGATGACGACAACAACACAGTCGGGACACTCACGTCGCTTCCAGCGCCAGGAGAGCTTCCCGAACTATTCCCGTGATGACATGATGGGATATGGCGGACGGGACACAACTAGTCAGTACCCGGACGTCTCCCAGATCACTGCTGTCCAGGTGACCCCTCGACCCAAGATCCGGTCGTTCCCCCGCACTAACCCCGCCTACGTGGGTGTGCACCGACGTGACGGACAGCCATCGTACAAGAAGGTCAACATTGACCAGACCCAGCCCCCGACGGCAATATACAACCAGTGTTTTTACGATGCGCATCCGCCGCCATTATACGATCCGGGGTCGCCTCCCGCCGGGTCATTCCAGATGACGCAGACGTATGAGTACGATGACAGGGGGCAGTACCGGGCAGCGGTGGAGCGCTCCGATAGTGACACGTCACATTCCTCTTACGGCCTGGCGCGACTACAACAGGATATGACTAATAGTCAGACATCACAGGTGTTTTCGCTGCGGCACACGCCAAGGCACCATGCCACAGACAGTCAGTCTTCCCAGGGTTCCCTGCATGTGCAGCGGGACAGCCACTCGTCGGCGGGTTCACTGCGCAGTGATCGAGTTCAAGACGCCTCGCAGGATAGCGGGTCATCCCTTCAGAGTTCACCACGCCACGTTGATGCTCCGCCACAGATATCTCCGCGCGAACATCATCCAAACAGTTCCGAATTGCCTCGACAGAGGGCGCTTGTGCGGCGCAACTCTGAGCCAGATTATGCAAATTTACAGATCATTGCTCACATGAAGGATGAGAAGATACTGTCGGTGGAGAATCCGGTTGGGAAACTGGGAAACAAGTTGTGCACGGTGGGGCTCCACTCCACCGACGACACGAGGATCGAAGATCTGAAGAATGGGGACAGTTTACGCAGCGGCGACAGTCTGTCGCCCGCCGAGTTCTCCAACAGGCAGGACACACCCAGCAGCGTGAGGTCACGGTCAACACAGAACTCCAGTCGCAGTCATACATCAGAAGGTCAGTTTGACGACAGTAAAATGCAAAACAACTTATGGTTGCCTGTTTCACAATTATATTTTATACATTGGGTTTGTTCATATTTGAAAATACATTATATATTTTGCAGACATGCTGATGCAATATACTGCAATGATTTTGAGTTGGAAAATAATCTGACTGTTTCTTGTTATTTAAATATATTTAAAGCTGGAATAGCCTGTAATCTACTAAAGAGAAAATGCTAGAAATATGTAAATACCCCTGTTTTACACACACACACATATATAACATATAATATATATATATGTATATATATTAATAATGCTTAAATTTATCTTTCCACTATTTTCATGTATGAATCATATAAAATGTTAAATTGTGGATAAAACCAAGCCAAGAACACATGCACGTGCACACACAAGCACACACTGAACTGTTTAGTTGTATTTATTTCAACTTGACCAGACCAAATAGCACCATCATCCATTCACGTAGTTCCCCATTCCCATGTTTGTCGTCCCTCCCTGCAGGTTTACCAGACCAGGGTTACGAGGAGTCTGACACTAGTAGTGTCTTCTCGACGCCTTCGCCCAAGACGAAGCTGCATGGTATAACATCGCATCTCACCAACGAGACCCAGCATGCATCGCTGAAACGAAAGAAGCTTCCTGAGAAACCCGAGCCGGTGACGGTGCGACAACAGACACTCGAAAAGAGCCAGTCCCTCCAGGCAGAGCTAGCGTTGCATCGGCCGTTGTCGCTCGTTCTCGGTTCGCACTCCGAGGCCAATGTTATCATGAATCCGACAACGGGTTCGCTACATCGACAGGTAGGTCATGGGGGAGCAGTCAGTATTTCATTTTATTGATGTGTGCCCACGCTGTGGAAGACATTTGTATTTGTGTGTTTGATGCAGTGGTTATTAACATTAATATCTAATATGACATTTTTATTGTTGTTGAAGGTGCAAAATTTTGTTTTGTAAAATGATATTACATAGTGTAAAAGATATCTGACTGTTTTATTGTAAAATGATGTTACATATTGTAAATGATATCTGTTATAACACCAAATGGGATTTAACAAACCACATTTATAAATGAACTTTGACTGTTTAATTTGAATCTTTCGGGGTGACTGTCATGCTTGCATTGCAAGTGGAGGGAATGTAGATATCACATGATTGCATGAATGCCTGACCCCAATAAACTTCACTTGTAAGAAATTGTTGGCAGCTGTTTGGAAATTTATTGAACAGTATAAACAGATCATTTTGGTTCTTTAAGACACATTTGAACAGTCGAGAATTAAGAATATTTTTAGTTTATGCTATATAAAATTTTTTTATCATATAAAAGGATCAGACTTTGTATATTTAAACTAGGTGTAAAAAATAGTGTAAATAGGTGTTGTGTGTTCTACTATGTTTTGTGTACTGAACAAACGATAACGTGTTTAGTGCGTGAAATAGTCTTGCTTTGCCATTTTCAATCACAGTTGCCACTTGCCACTCACGCTCTGCTTAGATGGATACATACTAATGCATGAGGTGTTCAAGGCCTCTCACTTGGCTGTTGTCAGTTGATATGGCTGCTGATGCGCCTGCTTATAACGTAGCTAATATTCTAGTTGCTGGGTGCAAGGCTGTGTGAATCTGTCTGAGACTGTTTAGACCTATCACAGAGGTGGAGGTTGTTTTAACACTGGCTGATCTGTGGTGCTTTATTTATTATGTGTACAATTATGTGTACAGTTATGTGTACAATTATGTGTACAATTATGTATACAGTTGCGTGTGCATGTAGTTTTATTACAGGTAGGTAAAAGTGCATTTTTGTGTGAAACGTTTAGCGTGAAATAGTTGTGTACATAAAATAGGGTACTTGATGGATGAAATGCATATAGGGAAATTAGGGATGTTAGTACAGTGATATAAATTACATCTGTATGGAAGTAAAACATTCTATGGGGATAACTGGGGATGATTTCTGGGAAAATGAATGAGTGGAACAGAGGAAAAGAGGATTATATGCAAATTTTTAGAAAGCATTCAGAAGAGGAAATACTGTGTTTCGCAAAGCACGATTGTAGCAGTGAGTAAATACATATTGCAGAAATATGAGTTTATAAAGCATTTGTCTTACTATAATTAAAATCTGACCTGGGCATATGTTAGTATTAAAAGTATGTATAATATATTGTTTATTTTCATTGGTGCCACTTGCAGCATCTGAGACTAATAATTTGGGTAATTAATAGTATTACTACCCTTCATTGGCATGGATGTGTACATTGTTACTTTATTTGGCTTGTTTTGATGTTGTCTTTGATGGTTACCATCTGTTTATCTGCCTTTCGAGTTTCTTTATCAATAAATGGCTGTTCCATTGAGCTTGCTTCATTTATAAAATGCTTATAATTTTCGATGCTTCAGCTGATTGTGAATCATAGTTTTTGCAGTCAATATCCTGTGTATTTTTGTGAGTTGTTTTATGGTTTATATGACTGCATGAGAAGCCTGGTCCATGCACTCTCTCGACAATGATTGTTACAGAAACCACCAAAACAATGGGTAATTTAAATTTTGCAAGTCCGCAAAATCACGAAAAAGGTGTAATTTTGGTTCAGTCACTTCGATTTCACAGTGGTTTTACAGTAATCAGATGAACTCCCCCAGCCGAACAAAAACTGATCCCAGACAAGGTCACAGACAAACATCATCTGCAAAGTCCACTTGCACCTTCAGCACGGTGACTTCCGGATTTGATTTCTGGTCTCGTTCAAAAATACACAAGATGGCAACCCACCATAAAAGAATGCTGCTGGCATAATGAAAAGTCAGTATTTCAGGGTTTTTTAAGTACATAAAATATCGCATTTTAAAGTGTTTTTCTGCCAAAAAATCATTGGAAAGTGGGTAAATTTTATCGTCGTAATGATCATACATACACTTTGTAAGAGAGTATGGACCAGGCTGCACCATTGCCTTACGTTTGTTATTCTGCCAGGCTACATAGTTTTTATGACGTATGTTTTTACCGGTTGTTTGATTTTGCCGTTGTTGTTGTGTGATTTGCCGGGCATGCGTGCAGAGTCAGCCGGAATACGTGAAATCACCGTTCCCCAAATCCCTGACACCGAATGTAACGCGCAAACTCTACTCGGAGAGTGACGTTGAAATGTTCGACGCGAAACGCTCGAATCAACACCGAAAGAGTCTGTTCAGCCGAAAGCGGGTGACGGTGCACACGATGCACGGGTGGCCGAAGGTAAATGAGCTCCATGGCAACCCCTAGTGGTGTGTCATTGAACATGCCGAGTGCACGCTGACAGGGTCTGGAAGCGAGACTCTGCGTTGGGTGCAGGTTTCAGTTGTTGAACCTGTAAGGAAGTTGTGGGTTTATGGAGGCTATTTTGTGGAAGTCCGAGAGGGTTTTGTTGCATGTGTGTTGACTGTGAATGGTGCTTTTGTCTTGTTGTCAGTAGCAGTGATCCGTGGAGTGGGTCAGGTAGGGAAGTGTGACTTCTGTGCTTGGGAAATTGTCAGATAGGAAGGGTGAATTCAGTGACTGGGAAATTGAGTCAGATAGGTTGGGGTGAATTCAGTAGCTGAAAATCGGTTGGATAGGTGTTGTGATGGGATAGTTTGGGAGTTTCTTTGGGTAGGAGAGGGTAATTTCAGTAACTTGAACATTTGGTCGGACAGAGAGGGTAAAGAGGGAGAAAGCCGGAGGAGGCTGACAAGTGGAGGGAGAAGGCTGCCGATAGTTGAGGGTATTGTATTGGTCAGGGGGAGGGTGACTTTAGGTGTTACAGGTTATGGACAGGGTGACTTGGGTCTTTGATAATTGAGTTGGTATTTTTAATGTCTCTGAAGCAAGGAGCCATCGTGATGCCTTTGGATTGGTCAGTTAAGGTTGACAGTAGCCCTATGGTCAAACATGGTCACCATGGATACTGTGGTCACTGGTCATTATAGTCTGTGTTTGATTGGTTAGCATCAATTGCCTCTGTGGCTGTAGGACTTCGTTGAGACAGTCCTGGAGTAGCTACAGGTGTCTCGGTGGCAACATTGATTGAACATGGCGTCTAGACAGGTTGACTGTGGTCTGTCTCTTGTTTGTCTGTCTGTCTGTCCCTAGACACTAGTTAGTCTAATGATGTCTCGGTGTCATTGTAGACGGACATGGAGAACTTTGCGCTGGAGAACCTGAATGAACACCGCAAGGGACTGCTGGGGAAGGCACTGCCCATGGCGGATATGCTCACCTGGTCCAAGGTACGTACACAACTCATGTGTAATGTTGGGCTTCATGGCATTGGGAGTTGTAGCGTGTGGGGATGTTGGTCTTCATGCGGTAATTGCAGCATAGCTGAATGCTTCACAGAGAAGTCAAGATGGCGTTGGAATGACCAGGTCTCCAGGGAGTGAAGTGTAAAGCGCTTTGAACAGTCCCAAGGACCAGATACAGCGCTATATAAGAACGTACCTTTATGTTTGTGACAGTAATGTATGCGTGTACTAGTTGGTGCATAAGGGCACTGATGTATCCATGTATTAGTAATTTATTAATTGTGTCTTTTTGATTACAACTGTCACATAAATAATTACAAATGGATCATGTTTAGAAGCCACTGAACTACATACGGAAATATTTTACAAATGTGTCCCACTTTTATACTGCAGCATGCTGGTAATAAACGATCATGAGTTTGTCAACTTAATTTAAAATTGACATTATTTCCTTTTTCCTCGTAATTTACAGTTCTCTTCGTTTCATGCAGGACGTCATCCAAAAGCCGATGTTAAGGACAAACGACAAAGTGGTGAAGAAGGAGGCTCCGGAGCTGTTCCGTCTCATCCAGATGTACATGGGCGACAGGAAGGCCAAGCTGTCACTGCCAAACACCGCTCTCGACATTGTAAACAAGGGCTGGAGCATTGTGGGATTGCGGGACGAAGCCTACATGCAGTTGTGTCGTCAGACAAACGACAACAAGCGAGAGTAGGTTTACTTTGTGTCTGCAGTCGGTGATTTCTTGGATCGCTAATGCAGACGTGGTTTTTGTGTGAAACACTTCTGCATTGTCTCGTTGTGCCTCCGTAAGTCAGCTGTAGTTGTAGTAAATGGCCAAATTACTGTTTGTATCATAGGGCAAACATTCATATTGTATATTTATATACCATTGACAGTTCTTTTGTTAGGGACTTCTCCATTGTTTAGCATTATAATACATTCATATCATTCCTAACATCATCAGTAAAGCTAGTAATGTTTATTGCGTCTGTTGTGGTTCTTCCTACATCCTCTGCTTCCCATTTCCCTGCCCAGCTGAATCTCTGTTTCCCTGGTTTCCAGTGAGAGCCTGAGCCGTGGATGGGAGCTGATGGCAATATGCCTGTCGTTCTTCCCTCCGTCAACCAAGTTCCAGTCGTCCCTAGATGGCTACATCTACCGTCACCTTGACCCCACAGTCAACACAGAGAAGGTGGGAGGCTGGCGATAACAAGGAACAATGAAAACATAATTTTTGCCTGGCCAAGTTTTTTGGTTGAAATCTGTATAAAACTGTATAAATCCACATAAAATTTTTCATTGGTCAATCGGCCTACAGCATCCCTATTCCTATTAAATGTCACTGTCTGTCAGGCTATGAAATATAACTATGTGAAATGAAAGCAAAATTCACTAGATTTTGTCAGAAGCCTGCCTAACATCAAAAGTAATTGTGCTTCGACTGTAAGTTTGTCTCTCAATTTTATACTTGAGTGATGAAATGTGCTATATCACCATTTTATACTTGGGTGATAAAATATGTGCTATATCACCATTTTCCATTTGAAACAAATCCATATAAAAATGGCATACAGCTGTACACCCAAAAACCATATTGTATATGGGAAATCCATGCGAAGTGGCAGGTCTTGCTTAGGAACAAAAGATTATGGGCAGTCTAAAAATTTATTTAGTTGCAAGAACTTTGAGCTTTTTATATATTTCACTAGTGAATTGGCTCAGCATAGTTTTTAAATTTGTTTTGTAGAATGTTGGTATATAGTTATACTTTCCTAACAATGACTCCCCGAGAATGCAAATTTGTTTTGTGGTACTGGCTAATGCATTGTACAGCTTGCATCAATAGGGGGTTGGAAATGTATTTAAAGTTAAAATTGCTACATATTTCATGGCACAATGAATGTTGTATTAAATTTAGGTTTAGGTTATGGAAATTTATCAAGGGCTGATTAAAATACAGAAAGCCGAGTGTTGCTCTATTACTGCCTGGATACAGCCATACATGAAGATCTTCTCCTTCTCACCAGGTTCCAGTGAGCCACTTTGCAGCCCACTGTCGTCGTCGCCTCGAACGCATCTCTAAGACAGGAGCAAAGAAAGGCCTGCGAAAACCCACCATTGACGAAGTCGAGATGGCCCAGGTAGGCTGATGTCATCATACAGACGATGTTGTTCTTTTCCAGACTATGACCTTCAGGTACATCGTATGTGAAGATTCAAAGCCACATTTGTCCAGAAGACAAGAATAAACAGTACAGTTTACAGTTTGCCAGAGGACACATCAGGATTTAAGTGTTTTTATTTTTCACCAACGATGTATACAAAATGCTCCGTGCCACAAGTTATGATTCAGCTTTTTAAAAATCATTTCTACATCATTTTAGAGAAACAATATTCACCTTGATGGTGTCTATTCACACTCTACATTAACTTTCACAAAACACTTTCTCAAATGCAAACTTCAACCTTGATTCAAGCGTTGCCTCTACGCCCTTTTTCAGAAGTCGATCTTCCAACCGTCCATGTTCATGAACACCCTGGAGGACATCATGCTGCTACAGAAGGACCGCTATCCTGACCGCAAGCTGCCCTGGATCCAGACCGTTCTGTCGGAGGAAGTCCTTCACTTGGGCGGCACCCGAACAGAGGGCATTTTCAGGTATGTGTGTGTGTGCGTGTGTGTGATTGCATGAACTTGTTGACAGTGTCATGCATCTTTTCTTCAGTTGTCCCAACTTATGCAATACAAGGGCAAGGCATCACTAGAGGTTACTATAACTGCCAGTATTATGTCGCAATTGCAATAGATGTTGACTGGCAGCACCAAGTACCAAAGCATAGATGGATGTTTCTGTGATAGCGTTTTTTAATATTGTTATATTGCAAATGTAGCCGTAGATATGCTTAAAAACCTCAGTTTTCTATAAATGGCAATTCTTGATCGTGACAAGCTGTAATTCTTCTTACTTATACATACTTTTTCCAGTAATATTAACTTTTTGTGTATATTTTTGTTTTCTGTACATATTATTAGACATGATTATTTACCCGTGAATGATATTTTATAAGAAAGAAACCGTAAAGTATATATTAAATCAGATTATAAAAATCACCCCGTATTTTACCCAGGGTGCCAGGCGACATAGACGAGGTGAATGCGCTGAAGGCCCGAGTTGACCAGTGGTCGCTACCAGTCGGTTGCTCGGACCCCCACGTGCCCGCCTCACTGCTCAAGCTCTGGTACCGCGAGCTTCACGAGTCTCTCATTCCCGCCGAGTTCTACGACCGATGTGTCGATAACTACACGAACAAGGAGGTCGCAATCGACATCGTGAACAACCTGCCTCACATTAACAAACTTGTACTCTGCTACCTCATACGCTTTCTCCAGGTGAGGCATCTTGCGCGAGGCACATGAGGTTTAGTTTCTTCTCATGTGTAGCATTTCTATGATAATAATTATGTAAGCAAAAGTAAAAAGGAGACATGTTCCTTGTTCCCATCTCTTCCTTTTTGACCACCGCCTCCTTTTTTATTATTTACTATTCAATAAAAAATTTTAATTTTAAGACGTTTCTTGGTTCTGGGAAGAAATCACGATCCAGAACTTGTCATGCAAGGACATCCATGTTCCTTTTATCAAAAAGTCCCGACGAGAAACTTGTTTCTCTTTCTTCTTGGCCTAATGTGTTCAGTGACATTTAGTCTTATTTAGGATTTTTCTCATGCATATTTTATGCATATCAGGATCCATATTGTAATGAAATATATCTGTATAATAAGGTATGCATTTGTTTGTCTATGGAGTGGCTATTTAAATTGTCTAAGGCAGTGAGAGTATTGCTTCAACAATTGCTTTCAATTATTAGTATGCATGCAGTATATGGTTTCTGTCAGGCACGGACAGTCGGTCGAGTGTACCTGGGTTCAAATCAACCTGCTGTTTCAAAACTTGGATAATTTCAATCACCCCACTTTCCTTTTGGAAGAGACACTAAAATCTGTTGGTCCCATTTACCTAAATAGCACATGTTTTCCATGTTTATCATTCTCTGAAGGTTGATGTTGATATTGACGTTGTGTGTGTCAGGTGTTTGCCGCGGAGGACAACGTTGCCGTGACCAAGATGGATGTGAACAACCTCGCCATGGTGATGGCCCCGAACTGCCTGCGTTGTGAGTCGGACGAGCCCAACATCATGTTCGAGAACACACGCAAAGAGATGGGCTTCATGCGCACCCTGATGATGCATCTAGACACTAGATCCATGGAGGGCGTCATTTGATGTCGCGACCATTGCGGTTGTGTTGATGACGAATGATGCGACGATTGGCTGAGACGTAACAACCTGCAGTGGTGTCATGAACTCATTCACGGCGCAGAAGAGTAGATCTGAAATGAACCCTGTAAGGGGTTAGGGTGGTAAAGAGTTGCTGTCTGGTTGGAACTCACCGATACGTGAGGTGTGGGAAAGAATTGGGTTGTAAACCGAATGCAAGTTGCGCAGTTTGTGGCAGTATCAATGCAACGGGTTGATTTGGCTGGAGTGAGACGTAGAGATTATTCAAATTGGCATTTGGTTTTGAAATGTATACCTAGTACTCCATTCTGCAATACCGCCACAAACAGGCACAAGCAGGATATGTGTTAGCTTTGTACACACATTACACCGGAGGTGATTAGGATATAAGAAAGAGGTGCAACACGAAGGTTTGAGAGTTGATTTTTGTCTAACTCAGATGGTATTACAACGTAGGTGCACCAGTATTGCTGAAAACTGGACCACTTATATTTAACTACAGTGTACATGGATTATAGATATTGGAAGCCAAATTTACAGCATTCTTGTTGATGCTACAAATTCCACTTGTGTGGAGTATTTTCTATGCTACTACTTTTCAGAATATGTTGAGGGTATTTTAACAATCTCATGACAAAAAATAGCTTTCCTGCAGAAATGCTGTTGGCTGGTCAATTGGAATCATAGGCATCATCAGTTTTCCTGTTCATTCATTCATGGTGGAATCTACGCACAAACAGTTGAATGGTTACTGGGACGTTGTTGCCGTCATCTACCAGAACTTGAATTATATACAGTAGCCTGATCAAACTGGGCTATGCAGTACATTCACGTGATTAATGTGTTGCAATTTCAGAAGGAATGCCAAAGTGCTAATTTTAGTGCTACACAAATTGTGGCTGTGTATTGAGGTGATGTTTCCAGTGTGCATGCGAATGCGAATGCGAAGGATGAAAGATACTGCCTGTATTAAAATCATGCATGACTGAGAAACTGATCGTATTTGAATTTAAGTAAATAAATGATACAGTGACCTGATAATTTTATTTATGAATGGTTGAGATTAGTTGATGATTGATTCATTGTATTTATGCTAATACCAGTGCCGTACTTGGTGAGCATACTACTGCATATGCATATAATATTATATGTAGTTGTAAAGTATATAAACGCAATACGATTTGCAAACTCTTGTAAATAGTGCATCATGTATGTAATTATAATATTATTCATACGATTTATAATGTACAGCATGTATAGGACTTTGCTGAAGATAGATATCCTAAAATGTATGCATATTCATGCATGCATGTCGGTGTCATGTGCAATTCACTGTGCCGAGTATGTTCAGTCTATAGTTGATGTAACCTGATGTTATTGGGTGCGTGTATTTGTGTTGTATTTATACGTGCGTGTGTTGACGATCAGTTAGGTGGATGTGACGACAATTTTATACTGCAGAATGCTGCCTCCATGTAAAAACCGGAGCACTCGGCTGCTGTTTTCGTGTGCTTGTCGAAGCGGTTATTTTTGTACAATATTATGTTATGTTCCGTGCTCTTTACATATGGCGCCATCTAGTGCCATCTCCATTCAGTATTCTCCGACAGTTTTTGTGTTTGTAAATTGTTTTCATTAATCAAAGCGTGCTGTTTAGCATCTGAGTAGACATTTTATTAGCGACCTTTGTGAGAAATTTCAACAAAGAATTTTTATTAAAATCTAAAACAGAAATTGTGTGATGCAACTTGGCATGTTTTGATAGCAAAGTTTAGAATGATTTCTGACCATTGTAAACGACGTTCAGATTTAAAACTGGAATGCTATCTATGCATGTGTGATTCCATGGCGATGTCATCTGACTGCAATGAACAAAGTTAATATTTATAGCAGTAATGTGTCAGTGAGTTAATTCTACTGAGATGAGAAAATCTTTTTTAGTAGGTGATGTCTAACATTGTTGATGAGTGTTTATTAATTAAACAGAATATGAAATATCAAGTTTTCTAATGACAGTGTGGCATAAAATATATACTCCTCCAAAAAGTGTCCTTATTTATTCCGAGTTGATTTTCTTCCTGAGAACCCCAGTAAAGTGCAGTCAACAAATATCAGATCAGTGTGAATAATCATTTAGACAAAGGGTAAAAAGCTATATTGTTGTACCACATTAGAAAATACTTGCCAAACATATATTACATATTTTACTGTTCCACTATTTTATGCCACACTGGAAAGCAGTTGTGAAACATAATCAACTTAAATGATGTTATGAAATAATATCAAAAAGACAATGAACTGTGTGTGAAGCCATTATGTAAAGAAAATTAAATATGGTCCTGTGAATTCTTCTCCGTTTGTGGCGTGGGAACAATGAAACAGCAAGAGGTGGTATCGACCGTGCCTTACGGCAGACCATTCTGTTGTGTCAGGGTATAACTGTCGAATGTGTAGCGATTGACACTGATGCGACACCGTGTCACAACTGTCACATCTCACCTAGGTATTGTGGGATGTTCGCATGAAAAATAAAAAGCTTATAAGTCTTGTTCGGTCTCTGCTCTTTATTTGTATGCATGATTGTGTTGATTTTTATCATCCGCTAAATGTCTGTTGTCTATGCCATATTTAGGGGTGGGGTGTGGTGGGTGTTGATGCCTGAATCTTCTTCTGGCTCCTTGCAATGTGGGGGCCACATCACTTGGTTTGTTCCACCCTCTTCACAAGTTGTCTCCATCTATTATGATCTTCTGCCCTTCTCTCCCATATTCGGCTGTTCACCCCTGCCCTTTCAAAAAGCTCTCATGTTCATAACACTGTCCCTCCATCTTAATATCTGTTTTTGTCTTCTCCTTTTACCAGCCTCTTCTGCTTTCCATGTTCTCTTTTGTCAATCTCTCTGTATTTGTCCATCTCAGTCAGCTCCTCACTACCTTCATCCTTTCTTCTTCATTCTGATCTCTTCTCACAATTCAGTCAGCTCCTCACTACCTTCATCCTTTCTTCTTCATTCTGATCTCTTCTCACAATTCAGTCAGCTCCTCACTACCTTCATCCTTTCTTCTTTATTCTGATCTCTTCTCTTAATTCAGTCAGCTCCTCACTACCTTCATCCTTTCTTCTTCATTCTGATCTCTTCTCTTAATTCAGTCAGCTCCTCACTACCTTCATCCTTTCTTCTTTATTCTGATCTCTTCTCTTAATTCAGTCAGCTCCTCACTACCTTCATCCTTTCTTCTTTATTCTGATCTCTTCTCTTAATTCAGTCAGCTCCTCACTACCTTCATCCTTTCTTCTTCATTCTGATCTCTTCTCTTAATTCAGTCAGCTCCTCACTACCTTCATCCTTTCTTCTTCATTCTGATCTCTTCTCTTAATTCAGTCAGCTCCTCACTACCTTCATCCTTTCTTCTTCATTCTGATCTCTTCTCTTAATTCAGTCAGCTCCTCACTACCTTCATCCTTTCTTCTTCATTCTGATCTCTTCTCTTAATTCAGTCAGCTCCTCACTACCTTCATCCTTTCTTCTTCATTCTGATCTCTTCTCTTAATTCAGTCAGCTCCTCACTACCTTCATCCTTTCTTCTTTATTCTGATCTCTTCTCTTAATTCAGTCAGCTCCTCACTACCTTCATCCTTTCTTCTTCATTCTGATCTCTTCTCTTAATTCCCCCATCTTCTTTCTGTCTTCTCGCCACATGTCTGTTGTCAATGGCGTATCTAGTGTCTCACAGGGCAGTGGGCAAGCTTAGTTGCTCAGTAGTTTACCATGTGGTGGCACAACGCGTTACATAAAAAAATAAATTTAGGCCAAAAGGGGGTAATGGCCCAATGCCGTCCTAAATTCGCCCTTGACCACGGCCCAATGTCCCCCTAAATACGCCACTATCCATGGCATATGCGTGGGTGGGAGCTGATGCCTGAATGTAGAGCATTAAAATGTGTGGAACATAATAACTCAGACCTGACGCATTGTACGGATTTCTCGTCTACACCCGTTTGGCCTATAGGCTATAGCCTATAGGCCTACCATCGTATTCCATGGCAAATACCTTGGTATTTTGAAACAGGTAAACCATGGTATATCATACAATTACCATACATAATATATAAAAAAGCACTGTATGCATTGTATTGCAATGATGTCACTGTATACCATATAATACCACCCAAATACCATGTAATCCCAATTCAATTATAGGGATTTGCTTGAAATAGAAATATCGTGATAAAGTACATTATCTTTACGTGTTCAGGTAAACCCGTGTTCATCATCACACATGTATAAAATCTCATGATGGACGCACAACAGTTTAAGAGTAAGTATTCTATATTTTTCCATTTGATGCTAGGCAGACTTCCGACAAAACCTAGTGGATTTTGATTGATCTAGGTATATTTCGGAGCCCGATAGACGACGACACTAGATCGGCATACGATAGGCAAAAATTTTCGCCCCGCTCTTCGTCTCTGGTAGGAACAGCCAGATAGAAAAACATTGTACGGCGATTGACTTTGCCTAGGCATACGAATGCTATAGGCCGGTTAAGCAATGCAAATAGTATACATATTTATATATCGTCATACAGGATTTAAAGTAAAACATGCAGATTTTTAAAAAATGTGGCAAATGGTAACGTTCGGGTTTTGTGCATTTTAATATAATCACCCGTTGATGCTGAACTGTGGATCGTGTTTTGCGCTATCACTGACTCTAACATTGTTGACAACATTGTTTTGGCGTCAGGATTTGGTAATCAAGTTTTCGGGGTAACCTTGGTTATCCAAGTTCAGGGATGTGGCGCCAGCGTTTGTCGCACGCACGCACACACGCACGCACGCACGCACGCACACACACCATAGCCTGGAGTCAGAGTGTAGGTTCCGTTGGGACTGAAATTATAATAATATTATATGCACCTGGATTAGGCTCTCATCCGGGGATTTGGTGAGCCCACGAAGGCGAGCGATTGTCGGGTAAGCGAGACTACTCTCGAGGCTGAATCAGTGAATGACTGTGCAAGAAAAATTGGACAGAGTCTGAGACTGAGGATCAGAGACCATTATCCTTGGCATACTAGGCCTATCAGGCTGAACAATGCCACATCAAAACATCACATGGTACATCACCAACCTCAAGCACACGAGAGTGTGGATTGTTATGACAGAGATAGACACCACCACCAGGAAGGATATAGCGTGGACGACATTTCGTTCTCCAAAGCCTAGAAATCTCTTCCAAAAATGTTTTGTCCAAAAATTAATGCACAACTATGCGGTAGGTGGCAGGACCATCAGCTAAAGGCTGAAGCGAATCTAGAATAAAAGATTGGCGACTACTTTTTCAGTTGGCAACTGAAATGTAGTCGTTATATGTATGTTCTCCATGAAAAGTTGGCAACAGTTTTTGTGGTCATCTGCCGTTTGAAAAAATGGTCGGCCGATAGGCAGTTGCCAAGTATTTGTCGGCAGACAAACTGTTGGCGACTAAAAGTTGGTATGCGTCTGGCGGGCTTTGGTTGCAGGTATTGTATTATTGCCAGGTGAATTGTTGGGCGCGGCGGCTGTGGTAGCTCGTCAGACTTTCGGTCGAGAGACCCAGGGTTCGAAACGACATGCTGCCGTTTCGAAACTTGGGCAATTTCGTTCATTCCACATTGCCTCCGTCTTTCGGGAGTGACACTAATAGCCGTTGCTCCTTTCTATTCCAGGGGAGTCAATGATCCCACGCAGGGAAATGAAACAAAATCTGCCGTGGACTCAGTAACTAATTTGAAAAGGATACTCTGAAATAAACCATCAGTCATGTTACTGCGTCCTCGGACTTGTTGGAACTGAAATAAATCAATAAACACCGCCCGTGACTCCAAGGTTGACGCAGACGGCTCTAACGCAATCACATACCCCGGGCGCATTGTTGCACGTTGTTTACTGTAGTCATGGTTGAACGCCCCAGTTGGGGCGTAGTTCCTTCTGGACAACAAAATCATCTCGTCTATTACGTGTCGTGAAGCGAAGGCTGAGCATGTCATTTTAAAACACCTCCCGGGTCCGTCACAGTGAGAACGAGTCCGGGATTCTCACTCGTACGCTGAAGGGCTGGGACGCCAACAGCGTTTTATAACTCGATCCATGCACTATACAGGCCCTACATATAAACATATATACACGTGCATACACTTAAATTCACACGCACGCACGCACGCACGCACGCACGCACGCACGCACGCACGCACGAACGCACGAACGCACGCACGCACGCACGCACGCACACACACACACACACACACACACACACACATACACACACGTTTCAATTGTTTTCGCCAAAATACTTGCATAATAGAAATTCTACAAACGGTGCTTGGCGTAGCAATACAAATGACGGCGGGATTTTCGTAAATGACGTTTCGGATACCTTGAGAAGCAACGTTTTCATTGGATAGCGGTTTCCATTGACTTCGTTGACGTCATCACGTGACGATTTCGTAGCGATAGAACTTTGTGGGCGGTGGGGGGGGGGACGACACAAGTCTCACAGTGAAGCCGGATGTTGCGACATTGCAGAGAACGAAGGCACGCTAAAGTCGCATTTCGACAGGCTCACAGCGGTTCCAGAATCAACTCCCAGCGACACCGCTACACCTCGCCCGCGACAAGCGCTGAGCGTAAACATTTCTACGTCGTCTTCAGCCGCAACAGACGATTGCACGGTTACCGGAAGTGACGCGTGAAGGCACTGCACGGTTGGGTGTCCTGCTATCAAGACTGTCCGTCGAGAGGGATGCCCACATTTCCGAGGTAAGTTTGCATAAGGTCGTATTTGTTAATTACTGATTTATAATTGGCAGATTGTAAACATAAACCTATATACTATTTCGAGCGTTCAAGGTAACAATGATATGATGGCATCTGCAGGTAACCGGAAGTAATTTCAAACGGCGATTGACTACAACGATTGATGGTCTTGCCTTTCAGGTGCCTCACGTGTGCTTCTGGACCGATCGCTGTTGCCGCTGTAGACGACACAAACCTTTCAGGTGCCTCACGTGTGCTTCTGGACCGACCGATCCTGTTGCCGCTGTAGACGACACAAACCTTTCAGGTGCCTCACGTGTGCTTCTGGACCGACCGATCCTGTTGCCGCTGTAGACGACACAAACCTTTCAGGTGCCTCACGTGTGCTTCTGGACCGACCGATCGCTGTTGCCGCTGTAGACGACACAAACCTTTCAGGTGCCTCACGTGTGCTTCTGGACCGACCGATCGCTGTTGCCGCTGTAGACGACACAAACCTTTCAGGTGCCTCACGTGTGCTTCTGGACCGACCGATCCTGTTGCCGCTGTAGACGACACAAACCATACCGTTTGCACTAAATTTTAGGTTTAATGTCTTTACACTTTTTCGTTTTGTGACGAGGAGTTGCCGCCGGGGGACCGGGGAACTTCCGGGGAGATAAACTATACGGTATACCGTACGTTCATAAAATAAATTGTGGTGAACGTGATGACGAGATGGTCTTTTTACGATAGTTAAAAAAATATTTATGTTATGCGTTTATAACATATCCAGACTGTGGTGACTGTGGTGAACGTGATGACGAGTTAATTTTATTCTATTTTTATATGTATTTATGTTATGCTTGTAACATTTGCTCAGCCTAGTTCGCGTTTCTGAGGAATCCGGATGTGAGTGACACGATCGAGTTCTGTTGTTTGAGAAATGTCGCCCAAGGCACGCGACGTTGACGCAAACAGACAGGTGAACGTCGCGAAAGGCCAGTCGTTGACTTTGATCGAGGCGGATGTTCTTCAACTGACGATGTCTTCGGAAACATCAATCGTGGACGCAGATAAGAAGAACGTTCACGGACGTTCGATTACGAAACAAAGCTATGAACAATACGTTGTCACGGTGACTAATATATTGGTGTTCGAACAATGCATCACGAAGACTTTATGTTATGGTTTTCATCACAAAAACGTCCTAATTGTACATCTATTCATGATTATTGTCAAGTAACTTTAGTTATATACGCATAAGAATGATTACAGACTTGAAATGTGGGATTATTGCGTGTGTTTACTGTATTTTAATAATGTTCCTACTAGCCTCGAAAAGGTACTGTATAGCAAACTGGAAGAATAGGCGAGCCTGCTTGCCTAGGTTCGCTGTGGCACATGAGTAAGAATGGACCAATTTAAAGTCACAGTTCGTAATAGGTCTATGGCATTTAGCCACGCAGCAGCTTATTGTTCTTCATAAACGCCCATACAGTGCCAGTCGTAATTGTACACGAACACGTCCACCGCCTTCGAAAGAGGCACACAGGCGCCCGGTGAATCGACATCTCGTTTCAGTGAAGGTAATTTCAGATAGAACTGTTATGTTCGATCGCGTTATCGCGCGCTTCACTGTTTGTTAGCTCGGTAATACGAATGGTAAATTGACACATTTTACTGGTTAGCGGCATTTGTTGACGCACAAACACGTTGGGCTACCGCAACAATCATGCGGCCAATCGCTAGGTGGCGCAACAGTTTATTCTCAATTGGATCTTCCGCGGCCGATCTCGATCCTGCATATATTTGTGGGCATAGCCTCAGTGCGGACTCCTACGGTTTACCCGTGAGAAAGAGCTGGCACGTCATCTGCATGACGTATGCACACCCATACACATGAATGCACGCACATGGGCGCCGGAATTCGGGGGGGGGGGCAATACTTTGAGTGAGGGCTCGAGCATACCTTTTAGCTTCCCCACTGGACGTTTATAGTCTTACGGGTTCGTTTGCAATCTTAGGGATTATTGTTGCCTCCCCAGAATTTCCATCCGTGACCACACCCAAACGCTCGCACTGAATAACCTCCCCACCCGGTCACTGAGCCACCCATCCGGTGTACCTACTCAACAACACGCCAAAATCCTCATGAATACAAATGACATCACAACGTGGCAACGATGTTTTAATCACAGCTTGACTAAAGGTTCACGGCAACCAGACGACGACACATTAACTCTTACGACACTTTCACTGCGGGAACCAGTTGCATGGGTGTGTCCGGGTAACGAGACGACACTGAACAATAAACCGATGAGATCTTATCGATCACACGCCCTGAAATAAATATAACCAAAACAACAGTGACAGCAACGTAGCTAAATACAACCAAGAACGATAACAATTATTGGTAGAATATTGAATTTTAAGCCGAGAGCGCCAACCGTCTCGCAGTGTTCAATCGCCGCTGCCTTGGTTCATTGTCGGTTCATATATACCCAAAGTGGTGGAATTATGCTTTCATGTAGTAATCGCACAGTGGCTGAATATTCTCAAGGAAAACCCAATACTTTTCTTTTCAAGTCAATAGCAAATAGTATAGCGTTTTGTGCATGCATATGGGCTAAATACTGAGCAATGTAAGAATCGTACCGTTCCTTTTAGATGCTTGATTGATGTGTAGGTCAACACGCATTTTCTGAAGCAGGATCTGTGTTTACCTGATTGCAATCACGTTTCTATAGGTTGATTCTCGAGCACATACAATACTTATGTCGGCACAAACTTTGCACCCGCATCTGTGTGGAATCAGACTGACACACCTCGTTGAATAGATACGACACCGATTCAGCGTCACATTACACTGGCAGTTATGTGAGTTAATAATCCGTGTGAGTTATTTACAGCATGATTGAATATAGAGAAATTGAGATTGCGTTTGAATTAGCCTTGAAGGGTGAAGGGTGCAACGTGTATATAAATACAAACCTTCAATACATTACATGTTTAGCTTGTCCCACCGTGTGAACAATGGGCCCCTGCATGCGATCGCAATATTGACCTGTATGCGTGAACTTATCAGCGCTGAGATATACCTCTATAATAAATGATTACGTGGAATATGTTTCTTTATAATGATAGTTAAAAAGCGTGATGTGTAATATAACGCTAAGTGAGTCGTGGGATATGTGTCAAAATGTTGTGACCGAGTGCCCGACGAAGTATTTATTAATACGAGCCATGGAGACTATTTCCATTGCAAAATCATGTTATATGATATGCCAAATGCCTCTATAACATATTTACCTGGTTTTAATGAACCACGTTTTAAAGATAATTTAACCATTTATCTGTTGATGAACATCAACCTTGTCGAATGGCACATTCACAAACAGCTATCGACAATTTCAAAACCCCGTCGACAAAATAGGTCGGGGTCAGGTGTTCATGAGATCACGTCATTGTCATATTTCTAATATATCAATAACGGTATATACCCGTAAAATCACGTTTCCTACGTATACAGTGTAAACATATTCGGTGTGAAATTTTCAAATTAAACAGACAAAGGTGAAACCATATTTTTTATTGCGTTTAATTAAAACACATTTGAATATACAGGCCACTAAACTTTATATTACTTAAAACATGATTTTATGATAAACACGACCCGACTCTGTATTGTTAATTGTCCGTGAGGAATTAAGCAACATAACTTAACGTAGAGATGTTGAGGTTGCGTTTTAATGGGCAGGTTTTAATGGGCAGGTCGTGCAAGGTGAAGGGTGCAACGTCTCTGATTTGAACGACTGCCGCTCTCATACCGGATCCTTGGGAAATGGAAATGTTCCTTGATAGGGGCAAAAACGTCATAATTGTTTAAATTCGATGATAAAAAAGTGGTAGCGAACCGTGATTTGAAAAACATGTTTACACGATAACAAGATCTGCACTTGTGAAAAGTCTTTGGGCCTACCAATGCGCAAAGGTCAGTAATCGTGACGATCATATGCGATTTTGCTACAGTCCTCTTTGGGATTTTAAAGGGGGGATTCGGGCGTAAGCAATCATCCGGGATTTAATGGATGATTTATGACAAATGTTACAGTTAAAACATATTATCTCAAACAGGGGGGTTCGTTCGAAACCCCCTACCCCCTCCCTTAGGATGGGCATAGGTCAGGACGGTCCAGTGGCATCAAGTCTTGGCCAGTAGTAGCGAGCGTTGAGGGCTTTGCGATATAAAGCAGAGCAAGTCAGAATGACCAGTGAACAAATATCAGATTAGTTGGTATGAGTTAAACATTTTCAGACTCAATCTGACCTTATGAGGTGACAAAACCGACTAGATAAATTATAATTATTGAGCATATATGGTTTTAACTTGAAAATAAGTACATCTGTATGTCTGACGTCACATAAGCTTCCCCGCTTTCCGCGATACTGCGCATGGCTTTCTGTATCAACCAATAAATTATGAACAAAGAATATAGAGCTTAATGACTACATCCGCATAAAAAGTGCAACTAAAATACAGTACATTTTTATGTCAAAAATGCGTTAGCTTGCAAATCAACACCTGAACGCACATAGCTGATTTCAGGAATTTAAAACCAAATTGCAATGTGACCATCAACATTTCTAAAACTTCACGACATCGACTGACACTGCGCTACCAATGTGCTGAACAAGTTTCGTCAAAATCGTACGTCACTATCAAAATGCGTCTTCAGATCCGCTTTATAATGCCCCATCCCACAACTAAAGGTCCGACATGTCAAATGTTTCAACCTTGCTGGGAGAACACAGTTATTTATTGGCATATAACATCATTTAAATCGACTAACTTTCAAACTGTTGGCATTGCATCCACAAGCTCCTCTGACGTGTACGGTCCCCATTGTGAGAGCGCGGCTGGTGATTGACCCCGGGTAGCAGAGGCGGCCCCCATTGTGAGAACTGAAGTGATCGTTCATGCACGGTTGTTGACATGTAGTGTATTAATCAGGGCGTGCCTTTGTTGGGGCGGCCCGGACCGTGGCGGCTGGGCGGTGTCTGCGGAGTGGGACAGTGGCGACGACACGTTCGCAGGCACACACCCGACGAGGACGCTCGACTGGCAACAGCGATATGACAGGTGGGTGCGTCGACTTGTCTTTATACCATCGGTGGTTTATCGTACAAATTCCTTCTTGTTCTTGAGGTCAGCACTAGTCATGTGGGGAACGGTGGTTTTATCGTTAGAGCACCTGACTGTCGAAATTTGGCCAGTTTCGTTCACCCCACTTTGCCTGTGTTTTTCGGAAGATACACTGAAAGCCGTTGGTCCCTTCTACCTGGTGTGTATGCCAGGGGAAGTAAAAACGATCGGAGGCTAGAAAATTAAAAAACCTGTCGTGGACCCACTAACTCTAGAGAAGTAAAACTCTAAACATAAACCACTCATATGTTAGCCAAGGAAAGTAGGAGAATTTGTAACAGTTTCAGACTGGCAAGGATAAGCGTGTACCCACATGCGTGCGTGCGTGCGTGCGTGCGTGCGTGCGTGTGAAAGTAGGGCCTAATCGACTATCACGACATTGGACATTTCAAAATCGACCGCAGTTCGTCTAAGTGAGCGCGTATGTTTCGATATGCCTTACGTTTAGGAAAACACTGGCATGTTTAACTTCCCTTACACCCGGAGCAGTGTCAATGCATTGCTGGATATGACGAATGGATAATTGTCATACTCTCATACTGTGTCTACAATGTTTACTCACATAGAAACCTATATTTAATCAAGCCTACATTTAATGTGTTCGGATTAAATGGCGTACAGGGAGGGGGGTTGAGCCGTGGATCCGCTACAGTGAACAGTTGCAACACCACTGTCGTGACTAAACACCACATACTGACCCATCGGCTGCTGCCTTTGATGACACGGGCAGAGATAGTTTTCAATCAAGTTTGGCGATAGCGAGATGCCCTTGGGCAGAATGTAGATTTAAAACATTTAGCCCCCGCCCCCGCACGTGTTCCAGAAGGCATCTAGGAGTGAACAGCACTACCATACTTAGAACATGTCAATAAGTATGTCGATCTTTAGCGTCAATAAATTCCTTTGTATCACAACACGGCCCACGCTGTAAAGCGCATTGTAGCTGATTTATAAGTCACTATATGAATGGTGTCTATTATTACCCCGCTTAGAGAAGCACTTCGGGCCAGATAAATTTAAGCCTATTAAGCGGCTGATTCACATAAACCGCACATTTTAATTCAGCGGTAATAGGGAATGATCCTGTCCCAGCTAATATATTTGATTCTAATAAAAAAGGCTGATTCTTTTATCCGTGGTTCTGTTAAGCGGAATCCGGTGTATTGCGCACCGGCGCTTCAGATGTTCGTTTATTGTTTTACTTTCTTGTTATCAGGAAAAATATCGCTCTTAATGTCAAAAATGCACCAGCTGGTAATAAATGACCTCCGTTATTCGCAAACCCTCCGGACAAACCATGGACCCACCGGTGATTTTAACAATGTTTTCAAGAAACTGGCATATAGACGTCTCTGTACAAGTTGGTATGTGCGTCGGCCGTCGTGTTTCTGGTCAAACAACGCGCTGCGATTGTTTGTTGGACGTAATGTAGATCCATATGCTGGTTATATTGGCGGTGACAGTTCGACCCGACGGCTTCAAGTGCGAACGTCGCCCGATGTGTTTGCTTTGCCGCGCCCACAGTCGTCATTTAGCACTTGTAAGTGTCTCCAAGTGGGCGAATCAGCCTGTCCTGCAAACATGAGTGAGACAAAAACCTGCCAGAGTGGGAATCCTCCCACCGATTTTAAGAGTCCACCTCTCACCGATTCCACCTCCCACGTAATTTTGAGGCCAGCCTCCCATATCCCATCACAGTTTTATGACCAACGTCCCATTTCCTTAAACACCCCTCAATAGTATAGGTCTGTGTGGTGCTTTTATGTCTACAAAAAGTTCGCTTTATCCTAAATATGACCACCCCTTTGGGGAAACCTGGCTACTAACGTGAATGTTGTAGGCATTTGGGTAACATTGGGGTAACATTGGGGTAACATTTGGGTAACATTGGGGTAACATTTGGGGTAACAATGGGGTAATATTGGGGTAACATTGGAGTAATATTGGGATAACATTGGGGTAACACTGGGGTAACATTGGGATAACATTGGGGTAACATTTGGGGTAACAATGGGGTAACATAGGGATAACATTGGGGTAATATTGGGGTAACATTGTGGTAACATTCAGTGATGTATTTAGGGCTGGGTATGGGACAATGGCTCTTTGGCGTATTGTTGGGGTCTTCGTATTTAACATGTTGCGCCACTGCATGGTAGCACGATAAACGAATTGATAAATATACTTGGCCTCTCCATTTGCGATAACCTAGATATGCCACTGATAGCATGTTATCGTGAAGGCAAAGCGTTGTGCCCAATTACTGTTATAAACGTTGTGGGAGTATTCAGCGTTGTCGGGACATCGATAGCGTTGCACAATCAAGAAGCTTGTTCAGTGTCGTGGAATCAGAACTGTCCTATATGCAACCTTCATTGTGACGACAGTGTAGTTACACAAGATAGGCTGGTTAAGCAGGAAAACGTGTTGTACGGATTTGTACGGCGTTGTACAGCCATTTTCAAGTAGAAAATACGGATTTCAACCAAACCATGTGGGGGCTCTGGTTACACAATGGTGTACAATTGTAGGATTGCATTGAAAGCAACACGAGTTCGTCCTAGTGTATGTAACGCGAGCTCATGATACTAACTGCGTGAAGGCAACAGTAGCCTCGGGGACTCATACTTGGAGGTCATGCCCTATGTTGCAATGGTACACACACTTCAACACAGTAGTATCGACTGAATGCGTGGGTTGCTTCGTGCAAGATAATGACCTGCTTAACGGTCGCGGAATGTTATCCAAATAATAACTAGTATTTCTGGTCAGTAAACTGTGTCCGTGTACACCAATGGCGCCACTGTGTCCATTGTTCACTAGCGGCTGAGTCGAGCCGCTCTGTTGGGACATCTGAGGTTAATTGATATCAAAATATACAGTGTAGACCTGTGTTATTGACTTGTACAGGACGAAACGCACAACTACATAAAGAGTCTCTAGGAAAAAATTGCAGTTTGGGTGTATTCGTGAGAGCAGGAGTTGTGTGAATGAGTGAAGTGATGTTTTTGTGCACGCTATAGCATCTGAGCTTTGAAATTATGCCATTTGTCAGTCCGTATACCTGTTGCGTAAGGAAACAGTGGCCATTAGGCAGGATGTACTCATATTTTGGAAACCTGGGAATTTCATGGCAGAAATGCAGGGGTGTCATGCTTTGAAGCAATTTGTGCGAAAAGGAAGTATGTAATTTTCACGAATTGCACACACCAGGTGTCTTGGTGGGTCTGTCATGTATTGTTAAAGTTAAAAAAAAATTACAGGATAACTTTTCAATGTAGGCGTAATAATGTTATAATGGTCGCCTATGGGAAAACTGTCTGTGGTCCGTGCCCAAATAACAATAGTAGCGAGAATAAGGACTCATCTGAACTGCGGACGCAAATCAACATCGGTTTTGCGAACTATGGACAAGTGCAAAAAAAATAGCAATCGACGGAGCTGTTTAATTCACGAATATCTGTGCTCACACTCACGTGATGTAGTGGCCATTGTGAACACCAACCAAACGTAATGTAGTGGCCATTGTGAACACCAAGCAAACGTGATGAGTCACGTATTTGTATATACAGCTGTATATACATCGACATAATAATCCATATACTCTATATAATTGAGCATACGACCTCGAAATACCAGCGCCAAGCATAGGTAGCTTTGTTTCGTTCTTGGAACGGATCGGTTTAAAGTAGGGCTTAACTTTAAACATTTCGTTGCGTCGCAAACAGGGTTGTGTCGGCACATTTTCGGTAAATATGTGTTGGTATGATCGTTCGAAATGACGCAGAGTGCGAAGGTTAGCGGATCAATTCATACTGACCAGGTGATACACTCGAATGGACGTAGTGTCTTCTGTTGGCACATCATCGAAGAGGACGCTCACATCTCACCTAGACTCGTCCATCCACTGCAGGTTGTCACCCACCGCTAGACCTTTCCATCTTTCTTCGTGTTTGGCTTCTCCTGTCCAAAGTACTCGTGCATAGTTGGCCTGCCTCGTGTTCTTTTTTTGGGTTGTCATTCGGTTGTTCCGATGGTCTATCTGTTGTACTGCATTCTTCCTATGGGACTTGTTCATTTCTGTTTTATTTTTATGACATGTTTTACCCGGTCTACAGTTCCGAATGCCAAACGTCTGTGATACATCTCTGCGGCTTTTTGTCAAACACTTTCGAGGCGCGGTGCAGTAAACATGAAGATGAATGGACACTTTTTTAAAGAATGACACATTTTTTTGCACTTTAACGTTGCGACTTGAAACACGTGGCAGCGAACGCAATGTGATAATGCAAGGTGTATTTCAGCTGATGTCTACAAGAGAACCATCGGCAAGCAATCGCTAGAAATTACCTCAATGAAAGGAAGAGAGTTGTCGGAGAGACTAGGCTCAACACATTATTTTGTCGTACAGTTCGGTAGTTAAAGTATCGATTTTCACAACACATGTTTGACATAAAATTTTTTTTGCATTAATGGCACTTGGGACCTAGGGAATACCTTGGTGGTGGGATTCTGGGGATGTTGACCACGAAGTTGTTGGGATGGGACTCCGTGGACATTGTTTGGTGGGACTCCGTGGATATTGTTTGGTGGGACTCCTTGGATATTGTTTGGAGGGACTCCGTGGATATTGTTTGGTGGGTCTCGACGGGCCTCGAATCTTCTTGCTGCCGTTTCCAACCTTTGGCAGTTTCGTTCATCCGATGTTGCCACAGTTCACTCAACTGTATAAATGAGTACCTGGCTACAGACAGAGATGGGTATAGGAAGGAGTAGTCTTAGCATGTAATTGCAGCATGGCTGAATGCTTCCCATAGAAGTCCAGATGGCGTTGCCAGGGGTGAAGTGTAAAGCGCTTTGAGCGCTCCCAAGGATTGGATACCGCGCTATATAAGAACGTAACTTTACAAAAAGGTAAAGTTAAGATGTTAAGATGACGTTTCGGTGAGAATTGGTGGATTGTCTTGGAGTGTGACTTCGTGATGGTAACGGGATGAGATCCCGGGAATGTCTCTGGGGATTGAATCCAGGGGTTGGGCCCCTCCCTTTAACTTCCGCTAAGGGTGTTTTACAAAGACAACAAATGCAATCATAGCAAACGTAGTTTTGGAAAATTATTTGATATGTTTTAGACAAATCAGTTTACAGTTGTGACATATTTTTGCAAACATGCTCACGACGAGCTGTTTGTGTGGTTCATTGACGTTAACTTGACAGTAAATGTGCTTCCGTTATTTATGTGGGGTTGGGCCGCAATTGAGCGAACACAGCCGATCAGAAGAAATGTCGCACCCAAACGTCGGCCGACTGTAGAACGACTCCTCCATCGTAAATAACAATCTATCTATCTATAACCGGTTCACCCCATAAACTTCCTCACAGAAAGAAAACGATCATACTGCTGTCCCGTCCGGTAATCAATGGCCCGAACTTTGTGGTTGTTTCAAAAGCACATCGATGATGCGTTAGGCCTACATCCCTGTATATATACCCAAAGTTTGTTAAAAATGTCCACACGTCCCCCAGCAGCTCATTTAAGTTGCACTACATACAGTGTCATGCACATTAGACACACGTGACTTGCCGGGGCAGTGAAAACTAAAAGGGCGTTGTCTTCAAAAGAAGACAGGTTTCATTAGCTTAGAACCTATCAGTATCATCATAAATACTGCGGCTTTTCAGACTCTGGTGAAACGGTTTCGCGCGAAATTTTATCTCGCCGTACGTCATGACAGAACGGAGGGCGTTGGCTGGCTCTGTACACGATCAAATACGATACATCACGACCTACTTAAATGAATGGGCATGACATTAGTCGTAGCTAATCTAATTAAACCTTCGCTTAAAATAGAGATAAACGTCGGTAGGCCCTAGCTAAAAACCGTGTTTGGTGCAACTTTAAATTTTAATTGAACAAAGTCTGGTATTTTTTATGGTAAACTCATATTATATATATACAGAGCGTAAACTAGTCTGTTCTAGCATTTTGACCGCCCATATGTGTTTAATGAACAACAATTTACTAATATAATTTGGTCGTTATCTATTTAATTTGAATGTTTCTGCTCGAATAGCGTATTTACATTGTATACAGAACAACAAGAGCGACATTCACAAACAAATTACGGTTAACTTATATTTTTAACGTGGTTCATTTGGAAGGTCAGAATGTTAGAATAGATCAAGTCTGTAGTATATAGAAGGTCAGAATGTTAGAAAACACAAAGTCTATATAATATAACATGATTTTACAATATAAATTATTAGACTTTGTACCTTTAGCTGAATTAGTAAATATGGCGCCGAATGAAACGGAAGTGTAAATGTTACTAGAACGTCTTGTGGTTGGTGGAAGGTATTCCATTCAGGTATTGATATTATAATCAAGAACTAAAGTAAAATAGTTATTTGGTTATGCAGTAACAAACTATATTTAAATATCAGTAAAACACATTTTGTTGAATTCAAGTCACTGAATAAAAAGGTCTCCAATCCAACTAATATCTTTGTTGACTGCCTACAAATTACCCAGGTAAAAAGCACAAAGTTCTTATGAATTATAATAGATTCTAGTATGTCCTGGTCTCTTCACAGACAGTATAAAAAAGTAAAATAGCTACTATAATGTATATAATAAAATAGGGAGGAGCTTGTAATATATATTTTAGTTCTTTAATCAAATTGCAAAAGTATGGGATTATGTCAGCTCCTTGCAGAGCGCACACAGATCAACTCTATAAGAACCTATTGAATTTACCAATAAGAAAAATCTCCGAATATTCGGCTGTTCTGTTTATATATACAATTATAAAGAATGTGTTTCTCTAGGTTATGACAAGCATGTTTAATAGAAATAATGAAATCCACAAATACAGGACACGCCATGCTGAGCTACTTGCGTGTGCCGATTTCAAAATCTTATACAAAGCTATTAGACACCGTGGTGTTAAACTATGGAATTATAATTGGTAAAAACAGTGGATTGTACCTATGCATTTGCAACATTTAAATCTCAACTCAAGAGATTTTTGTTTAGTAAATAATATTAGTATCGTATATAATTAACATTCATTGTCGTATTGCTTGCATTTATGAGACTAGTATTGTTGTGATTTATGTTTCTGTAATTCTTCTACTTGCCCCATGGAATTATATATGTATTACATGACATTGTATTGAGAGGGGAAATCAGCCACTTGTGGCTTTAAACCCTCAGTATAGGAACTATGACAATGTATGTATGTACCGTATCATTGTACCACAGTTTCTATAATAACCATCATCATCATCGTCGTCATCATCATCATCATCATCACACTTGTACACAGAGAAGAAGAATGTATTTATAATGCAGATATTCATATGATCTGATGTATCGTCTTTGGATGAAAACATGGGTGAAACATTTCGACAAATTATGCATCGACTTTTCTACAAAACGATGTTTATTTCCATGAAAATGTGCTGCTAGACCTACACTCAGAGACTTGAGACACTCAGAGACTTGGGACACTCAGAGACTTGGGACACTCAGAGACTTGAGACACTCAGAGACTTGGGACACTCAGAGACTTGGGACACTCAGAGACTTGAGACATTCAGAGACTTGGGACACTCAGAGACTTGGGACACTCAGAGACTTGAGACACTCAGAGACTTGAGACACTCAGAGACTTGGGACACTCAGAGACTTGGGCAGCGCTCCAATATGTCACAGAAGATATAAGTGGTACACATCCGTCGCTTTGAATGTGATACGCGAACCGACGATATAACAGGGGGCATAATGCTGCTGACTCCTTTATCTATCTTAACATTCAAGGTAGACCTACTAATTTTGAAGAAAATTCTCATAAAATAACTCGTCAAATAAGATCTGATCATAAACTTCTAGACATGCCAAGGGCTATGTCAAAGCCAAAGATAAGAATTATCTGTTGCAAAACATCCATATTTGAACAATTATTCATGAATAAAAATATATATCTATGGAAGCTTCGCAGTGACATCGCAATGGAAGTTTTGACGGAAACGTGACATTACCTCAGAAAAAAACACCTGTGATTAATCAATAGAGGGCGTGACAGCCACCACCATTACGTGTACACTCGCTTATCTATTTACACAGGTGATTCACAGCCACGCCCAGTTCCGTGCGTTCATATATTTTGCCCGATCCAGTGCGGAATGTGTTGGGTGTGTCGCGCCCCGTTTATGGGGGTTGGAATTCTTTTGAGCATATTTCCTATTGATTCCGTTTAACCGTTGTAATTGCCGCTGCATAACTGAACTGTACTAACTAAAAACACATAGTCGAAATCACACGTGAAGTAGTTCGATATATGATGCTTTTGAGCTGCTGTTCATGGACGGGAATAACGGAAATATTATTATATGAAATACGTAATAAACGATTACACTACTGCACATTTTAACAGTTAAATCAGTTCTGATAATGTTACTATAATCGAGGTAGCATTTATCTGTGTGTTATTTTGTATGTGCGTGCGTGCGTGCGTGCTTGCGTGCGTGCGTGCGTGCGTGCGTGCATGTTAAGCAACTTCTCCTAGACACTTTGCATTTCGGGCGCCGAACTTTAAGGTGTTCATCTACGACAGCAGGAAGGAGTCGCAACACTACTATTGTTTTCGAAGGTCATCCCGCTATTACGCTTTCTACCAACAATCGAATTACCTTTCGTAGTTGTTACATACACTTGTTCGTAGCGCTATGCGGTTCTCTAAAGTTAGAAAACACGCATTTCTAATTTGTTTCAAGTTACGTAAACCGTCCTTTCTTCCAAGTTAACAGACGGTACTATAAGTGCCAGTGTTACGTCGCAATTTCGAGAGGTGGATTCCAAGAAGGCAGCACCAAGTACCAAGATTGTTATTTCTGTGATAATGTTGTGTATACTGAAATGTTGTAAATAGTGTCATCGTGGCACTCGTTACGAACGACGAAGTTATCTCTACGAAAATGTTGTGTATACTGAAATGTTGTAAATAGTGTCATCGTGGCACTCGTTACGAACGACGAAGTTATCCCGTCCAGAGGATGGGCATTTTTCTAGTTATTAATAATAAAGCATAGTAAACCTGATGCAATACCAGTTGACAATTGGCTATTTCCAGCAGAACCTTATTGTTTATGCAACATTTGAAGAAAAGTAAAGAAACAGTACCTTTGTATACAACTTTGTTACATACATACGTGATAATAGTTACCGTTGTGTGATATTTAAAAAACATTCAAACATATCCCTTTGAAAAAGCATATATATTATAGGGACCTAACATAGACTAGGCCTACACGCAATATGTTGGTGTTTCTACAGTTTGCTCTCATCAGCTAGAACTATAGCCATAAGTGTAGTATGTCGGCCAATCGAAATGACAATTGCTTTAAATTCTTAACAAATTGAGGATTCATATTGATATTTACCATTCAATTTCTTGCTCTAGTTCCAGGGTTGCACCGGTCCAACATTACCCGCCACCACGGTTACATGCGCTACACGGTGCCGGCGTGGCTGCACGGCACGCTAGGGGTCCTTCTGGTAAGTGGTGTAACACAGTGCGGTTACTCCGTCAGAGCCTAATAGTTTCTACGACTAACTAACTCTGCCCAAATATAGAAATGATAATGATGATGACGATGGTGACAATTATATTTATTGTGGATAATCATATCAAAGTCTGCCAACATGATTTATGTAGTATGTATTTCACAACTGACATGTAAACGATGTAGTGCACACATCTACGTATGTCTAACAACTACTGAAAATGATTCGATAGAAATGTCCCTTCTGATAAATAAGCAGGTTATGGACATGGAGGTACATGAAATATCGGCGCTAGCGAATATTTATCAGTGTCTTGGTTCGCTAATTAAAGCGCAAACACTGCCACGACCAGTTTGGTAAAGTTGACTATGTGCCTATCAGTTCAACGGAGTCCTAAGTCAGGGAACTAATTTATATGTTTTATGAACAATTTCCATTGTTATTGGCATTCTGATCATTTTTCAATGCTTTTATTTATGTTACTTCAACAATTGTCCTGTGAAACGCACTCGGTATACACATTTAAATGAGCAGATGGGCACAAGTCCGCATATATCTTATAAAGGAATGTTGAAGTGAATAGTAGACGGTGAGTCTGATTTAATGTCTGCCTCTGGTAGGTGGCCGTGGGCACAGCGGACCTCATATGGACGTTGGTCAAGTACAGTGGCTCCTGCGATTTCGAGAAGACGGACAATCTTGATCCGTGTGCGGCCAACCATGTCTACACATACATCGCGTCTCCGATCTGGGGCGGACTTCTGGTGAGTGATCGCGTGCCTTGCTTGGGGGACGTTTGGCGAGAAGTGTGGTGGGCGATGATTGCAGTGATGATAGTCATGATACGTCAGATCAGAAAGTCGTTTCTCGATGTTCACGGAGGTGGACCAACCAGTCGATTGGAAGTTGACCATGGACGAGTAGATGACGTTACTTTATTGTATTTTTGAAAGAAATATTCGATTTTGACGGATCAAAACAGTTGTCACTGTTCAACACATTGTTAGTTGTTGAGTAATTTGAAAATTATCATCCAAACCGTGTGTGTATGTGTGTGTGTGCGTGCGTGCGCGCGCGTGAGTGAGTGAGTACGTGCATGAGTGCGTGCGTGCGAGCGTGCGTATATTTCAGCTCTAAGTTTGAAATTGATTGTAAAGAGAACACATTTCATTATTTGAGGTGATTATGCAATAAATTGTATTACACTTAATAATTTGTTTATTTTTCAGACTGTCGGTTTGTGTGTTCTGGGTCTGAAGTTGCCGTCGTACGGACTTTACAGAAACAAAAACAGAGTATGTATTACGCTGGACACAGTCACATCTTTAAAACCATTAAAATGAAAACGCTATCGTGGTCTGGTAGAAGTGTGTATTTTACGTGGGCCAGCAGCGAAATGAAATGCGCGTTACCAAATACCGCACTTGCATGTTTAATGCTGTTTGCCCTGTAAACAAGATATGACCTTGTTAGCTTCAACATATCTAGTTGATAGAAAACACCTTGCTTCAACTTCAACACAAATATCGACTGGCTAGCGTGAGTGGAGTGTCGGTGATACATCATGTAGCGCCACCTGTTGACTAAGAACTCCGGTGCGTGAAACCTGATGTTGAATGCATTGCTCTGTTTTCAGTTCATAGTCTACATGTGGTGTTCCGCAGCCGTAGCGATTTTACTTATGCCGGCAGTGATTGCTCTTCAACTGTTGGAATTGCTTAAGGTAATGTGCTTAGTATATCCTCCTTTATTCCATTTTTAATTGATGCTTTTTACTCACTAGTGGGTAAGTTTTTTCATTTAAACTGTCACTCATATGGACAGTGCATTCTAGAAGCTTTTGTGTTTGATTACCTGATATGTTATTCAGGTTTCTTATTCTTATTAAAATATAACTCGATATTGTTATAATCACCGTTGATCAACAATACAAGCATAAACTCAGCTGAATTAAATATAAATTGTTCATTCAACATTTGCCAATTGTTCCTAGGGAAAGGGCTACATATATTATATTGACAACGGTAATCCGGTGACAGACGACACGACCAAATACGCGTTCATCATCCTGTTGTTGACGATGGCATTTGCCGAGGCAGTAATAGCTGTTCTGGCAGCGGTGATATGTCTGTGCTTCAAACCAAAACAAGAACAACGAGTAAGTATAGCTGATCCGTCGTAATAAGTATGATTGCAGCAATGTAGGAACTCATGCCCAGAGCAGATGTAGAACCTTTCATTGTAAGAAAATACAGGGACTCATAACACAGGACCTTTGATATGTTAAGAAAATATAGGAACTCGGAGCATAAGCAAATACTACAATAATCCCTTTTACCGTACACGGACTAATAGCATAGGAACATACATAAACTCATTTGATAAGAAAATACAGGAACTCATCCTTTAAAGAAATGTGGATCCTATTACCGTTAGGTAGAAAATACAGGAACATGCACCATGGCATAACATAAGAGAATGTTGTATGTTGTTTAATAATAATAGTAGTTTACTCTCCTGGTGCGAAGTGGACCACGATATCTTCTGTCCAAAGTAGTTACATTGCGATGTGTCAGAAGATGGCTGACAAGGTCGATCCTACCCAGGAGTCGTCTGTCACAATGGGGGCAGGACACTGCTGCAGAATTGTCGGGTGGAAACGTGTTGCTTTCTCTAGACTTTCGCAGTTCACGAACGACATAACTTTAGGAGGCATCGTATCGCTATTGACTGTTTGGTTCTCGATAAGCATGCATGCATTTGGAACTTTCATGAGAATCAATCAGACACATCAGCCGATAACGTTCAGTATTAATAATAATTATAATTACCTACCCTCTGTTGCAAAGTTAAGACAATTATAAAAAGAGGACGCCACAAAGAAAACGTTATGCGGAACTGTCTGCTAGATGGCGCCACTGTTGCAGATCCTGCGATGGAACATGGACTACGAGAGCAGCATGGCGTCCAGTCGGAGACCAGCCACTCTCCCGCTGCCGCCGTCCGCCCAACGTCCGCAAGGGTACTTCACCGTCCTCCCGAGACTCTACCCAGTCCTCACCCCGGCCAACGCGTGGCACCCGGACGCCAGCCGTTGGAAGCCCGACCTGCATCCTCAGCCCAGCAACGTTGCTTGCGTCTATACCGTGCCACGTGCTTCCCACGTGACCAAGCCATTGGACGACCCGAACCTTGCGTGGAGTCCAAACATCTAGAGCGGGAGGCGGGATGGGAAAGAACGGTGTAGGGTATGCGGAGGCGCACGCTCAATATAATATTATTGTTAATGTTGTTATTTAAAACGTAGTGGGCCAACATGTTAGTCGAGAACGCCGAGTCGGAGCTGAGTGGAAAGCTGTTTTTCGAACAAATACTCACTTTATCATGAAATGAGAGATGCATTCAGTTAGCCACCCCCTTGAGTCTCATAGCGAACTGGTGACTAGAATTTTCAACTGAAACTTGATGGGGTTGTATTTTTCGGACGTTCATCAGGTGGGGGAAGACCAGGTTAGGAAATGATCCATTCAGATTGACTCTTAGACAAAGCTTTCGTATTTATGAACAATCTCCGGTGGTGAGCATATGGTTAAGAATGTGGCGGAATTCAGGACTCAGGACAGCATGTATGTGTGTGTGCGTGTGTGTGCGTGTGCGCGCGTGTTACAGTACAACCAAGATAACGTTATTAATAGATCGCTGTTTGGATGTTTCTATCTTGTAATATTCTTGCACAATAAATAATAACAAACGCTAATTTCATATCAGAGAAGATACTGCATCAAGTGCGTCGATATATTACGATTATATCATTATTAAATGTATATGTTGCATAAGTTGTATTAGTAGTTTCTATTTGGAAGGATTAACATAGGTCCATTCAACTTTCATCCAACTACAGTTCACATGTTACCTTTGCAGACAGGAGGAATGTGATGTACACAGAACAAACCAGAACACATAGGAACATTGTCTATTTCGTAGCACCTACAGAAATGTTTAGATGATATTTGTCTATTAAAATCTGACTGTGACATGATGTTACTGCATGTTTCATTGATAACGCCTCGTGGAATGAGACGAAATAAAATTGTATTTTGCTTTGTTTTATCAAAATCACGAATTAATTAACTGAAATTCACTAATCTGCACTTGTACAGTATATACTATGCACAACCTAATGTTTAGCATGAATCTGGCGATTTCAAACCTAAGTTAACATTACTTGTAAAATGTATGTATATATATATATATATATATATATATATATATGTATATGTATGTATGTATATATATATATATATATATATATATATATATATATATATATATATATATAATATACATGCATACATACATACATATAATATACATGCATACATACATACATATAATATACATGCATACATACATACATATATGACTGTTAATCAATAAATGTAAAGTTCAAAACACATTGTCGAGTTGGACACATGGCTTCTTGAAAGCAACAAGAAACGATGCGTCCAATTTATTGGGCGTTGTGTTGCCCGACCAATCGGACAACTAATCGCTCGTGTGAACGGGCCTTTACATGACGTACTATGTTCGCAAATCCTATCAGTTGGATGCATACCATTAATAATATGTATGTACATAAACAATAGTCACACAAATGAGACCAAACAAACATGTACAAACATGTGTATACATGTACTGAGAATGAATGCTCAGGTGTAATTCTTCCGAGACAGATGATGCCCTGTCCGCTTCAATTTGATCATCACCGAGCTAACGTTCTCACCAAGTTCACCAAATGCAAACAGGCACGGATACCTTGTAGCACGCAACCTCCCTCGCCTATGCCCATTTATATTTCTTGCTACCACCTTTCAGTTTGGGCATTTGAATAGACCGCAAATACGGATTATCGATCTGACTGTCTGCATTGGTGACTTCCATCGACGTATTGGCGACCGTTGCGCCAGGTTCCTGCGCCCCGGGCTTCTGGGGCGTCGTGGCGTCCTGGGAGTTGCCGGCCGACTCAGGCTTCTGTGCCGCTGCAATGTCTGCCTCGGCTCGTTGAGCCGCAGTCGGCGTCTCCAGCTCCTTCGACGTCGTGTCTTCCTCCGTGTACAACTCGAGCTCCTGATCCTTGGGCACCAGCACGGAACGATACGCAACCGGTTTTGGGCAGTTGGCTATTACTGGAACGTAGCAATAGGTGATAGTAGTACCAAATGCTACATGTATGTATGTATGTATGTATGTATATATATGTATGTATATATATATATATATATATATATATATATATGCACTATTTTTTTATTTCTATTTTTAAACATACATTCACACTACTAGCATTAACACAATCATTGGGCAGTTTGTTCCATTCATTTATCACCCTCTGAGAAAGAGTACTTTCTCATGTCCAACCTACACTGCTCCTTAACTAATGCTGCTTTGTGTCCTCTGGTTCTTTAAGTTTGAAGAACATATTCCTATCAACATCCTCATAACCATTCACTATTTTAACACTTCTATTTGGTCTCCTCTTAGTCTCCTGATTTCTAGTGTTGTTGTTGTCTAACCACATTGTAATAAGCGGCTTTCGTAACTAAGGTCTCTTAATTATTTAATCATTATAGTTGCTCTTCGTTGTATTCTTTCTAGCTTGTCTATGTCCTTTTTACGATACGGCATCTATGCTTGAATACAATATTCCAAATGTGGTCTAACTATTGCTTTGTACAGGGGTACAATTAGTTGTTTCTCCTTATACGTGATAGTTTCCTAATTAGCCCTAGAATTTTATTTCCTTTAGAAGCAGCAATCCGACATTGCTCTGAAATTTTCATGTTAGCACTAAATGTTACTCCTAAGTCCTTTTCTTGTGTGGTTCTACCTAGTACAGCATCCCCCATTTTATATTCTTCGTCCATGTTTCCATGTCCTATGTGTATGCATTTACACTTCCCAAAATTTAATAACATTTGCCATTTGTCTGACCATTTAACTGATTTATCTAGATCATCCTGTAAACTTTGTTTATCTGTAACATTAGTAACCTTTCTGAATACTTTTGTGTCATCTGCAAAACTGTCATCTTCCAAATCATTTATATACATTAAAAACAATATAGGGCCTAATACTGATCCCTGTGGTACCCCACTCAAAACAGATTTCCAATTTGAAATCTCACCATTTACTATTATGCTCTGTCTTCTGTGTGTAAGCCACTCTTCTATCCAGTTGATTACTTCATTACCTATGCCATGGGCTTTTAGTTTAAGAAACAATCTTTGATGTTGCACTTTATTGAAACTTTCTGAAAATCTAAGTAGACAACATCCACTGGTGACCCGTCATATACCCACTTTGTAATTTCTTCCAAAAAGCATAAGAGATTGGTTAGACATGACCTTGCTTTTAGGAACCCATGTTGAGATGTATTTATCAATTTATGTTTTTTTTTATATAATATTATGACATTGTATGAAGGCCAGCCAGGGCTGGGTCCAATTATGTAATTGTAATTGATTACAGCAAAATTGTGTAATTGTAATTGATTATGGTTTCAAATTTGTGCTGTAATTGTAATTGTTATATTTTGTATAATTGAAAATTTATTTCAATTACAATCAATTACAATCAATTACAGTACGTTTCATATCACAAACTACCTGAACAAACTGTCAATAAAATATAATTTAAGTCTCATACAGGTTCAGGGTTGTTTGATTTAAATAATTTTATTTAAATCATTGATTTAAATCATGATTTAAATCACTCCAAAAAAATCATTGATTTATGATTTTTTTTACTTCCGATTTTTGTAATCGCTAATTTATATGAATTTAGCACAAATAATTGTTTATAAGCATTGAGATCAACAGAGTTTTGTATGTCTTTAAAAAAAAGCACAAAGTGTGGACACTTGTGTAGCTGTATTGACACCAGATAGCCTGACAGTCAAATATTTTATGACATTGTGTTTGTCTGAGCTATTTCCTTTTTGAATGCAGTGAAGCTACACAATGTTGTCTTCCAAAGGAAGTATCTTTTCAAGTCAGAAGCCCTGAGTTAAAGTCCACTTAGAGCTTGTGCTAGTTGTTCTCAACTCAGTATGTTGACTCAAGTGAGACAGTCTGGGCTACCATTGTTTAATACTGTACCAGTTTGCAGTCTGGTTAGATACCCTTAGAGTACACAGGGCCATGGACAGGTGCTAATCCACCCTTTCAGCAAACAATAATTAGCACTGCTACAGCCACAGACACACAGCATGCTTTCCTTTCCAAGACAGATTATGCAACTACAGGAGGTGAAGCCTTGTGGACATTGTCTAATGTCTTTATATAAGCAAAAATCATGTACCCTCTGTTAAGACAAGTACCTAGATTGATTTGAAAGAGTTTATAAATACATCAACATATATATATATATATATATATATATATATATATATATATATATATATATATATATATATATATATATATATATATATATATATGTCTATATACCAGATTTAAAATATATATTTATATAATAAAAATATGTTTAAACGGCTGTCTTTTTATTTAGTACAATTCAAAATTCAAGCCACAATTCTTCAACAATTTACAATCATTACCGTTATATTTGTGTATCAATTGTGTACAAAATATTGAAATTCAGCAAAAGTGCAAAACTATATAGTTAACAAATGCTGAATATATTTGGTTCCGCATAATGTAATTGTAATTGAAATTGAAACAGTGTAATTGTAATTGAATTGAAAAATTATGAGTGTAATTGTAACTGTAATTGAACTAAAAATTGAAATGTAATTGTAATTGTAATTGATATAATTATGTGTAATTGAACCCACCCCTGAGGCCAGCCTTTTTGCCCTCTCAGATTCTCCTTAGCTCCACATTCAACTGTTATATTGTCTTCCTATTGTATTATATTGCTTTTATTCAGTACTTGCAATTTGTATAAGAATAATTAACATATACCTCATATTATAATGGTAGATTGTGTGTTAAAGAAATGTCCTCTCCAGATTGCTAATTTTACAGCCTAACTTTGAAGCCATTTTTTTGGGAAACACTCCTAAATGTCAATGTTAATGTAATATAATATACAGAGTTAGAAAATTAGATGAACCAAATAATTGGAACATTTTGATTTGTAAGGCTGCGTGGGATTAAACGTGTACCCTTCACGTGACAACGCCCTTGGAAGAAAAGTTTTATTCAATGTTAAGTCTTGTTTCCCCAAGAAATTAATTTTAACTACCAACGTAGTGGCACACAGTTACACAGGAATATTCTTACCAATAATATACATTTAAATGATTACGTATCAAAATAATGATCAGTTCATTGTATAAAATAACACTGTGCTCACGTGGGAAGGCGTACGGATCATCTTGGAAGAGACACTCAGTCTCTCCGGTCTTCGCTATGAACTTGGTCAGTGCCAGTTCAACATCACGTTTCTGCGTTGCAGCTTTCTCTCGCACCAGTTGGTACTCACTCATGGCCTTCTTGTGGGTCTGGAAAACACAACCAAAAAGGTTATATAGTACTTCAATAATACAACTTGTACTTCAAATTAGAGAGTCGGAAAGAATTAGTCTCAGCAAAGAATACATCGTACCAACAATAACGCTTACCGATGCTAAACAGAAATCACAATGTTAGCACCGGAAGGCAAACATTGGCTGATCTGACATTTGAATAACTTCGAACTTAATTAACCATGTGTTGGCATAGATACGATTGTTTCAGCGCACAGCAAAAGATTTGCGCAATTTCCGCATTGTACTTCCATCGAAAAAAATTACCTTTACATTAGTGTTGTATTACACACCAGAGGCGCCACAGGTTATTCTTGGTCGCCTCTATTAAACATTTTACGGTTTACACAGCAATCTTAGGGTTGTTTTAAATTTTACGGTCTTATGGATGTAGGAGATTTTTCTTATAGTCTTGTGCGCTTTGGACGAGGCCTGCATTTATCAAATTGCAAATTTTCAACATGGGCTGCAAACCAGCAGATGTAGGTAATCATAATATTTGTCCACCACCTGACAGATAGTGATGTTTATTATTTATTAATATGGCATTTCTAAAAATAATACTGCTTTATTCATTTGACAATTGGGCAAGATTTATATTGTAAAAAACATGACCTACCAGAGTCTGGATATATGTATGTGGATCCGGAAATGGTGGGAGATAGTCTGGTATGTGGGTAGGATGTATCTTCCTCTCGCCAACTTGGAGGGACCGTGGATTGGGAGGGGGTCCTGACTGGGCCGCTGGAAGGGAAGGAAGAAAATGTATACTTCAAAAGGAAATAACATGCACTGTAGTAAGATTGGAACAGTGGATTTTTCAGAATGGCGACACCGTTTGGAATTATTAAATCAACTGTGTTGCTGGTAGCGCCACCTACCATCTATCAACACAATAACTTTACTGTGCTGCCACTTGGGGATTATTTTACATTACTTTAGGCCAATATTTGACATACGCAATTACAAACTTAGCACAGATTTTAAAATGCTCAACTATAAATGACTCATGGATGGCAGAACAGTTGTAACTACATACAGACCATAAGAAAGTGGTGATATCTGCACGCAATATTTTAGCAATTATTTATTGTGATTAATCACTAAGCATTACGATATATCAATGAAGCCTTTTCCATTGTGACACTGTTTACTCACGTGGGAGAAATACAGATTTGTTTGCTCTTCTTGCATAGGTTGGTAGTGATCTCACATCAACACCTGCAAACAAATAACACATGCATTCAAACTGTTCAAACATCATCATTTTAACCAAGATGACGGCCAGTACCAACAACATTCAATAGAACAAATAGGGCATCAACAAAGTCCAGTCTTAATTATAACTTCCACAATATTTACATAAAGAATATCCAGATAGCTATTAAGTGGTTTTATTTGAATGCAACCAATATCCACTGTGATGGGTTCGCACCACTGAATTTAAATTTGTTAAGGCTCCATCAAACAACTAAAAAATTTTGTGATAAAAGTTAAAAAGTTAACAGTGTAATGAAAACAGAAGAGCTAATTAAGACATCTAATAAATGTAACACAAAGGATAATACAAACCATTACAATTATTAAAATTAAGATAACATAAGAAAGTCATAAATGACAGTTCTTATGACAATTAACATGCTAAACAACACATTAATAACTGTCTTACAATATAGCATGCACTATGTTTAAAAATCAGCATCAACATATCAACATTTAAGAAGAAATGTCACAAAATCTGACCGACTACTCACCCATCTCTACACACGCCATCACGACGTCACTTATTATGGGAGTTGTCCGACAAGACAACTCACAGAAGGACTGAGCCGACCGACCCAACTCTGTCAAATCTGCACAGAAAGAAAGTGGTGATAATCCAGCTGTATGTACCTAAATTGTTGGCACAATTTTGTTATTCTTGACACTCACGTAATACTTAATTAATAAAGATAGTCACTACCTCTATGCCTGGAAGTGGAATTAAATCTTATTTAATACAGCATTTGTCTGAGGTAGGAAATAAATGGGAATTGAATTAAAATGCCAGTTAACATAATAAAAAATTGGTGTTGGCTTCAGAAATCAGAATCAGCTGGCATTACTAGTCTCAAGTGGTTATACTTCAAACAGCCCAAACTTGGGCTAACACAGGAGTTTGTGATGGACTGTGCGCATGCGCTGTGGGTGGTACAGACAACTAAAAGACTAGTATCTTTAATGTTGCTGAAAGGGTTTTTATCTGATAGTTTTATTTGTATTATGTATAGGATGTTGGTTTAAATTTTTGAATAGGTTGGTTATGTGTATGGATACTGTCGCTGTCTTGCCACATAGACAGTCTCCATACCCACATCATGGATAAGTTTACGCTGAGCACTGTGTTTTAAAGGCAGTTTAGGTGAGGAGGTGTGGTGAAAGGGAGTTCCATAATAACTTCTTGAAATGATTTTGGGCGTTTCATGTTGGTAATTTTTGGTGGAATCATATATGCTCGAGGATAATTGAAAAGACCATTCATAAAATGAAAAGACTAGCGATTTTTTTTACAAATAAAATTTTTTACAAACGGTTTTTTAAACACAGTGGTATGGGTATATGTGTTTTTATTAAGAATTAGGTTTGCAACACATCCCATATTTGTAACACAGCGGAGTTTGAATTTTTCACTTACAGCTTTGTAGCATTTCTATGAGCGTCTCCAGCGGCGATTCGTCGGCATTCGTAAATCCGGCCTCAACACACAAGTGAGTAACAGCCACTTTCAAAGCCTTCCGTCTGGCAAAATGCGGGTTGCTGGTATCGTTAGATGTCGCCATGGTACTTATACAGTAGTTAAGTATTAACGTTCATACATATTTATGTAGTTAAATTACTGCCTGGAGTAACCTGGGCGGTAGTTTCCATAACCATATACCGCCGAGCTATCGAATGGACCCCTGTTAAATGACATATTATCGCTCAAGTAGACCTAGCCCGAATTGCGTTGTTCCTAGTCCGTCTGGTGGCGCCACTTGTTACAGCGGTCTTTCAATGGGTGATTCGCACATTTTGCACAAGGGGCGCCTCGGATTACGCGTCCTTTTGTTGATTGGTATTGCTGCAGCCAACGCACTTATTTTCGCAGCATCCAAATGTGGGGGATGTTCACAATCATTATGAGTCATAACCATGGGTGCAAACCATTTCCTGCACATCAAAACCTTTATAAGTCATAATGGCATCTCCCCGATCAAATATTTTGGGCAGATTACTCCTTTCTACAATTTGCCTGTCACTAGTAAATCCAGCAAAAGCCAGATAAATATAAGGAACCTGTCCACCTTTTTGTTTTTATATGTTGAAATCAACCAATCAAGTTTATTCTAAGACAACTTAATAGGTTACACGATAGTCTTTACAATGTTACATATTATTACACTTTGTGAGCTTGGTCAGCTGGTTATACACACATACGGTCATTCAGTACCAATACAAAATGCTCGAGCAGTAGGACGTTTTGTTTTAAAATCAGTTGGAGCATCGTGCCGAACAGTATCCCTTTCAGGCCAGATATTAATCTGGTCTACTGCTATGGATTTCAGTAACACGCACGCACGCACGCACGCACGCACGCACGCACGCACGCACGCACGCACGCACGCACGCACGCACGCACGCACGCACGCACGCACGCACGCACGCACGCACGCACGCACGCACGCACGCACGCACGCACGCACGCACGCACGCACGCACGCACGCACACTTGTTCTGTAAGTTCAAATATTTAAGCTAGAACTTGTTTAAAATTTGGATTGCAGATATTTCAGTTTGTAGGCCGCTGGTCCTAGTGATGCAAGCTACGACACTATTGGGAATTTGGACAGTTTTTATATATACACACACTAGCTCGGAACATTCACTTAACTTCCACTGTGCATAACATTATATTTTAATATATATATATATATATATATATATATATATATATATATATATATATATATATATATATATATATATATATATATATATATATATATATATATATATATATATATATATATATATATATATATATATATATATATATATATATATATATATATATATATATATATATATATTGTGTAATGTGTATATATATATATATATATACACATTATATATTGTTTAATTATGCCATAGTAAGTTTACCCTTTGGTTGAGTTGCATTGGAAAAACTACATAATTATAAAATAATTCATTGTCAACTGATTACCAACATTAATGCTTGAGAAATTAAGCAGGACATATGTATGTATGTATATATGTATGTATGCATGTATGCATGCTTGAACATTATATATATATATATATATATATATATATATATATATATATATATATATATATATATACATATACATATATATATAATATATATATATATATATATATATATATATATATATATATATATATATATATATATATATATATATATATATATATATATATATGTATATATATATATATGTTTGTTTTCAGAAGTGAAACCATCGAAAAAATGGCGGCTATTCCAAAGATAGCTGCGAAACCTTTTTTACATAGAGACGTTTGCATTGTGTTATAATTAAATGAACGTAGAAGAGCCAATTGATCAGAACAGCATCCCACAATGTTAGAACCTTGTATTTAAGATGCAAACACTGAACTATGTAGCTCCACTAGCTGGCAGAATAAGTGCTGACTCAGCAAAGTGACACATTTGCGCCATTGTTATAGGACGGTTTTTAAACAGATTCCCAGCAAGTTGTCGGTGAACATCTTAATGTCTACTGAAAGTTATGACCTCGTCAATAATGTCTACTGAAAGTTATGACCTCGTCAATAATGTCTACTGAAAGTTATGACCTCGTTGATAATGTCTACTGAAAGTTATGACCTCGTCGATAATGTCTACTGAAAGTTATGACCTCGTTGATTACGTTCAGCCAAAGCCACCCAGCGCTATGTGCCACAACGGCTGAATTTATATAATAAACGCATAAAAAATCCCAGTTACACGCAACAATAACCACACAACTACTTAACGAACATGAGTAACGATTTTCTTCGAAACACGACTATTGAGATTACTCACTCTCAACGTTTATACTTGCCAAGCCACCTGGCGAGCAAAAGGACAACTCGAATTCCCGACGAAGGCTGAAACGTTGGAGTAAGTAATCTCAATGTTTGTGTTTTGAAGAAAATTATTACTCATATATATATATATATATATATATATATATATATATATATATATATATATATATATATATATATATATATATATATATATATATATATATATATATATATATATATATATATATATATATATATATATATATATACATATTAACGCCATTTGAGATTATGAGTGATGGTCCAAATTATAATGATGGCCAAATTGCCCAAACTTTGAAACAACAGTTTTAGGCTATATGTTGTAGTAATGTAAAGCTAAATCATAAATGCATGGCCAATTGCACATGGCGCTGTATTGTATCACTTGTTTTAAAACCAGTACTCTCTTTTTCAGTTTAAGGCATCCGCTAGCAAAATCTAACACAATTTTTAGATGGTTAAATCTACATGTATTCAAATCTACGTGTATTTGTTCACAGTAATCATGTATGCTATCATCATATACACCCCATAGTCGCAGTTAGTGTTGCATTTACGTAAGCATTCGATTTTTGGCGGAATCTAACGAATAGACGATGTGACGTCACAGACAGGATCAGGTGATAAAGCGTAGTAGCAACGCCGAAGCATGTGCGGAAAACGGCTGACCACGCCGTGACCGCATGTGGACATGCCTAAACCGCAGCAAGAGGCCCAAACATGAGTGGACAGGGGTCAACGTGAACGTGCGAGAAGCCGGTACGATGCAGGTATTCTTGACCTATGGATTCTGGGGTGACGGCGTAGTACGCGGCCTTCGGGTAATTGCCGTTATATTGGTGGAGTTAACTAGTTTTAAAGGACATGCGTCGGAGGCACGCTGCGTGACAGTTTGCGACGCTGACAGTCAGCGTTGTTTGATTTAAATAATTTCAATTAAATCATTATTTAAATAACTCCAAAAAATTAATTGCGTTTTGATTTTTTTCCGATTTATTTATTGTTTGATTTGTATGAATTTGTTGTATATCTTATGTGGTTCCATTCTAATTTTGGTATCAGTTGATGACGTTTTACACATTTCTACATATTGAATGCAGTGAAGCCATAAATACTTGTCTTCAAGAGGCAGCATATTTTCAAGTCAGAGGTCCTGAGATAAAATCCACCTTAAGCAGCCACTTGTACTAGTTGTTACCAATTCAATATGTTGACTCAAGGCTCAAGTGAGAGTGTGGTATCAATTTGCAGTTTGGCTAGAGTACACTGAGCCCTGGACAGGTGCTAATTCACAATCTCAACAAACAATGACCACAAAGGTCTTCTAATAATACTTATGGCCTAGGAACTACAAGCAGTTGTGGACACTATCTCAATTCAATGAGCCCAACATTACCTCCAAGTAATGTACTCTGTGTAAGCTTGTAGTCTGTTTTCGAGTGTTCATTTGATTTTAGTGGTCATTTTGATAAAGTACTAAAGTTATGTAATGGTCATGTCTGTGTTTACAGTTAAATAGGACACAGTTGCTAAGGATTTAAAGTATTTTTATGTGACATTTATGTTGCTGTTTCAAGTCAACCTATATTATAATTATATTACCAGTGTATATATATATATATATATATATATATATATATATATATATATATATATATATATATATATATATATATATATATATATATATATATATATATATATATATATATATATATATATATATATATATATATAACTGTAAACACAGACATGACCATTACACAACTTTAGTACTTTATCAAAATGACCACTAAAATCAAATATATATATATATATATATATATATATATATATATATATATATATATATATATATATATATATATATATATATATATATATATATATATATGTAATGTTCTACCAGTCTAAAATAATGCACCCTCTGTTAAAACTCATGTATACCTCAGAAAAACTAATCCAAAAAACGATTTAAAAATAATCTGTTTTTTTTTTATAAAAAAATTCGTGATTTTTTCAACACTGCTGACAGTTTACGTTTACATTAAACAATGCTTAAATTGGCACAACTCACATAATAAAAATGTGTGAATAATGTTTTATGTATTGTCGTATGCGTTTTTATGAATAATATAATGATGACGTGATGTGTTTGTAACTGTAGATTCAATTCCTGGATAGATTTATCGAAATAAATATAATTGGTAAGAATATCATAGCAAATTGCTGTTCACATTTCAATCCCAACTTGGCGCTACAGAGGTGCCAAGTAACATTGGACAAAAGCGGTAGATCTGCCACTTTTCATGATGTAGGCCTAATGGCGGTATATGAATAACTAACGAGGCGGGCCTATCGTCGGGGTCGCGAGGCGGTGTACGAGAAAGGAGGTTCCCGCTCCTGGTGGAAGAATGTTTAAATTGAATGTATATTTACTTAATTATGGTACATTTTCTGGTGCAATTTCTTCGTGAAACGGTGGTTTGGATCCGAAATGAGTAAATACAATTTTGTAACCTTAAATTGCGGTTTGCCGGGAAATGTTGGTTCGAGAGCGGTAGAGCGGGAAATTATGTAAACACCGAAGAAAAAGCGGTAGTTCTACCGCCAGAGCGGTAGACTTGGTACCTCTGGAGTTAATTGTAATGCTAGCAAATATTCAATGGTGACATCCTGTAGAATACAGTCAGAATAATAAATCAGTACACGAACTTTTCCACATTGTCAGTAAATTGCAGTGTTATTGCACAAATCATTGCACTTAAAGTTTGATTGCGTAAGGCTAACCAAAACTGGATTAATACTCACACAAAAACGATATTTATGAATACATAGATTTAATACTTCTATTTAACCCCAACGCAGCTTTAAAATATGGAAGGTTAGACTGTATGCAGTTACACATTAATTAAAACGGATCTATGGCAAATGTGTACATTGCTAATTTAATATATTTAAGGGATTGAGTGTTAATTATAATGTTATACATTTGTAATTGCACTATCCCATGTCTGGTCTCTACGAGTATATAGTTTACTGAACAACATTAAGTAGAACAATTTGAGCACACCACTATAACGACACATACATGACAGTCAGAATAACGCCACACGCCAAAACCAGGCTCTTGTCGACAATTTTACAAAATCATTTTATTACAGATTCAAATAGAGGAAGTACACAGCTTTAAAATGACACCAACATGAACAGTGTATCTTACTCCTGGGCCAAGATATTACACTTTTAGTGTTCACGTTCTTGGAATAACAGTTTTGAGAAAATCAGCTTTAAAAACGGCATTGAAAAATTGCTTCTTCCATAGCAACCATGCACTTATAATGCTCCAAATGGAATGACATTTTGTATATTCCTCCAGTAGATGTGTATAAAGAAGATACAGAAGTATAAAGTGGAAAAACGTAATATTTATTGAATGCCACCTCGTTTACTACCAGGTTTGGTATTCCCGGAGACTACCGCGCGCGAGCACTGGGAGCCGAACCCCTAAAGTAAATCCCTGAAATATCTTAAAATAAAACATTATTTACACATTACATATATAACACTACACAATGTCAGTTTTCCCAATTTGGAAAGTCCGCTCCCGCTGGCGCTGAGCCAACCAGTGCAGGCTCAATGACACTGTGGTCTTCCCCTGGCCCTGCCCCTGCCGAGGCGACTTCCACGGGCTCGACGCGGCCTTCGAAGTAATTTTCAATCACGGCAGCTAAACTGCTGTCCTCGAGATTGCTCCCCCTCGCACGATCCAACTCGGTAGCTAAATAAGCTTCTTTCGATGCCATAGTGCAATTTTTTAACGAATGGAAGACGAAAACAGCGGGCGAAACTGGCGAACAAAGACGAAAGGAATGTGTAAACAAGCCGATTGCGCATGCGCGCTTACGTTTTCGACCAATCAGCGAGCGTTTCGCAACGTCCATAGCAACAACAGCACTTTGTTGCTAGATAAATTATGTATAATAGGAGCTGTTCCATTGGTCTAAAGTAAGAGATTCCCAATCACACGTGTAGCTGACGTCATAAGCTTTCCAGCCATGTATAACATGTGGGGTTTCCCGCTTGTAAGCGAGCGAAGACAGTCGATCAAAAACGCGTAAAAATGGCTTTGTTTCAGACTTCTCAACCGCGACGCTAATCAGGGGCTTCAATAAAGTGCTAAATATTACTAGTTTCAACAATCTGTCTGCATATATAAATGGATTTATGGAAACATGGATAATTTCGCTGATCGATTCCGTCGTTAACCCTGTTTTGACAATTCGAAGGTACGGCATGCGTTTTAGGCTCCTACGCCGAACTAAATCTAGCGACAAACGCCTGGTTTTGGCGTGGCGCGTCACATTGTCTGTCTGTCATTGTGTCGTCTGCCTCCTCAGTTTGATTTTTTTGCTCGTCTTATTTTATATTCATTTCGTGAAAAATCAAACTTATCTAGTATCAACTATGAACGGGTAGTACTCTTTTATTAAACCGACTGCACAAAAATTACTTAAACGTAAATTTTAGTTTGATTGTTGCAAGCATTAGGCGGATACGATGAGTTATTATAAATGTGACACTCCAAGGTTGTGGCGAATCCTGTCACAGCCACTGAACAAGAAGTTGGCGGTGTAAAACTGACGGCAGACACCCCGGGGTATATTATACAATGTGCGGGGTCAGTGCCGATTATGGGAGTCACTTCCATCTTCTCGCTGATCACACGAAACAGTTACGAAGTTTCACCAAGGGTGAAATTTGTTTTCAGCGTTTTAATTTTCACCTAAATTAATGTTTGACCAAACATTAATAAATTGTATAGTTTGTCTGATAATTTTCACTAAAACCACATACTCACGCACGCACGCACATACGCACGCACGCACGCACGCACGCACACAACGAGCTACATTTTGCAGTGGATATTGTGTTTGCTATCCATTCACTAGATGGCGCCACCGAAACAGCTAATTGTTACTCGTTCGATGAATGCGTTTACAACACTAATGTGAATAATGAATGTTACACTTGAGTCAATGAAATCGCCACATTTAAAGGGTCGGCTGCAATATACACGAACAGATCTTTGCAAATCGTGATTGCACTTGAGTATCATCTACAACGCAAGCACCCTTGAATGATAATTAAGTGCACCCCTTGTTTCGAGTACGTTTACCGATTATGCTGTGTACTTTAAGTAAATGATGCATATGAGCATCAACGTAGTTATTTTAATGAAAGTTGAATGAGGAGATGTCGCAGAGTCTCAACCAGTTTGTGTTGCTACCCTCCCACTAATTTTGAGAGTCCACCTCCAACCTCCCATCAATCCCATCTCCCATCAATCCAACCTCCCATCAATCCCACCTCCCATCAATCCCACCTCCCATCAATCCCACCTCCCATCAATCCCACCTCCCATCAATCCCACCATCCATCAATCCCACCTCCATGAAATCCCACCTCCCATCAATCCCGCCTCCTATCTCCGGCCTCCTTTCTCCGGCCTATTTATAAGGCCAACCTCCCACCTCCCACCATTTTTTAGGACCCACCGCATTCCAACACCAACAAACATCACGCCAGTATGCCTTTATTGGTGTTTGCATGCATAAACGCAACCATGAAATAATTTCAAACAACAGCGCTGGTGTCATATGGTATTGTGACGCGGGGGTAAAGCGACTTGCAGGTCAACATATCATATAGTATATCCACCCGCGGGTCACTTTACCGCAGACTTTCTCTTATGGAAAGTGACCCACCCTATGGGGAAACGACCCTCCTCCCCAATTTATTTAAATTACTAGAATATTTTTTTTCATATTGCAGTGTGGTGTAGCAGTGTGGTGTAGCAGTGTTGCACAATTGCAAATGAAAAACTAATACATCCACCAATTTGATTTGATTGTTTTGATGATTTGTAACTTAGATGGATCACTCCCTGTTAGGAGTTAGCATTTTCCAAACAATGTATTCAGATCACTTTTAAGTTAACATTTAAAAATGAACAATTAATCTTTCAGAGAAGGGTACATCAAGAACTCAGAAGATAATGTTTAACCAGTTTTAGGAGTTAAACATTTACACATAGCTGTTCATTAACACAGTCAAGTGTCTGCAGTAGTATATGTTTGCTATGACAATGACAAATATTTGTGCTTTCATTTCAACATGCATTATGTGCAGTAGTAGTTGTTGTAGTAGTAGTAGTAGTAGTAATAATAGTAGTAGTAGTAGTAGTAGAATATTACTGAAAGAAATAAAAAAATTGAATCCATGGTGATCTGACCCCCAGGCTAAACTTCATTTCAAAATACTAGAATATTTTAGTTTTCAGCATGCAGATCACCATTTCAGATGAAAAGTAACACATCCACCACGTCCACCAACACGATTTGATTTTTGTTAATATTTTTAGGATTAAACATGCCATGCTGATGTAACCCCAGACTATGCCATGCTGATGTAACCCCAGACTATGCCATGCTGATGTAACCCCAGACTATGCCATAGCATAGTATGATTTGACCTCCCAGGCTATTTACACACACGCACGCACGCACGCACGCACGCACGCACGCACGCACGCACGCACGCACGCACGCACGCACGCACGCATACTATATATATATATATATATATATATATATATATATATATATATATATATATATATATATATATATATATATATATATATATATATATATATATATGTTGGCAAAGTTTTGAAGCATGACCCAGGTCAATATACTATGCCATGGGAATATGACCCGGGTCACTATACACTACTATGGCATGGTGATATGACCCCCATGCTAACCTTATGCATAGAATCCATCTCTGCCACATTTACTTACGTTAAGCCCATACATAAATAATGTTTATTAAAACCCTTTTTTGGGATTTGTTTTCCAAAGAATAAGTAGAAGCACGTAAAGTAAGAGTAATGAATTCACATCTCATACGACGTGGCCAATTTAATATATTATCAAGTTGAACTTATTATAATATTGCCTACAATATATAGTGGATGTGATCAATAACTAAAATGTGAAGAAAACATTAAATAAAAAAACCGGTGGGTCAGTTTACCATTGGGGCGGGTCGTTTTACCATTATGGTATATTGATCCGCGGGTCGTTTCACTATGTGGGTCACAATACCATCTCACAGGGCATTATTCCCATATAATGCCGAATAAACTAGTTTGCTGTTCCACGTCCACTTGTGATGTGATAAGATGTATTGACATCGATGTATTTTACTTTTATCATTGGATGGGATATCCTGCTAAAATGTGCATATCTACTATTGTGCAGAACAACTTATGATGTGATAAGATACACTCGCGCGCACGCGCACGCCCACGCACACGCCCACGCGCACGGCCACGCACATATATATCGAGTCGACGCCAAAGCTATTTATATTAGTTTTGCTATCCACGATTCATTAATTGCAACTAAATGTATACTTTTACAATACAACTTGGTTGCGTGCAACGGAACGTTTAATTCACAGCATATTTTAGAATGGTTGAAATGCTTTGGGAAATTCTACCTCAGTCATGAAAAAACCCGGTCCCTCGATAATAGCTGACCCAAATAGCACAACATACAATTATGAAAAACATTTAGACAGCTCTCCAAAGCCGATGTGTGTACATAGAAACGTCTGCTTTGTCCGGTCGAGTTATCAAGTCTATTGCCACAACACATGACCAGAAGAATGGATAAGATCAAGACTGACGCACGTTCACATTGCGGTTTTCTTTTGGGGTTTTCCTGTTGTCAACTTCCGCCTAGACATAATTAATTATATAAATTTTGTAGCTGGGTTGCAAGGTTCTATAATTGAAAATAGTTGAAAGGAATGCCCTTGATTCGGGTCATACTAGCGAAAATACATAACCATGTTTATGTGTTTTCTTCAACAATGATACAAGGTCTAAATGTGTACGCCTTTAATCGTTGGCATAGGCCTACCTCATTTCGTGGTTATGATGTCATGATTGTGTCTTTGTATAATAATTATTATGTTTTTCATGACATGATTTGAATGCATGATTTATAATGCTATTACACGATAGTTATTACGAAATGTAACGACTAATCGGGAAATTCGCTAAGCGAGTTCACCGGTATATTTTTCTATAGGGGATAGACCACAACAAACATATAATGATTGTTGTTACAACATTCAAAGATGAGGACAGTAGGCAAATCTAAAAGAAGTTGTGAAACATTGCTGGGAGCAGACCGCTATGTTATACATATGCTTTGAATCTTTATTTTAATACGTTTAACTAACTCAGTCATTATTCGGCTATAGATCTAAATGGAAGCTGAAGTTTGCCAACCAGACGGTTGCTATGAATTGACTCGCTGGCGTACACTGCTAGTGACGTATGCTCAACTCAACTAAGTACTATAGAGGACGTATGTGCGTGAACGAATACTCCAGTCAGCGTTAGGCAGTGGTGCATATAGAGTGGAACCTCGTGAATCCAGACATCTTGATCCCCAGTGTATTAACGATTTTCTGGACAAACGAATTGTGCAATTAACGGGTATATTAGTGTTTGGAAACCGTTCCCGCGAAATTATGTCCGGGGCCGAGGTTTCCGGATTATCGGCGTCCGGATTAACGAGATTCGAGTTTACATGAATAATTTTAAGTCAGTCATAGAAAGTGCATACCCGAAGGAAGAAGTTAGTATGACTAAGAAAGCAGTGCACACACGAAGAAGCTAGTCAGAGTAAGACGGCAATGCATGCACGAAGAAGGCGAAGAAGCTTTCGCTCAGAGTAATGCCATGATATAAGATCGAGGCCCCTGTCAATGGCGCTTCAATCTAGACAGTACAATAGTAAGCGTAGAAAGAATGCCAGATCCGAGGCAGAATCTCCGCTGGCTAAAACGGTATTTTTACTGGGCACGTAAACCAGTCATCGCTGCAGAATAATTATGTAGGTCAACTGTTATCTATCTGAGGCACCTAGGAAGTAGGTCGTCGTATTTAAATTAATAAAAAGCGTTGTTGTGTTGTTATATTTCCTACATATAGCAGACATTTAGCTATGTGTCCTTTCTACCTCGTGTCAAAGCAGTCAATCTGGGAAGCTTAGTACTTCGTGTCAAAACCTTCCGCCCTGCAAGCTTACTACCTCATATCAATGCAGTCAGTCATGCTGGGAGAGGAAGTAGAGGAATTAGAACGAGGAAGGAGTTCCTGACATATCTGCCTTGGTCGGACAGTGTTAAACCAGAATTCTTCCGATCGATGCACAGGGTAGCAGCACGGGGATCGAGTGGACACTGCGAGCAGGCCAGACAGGAGCAGGTCAGCCAGGAACTGCACCACCAGCTATGCAAATATATTTTCTCTTGGTCGAGATCTTGCTCATCCAGTGATGTCTGATCAGCGATGGAAGATCAACAAACCCAAGGACTCTCTTCGCAATGCTGTGGCCACGTCGTTGTCGTTTAATGGAACATTTGGATCTAATCGCAAATGACCCTGACGGTAAGGTCGTGCACTGCTTCCGTTGATAATTATGAATACAAACACTATCCTCACGAATCGCTAATATTACTAGCTTACTGTTGACTACGGCCTGCACTTGATCTCAACTCTGGACTGTGCGTAGTGTGCATTATGGAGTGTACATACAGTGGTGAATTTGTGAGAAAGCAATATTATATTGTTTTCCTTACTGAAGTTCAGGCAAATACGCACGCACGCACGCACGCACACACGCGCACACGTTCTTCCATAATGTACAATGTTTTTTGACTTCCATAAGAGGAGCAATTAAGTGAAAACAGATCCCAGCAGTCACCAGTATTTGTTCCGCCGCGTTTGCCGTTTTGCACACAAAGACTATGTTGTGTGGGGTCGCCGCGTGTACGTTGTACGTGGAATGGGGGCTACTCAAATGCTGACGCGACAATGCAACGGTGAGAAATGGCCCAAATAGGACGAGAAGTTAGAAATATATGTCCCAGTGGCCGAACACTACCATATCGAACCATACCAATAGAGGCTTCTCCTCTTTTTCAGGTGTATCTATCCTCCAAAATAATAATTTAAAATGCCAAAAACGACTTGTGCAATTCGGACTATCTGCCTACATTGATATACTGGTTCCAGAAAGGTAGGAGACAAAGACAACAAGTTTCACTACTCGTCATCGCAAGATTTGGGCTCAGCGTATTTTACTACTCCTGTTCGTTGCCAGACTACGGCGATTGCCTGCGGTTTTGAATCGCCCCCCAAATACAGTCCCGTCTTTGTTTATTCTTTTTCGTTGGGGAAAATCTAATCACCCGTATTGTGTTATCTTCTGGCAATCTTTGACGGCATCTATACACGGAAAGTCGTTCGGCGATAGCGTTCGTGGTTCGTTGGAACTGTATTGTGTGTATTCAGTGAAGGTACAATCAGTGGCGTACGTAGGATCTCGCAGGGGGCAGAGCGGGGGCAAGGGCACACTCAACTGCACAGTTTTTTGGACCTTCGTTGTGTATGCTATGTGTATGTTCGGCCTGATGTCAATAGTTATACTGAAATATGTGTGTTAATGATGCAGGTCGGACTTTGAGAATGTCAGGTAAATACGCGTGAAAATATTTATAAAGTTGGTATATATATATATATATATATATATATATATATATATATATATATATATATATATATATATATATATATATATATATATATATATATATATGAGTAACAATTTTCTTCAAAACACAAACATTGAGATTACTTACTCCAACGTTTCAGCCTTCGTCGGGAATTCGAGTTGTCCTTTTGCTCGCCAGGTGGCTTGGCAAGTATAAACGTTGAGAGTGAGTAATCTCAATAGTCGTGTTTCGAAGAAAATCGTTACTCATGTTCGTTAAGTAGTTGTGTGGTTATTGTTGCGTGTAACTGGGATTTTTTATGCGTTTATTATATAAATTCAGCCGTTGTGGCACATAGCGCTGGGTGGCTTTGGCTGAACGTAATCAACGAGGTCATAACTTTCAGTAGACATTATCGACGAGGTCATAACTTTCAGTAGACATTATCAACGAGGTCATAACTTTCAGGAGACATTATCGACGAGGTCATAACTTTCAGTAGACATTATTGACGAGGTCATAACTTTCAGTAGACATTAAGATGTTCACCGACAACTTGCTGGGAATCTGTTTAAAAACCGTCCTATAACAATGGCGCAAATGTGTCACTTTGCTGAGTCAGCACTTATTCTGCCAGCTAGTGGAGCTACATAGTTCAGTGTTTGCATCTTAAATACAAGGTTCTAACATTGTGGGATGCTGTTCTGATCAATTGGCTCTTCTACGTTCATTTAATTATAACACAATGCAAACGTCTCTATGTAAAAAAGGTTTCGCAGCTATCTTTGGAATAGCCGCCATTTTTTCGATGGCTTCACTTCTGAAAACATTATTTGGGCTATGGTGTACAATTGTGCCAAATGCATCTATTTTTAGTCAAACCCCACATTTTTTTAACATATCTATCAGACTAATATATTATACTGTAATGTGCGTAAGCCCAACACTCGTAGATGCACCTGTGTTAACACTAGGCCCTACGTGACAGCTGTCCAGACGGTCGTCTTGCGTCAGCATTGTGGCATAGACTTTGCTCTCGTCAAAATATTTTGATCGGCCCAATAATCTCGGTCGAGTTGTTTCTTACAACTGTTTCTCGTTTGGACAATGGCTACCAGTTTCTTGTTTGAATAAGTTTGATGGAATGGTTCATTCAATTTCATTCAATAATAGTTGGCAGAATTGGCTGAGCCGCGTCGTGTATTGTTCTGTGACTCGTGTGGTTGGGAGATGGAATCCATAGCAGGTTACGCATTTACCCCCAGTGTGGGGTATTTTACTTCCTCTGGCACAGGCACCGGGTAGAACGGATCGGCGGGTTTTAGTGTCAAGCAAGGTGGGGTGAACGAAACTGCCTAGACTTCGAAACACCAGCAGGTGGACTGTAACCCTTGTTCTCCCGGTTGACACTCCGGCGCTCTAACCACTGAGCCACTGCTCCATACACGATGTGGAATGGTGAGAGATATTTCATGGCAAGGTGTAACATGCACAATTAATGCGACAACCACCGACTGAGGTATTGCCGCAGATGTCATTGCAGATGTCATTCTACCGGTGTATCTAACGATCAACGGCCTTTTGCATTTCATGAACATTGGCGAAATACGTTGGACCAGGAACCACCCAAGGCAATCGGCGCATGACAATACAAAACATATTAATTTAGATTGTGCAACAGCTACGATCTGTTAACTTGTGTACTTTCGACGATCGTTGTCTAAATAGCAACGACACGCATATTGCACAATGAAAGGAAGTAAATTCAAAGCGTAAATTTGGAAAGTTGTGACATCATGTGAAGTTAAAAACCATCATTTCCGCAAATCACGATTGATGGGCACATGTACGAGTAACCTCGCACGAACCAGGGTAGAGTATAATTATAACGGATGCCGAACCCATTTCAGTGTTATAAAATCACGACTCTCATCAAGTGTCTCGATTAGGGAAGTGAGTCACGGGTTGTTCACCGGTGACGTTTTTGTTAGCATTGGTCGCGCTCGCGGAGGGGACTTCCCGCTGAACGACCTTCAGCGTGACGTTTTAATCGCACCGCTTCGATTGGTCGAGCTCGACTGGGAAAGTCCCTCAACGAGCCGCTTTTGTGCGTGTTGCATACGTGTCATCAGCATTTATCACCGTTAACTGTAGTTCGCCGTAGACCGTTCACCGTTCGGAACGACTACCGTTGATATGTTGCTCATCGTGGCAGTAGGTTGAAACATAAGTTAATGCAATATTTAGTTGCACTTCGTCAAAAATGCGACAGCCAATTTCGTGACATGTAGTTAAGCCCAAAGGTTGCAGCCTGTTAACTGACATTTTAGGGGGTTTGGTGTGTAGTGGTGGGATGGATGACACCTCGGGGGTTGGCGTATAGTTATGGAATGTACTACACCCGGGGATTTGCTTGTAGTTTGGGAATGTATAACACCCCGGGGGCTGGTGTGTAGTCATGGGACGTATGACATCCAGGGGTTGGTGTGTAGTTGTGGGATGTATGACACCCGCGGGTTTGTGTGTAGTTGTGGGATGTATGACATCCAAGGGGTTGGTGTGTAGTTGTGGGACGTATGACACCCGTGGGTTGGTGTGTACTTGTGAGATGTATGACATCCAAGTTTTGGTGTGTAGTTGTGGGACGTATGACATCAGGGGGTTTGTGTGTAGTCTTGGGATGTATGACACCCTGGGGTTAGTGTGTAGTTGTGGGATGTATGACATCCAGGGGTTGGCATGTAGTCTTCGAATGTATGACACTACTGGGTTGGTGTGTAGTTGTGTATGACATCCGGGGGTCTGTGTGTAGTCTTGGGGTTGGTGTGTAGTTGTGTATGACACCCGGGGGTATGTGTGTGTGTCTTGGGGTTGGTATGTAGTTGTGGGATGTATGACACCCGGGGGTATGTGTGTAGTCTTGGGGTTGGTATGTAGTTGTGGGGTGTTTGACACCCGGGGGTGGCAATACGAATACTAAATCGAACATTACACGCTCTGTATATGTTTTCTATATAAGACACATGTCCAAAAACACAAAAAAAAATAAACTAGTTAAAATCACGTCCCGTTGTGGTCAAATTTATACAGGCTCTTTGCACAACCTCCCAGTTTGTACTTGAAGGCGTCAGAGAGGACGCAGCTGATGCATCAGGTGGAATAGAGTTCCGTAGTCGTATGGCAGAAAGAAAGCACGTTGATCCTGGAGTACAGTACGAGGAACTTCGACTACTGGCCTCTGGTAGTTATGTATCTTGGCTGGAGTGTTTCTGTTGGAAGTGTAATATTGTCAATGTTGTTTATGACTCTGTGCATCATGGTTGCCTCGGTCAGTTTCTTTTTTGTTTCTACCTTTTGCAGCTCAAGTCTGACAACGAGGGCAGATGCGCTTGTTGATGGACTGACAGAGTGAGACACACGCCTTGCTGGTCTTCCCTGGTTCATCCCGTTGTCTGTGTTGAGGTTCTGTTGGTGTTAGTCCCGTACACCAGGGACATGTTCTAACCATCGGCGACCCTGGCTTATTCTATATGCATAACATATGTATATAGGCCAAACACCCCGATAGTTGATGTATTATAATAACCCTGTTATTTACGGTCGGCTGGCTGTACTTGGGCTTTAAATTCGTGCCATTTAGGGAACCGTCCCCTCTGGCTTTGAGGCCAGCAATGTGGTTGGCCTAACTGTTTAACCGCATTCCAACCGCGTGAGACGTCCAACAATAGCAACAAGCTCAGTCATTCTAGTCACGACGATTCTTATCATTTTGTGTTCGTCACCGACTGTTGCGACTTGACACCGATATCTGATTGGCTGCTCCGTTACGGGGAATCCCCTGCGCTGGCCGCCGGACGTATCGCCGCTTACACTTGCATTGATTGGTCGATGTCGGCCGGGAAATCCCCTAACGAAACACCGCGACGCTTTGGAAACCATCCAAGTGCATGCGCTTTGGAAACCATCCAAGCGTGTTCTGCTTAACGTGATCGTATATCATGGGGAGGCCTATCGCCTTTCGTACAGCAAGATGCTTGTCTGGTGTGAAGTGTCTTATCCAGGGCATGGACGTAGGCTGCAGCAGCCCATTATTCATGCAAAATGTTCCCATGGCGGTTCGCCAACGTGTATGATAAAATTAGAACAGTGAACAGTTGCATTATTCGATCTTCGAGAGTAGCAGTTTCGCTGTAAACGCTCCTTCCAAATGGAATTATCCAAACACGTGTCCCTTCACAATGATATAAAGTAGGCATTGTATTCAACCACGGGAACTGTCGACCGAAAGATTTCTGGGATTATTTCTGGAAAATGTTAAGCACAATTATCTCCAAGGGGGGGTTTGCTTGAACTCCCCCGACCCCCCCCCTGCCCCCACCCCGAGGCATGTAGTCTGATGTCAATGCATAATTATTGAACCTATGACATAGCTTCACAAACCCTGTTTTTTATCAACACGATTGTACGTATGGTTTGAAAATACTTTTCTCTTATGGCAATAATACATATTTTACATGTTTGATACTTAATCTAACTGATTTATACTGAATTTAAGCTCCTCGTTCGATGGCGTATACAAACACAAATCCATTGGTATCATTACAGGAGAATAGTAACCGTCATATAAATTCATTATTCATATCGGAAAAAACCCGATTCCACGGCACCAAGATACGTGTTTCGACACAGCAGGAACGCGGTTTATTCTGTCATTTCTTGCTCATACTTCGTGCAAAAATCGGTGGGTTTCCGCTTTACTTGTTTGTTCCGCAAGTAATGTCCCCTCGCCATAGAAAAACCGATGTGTCATACATTCGCTGGCAATGGTATTTTATATGTGTGGGAACTTGATGAGTCAGCCCCCTCATACGTGTAGTCCAGCAGCACTGAACATAAAACCTGCAAGTTTCCACAAATATAACTCTAACAATTCGTCCGTCACGAAACGGCGTATACAGGCTACGAATCAACTTCTTGACCAGTGGTTGTCATATGGAACTTTCAGCCACACACAAATATCACCTTTCTCGTTAAAATGTTACTCATATTTACTCAGACATTTTCATATGAGAGTTATATTATTTGTTTATTTTGTTAATAGCAAAACATATTATACATAAATGTGGGTGACAGAAAATAAAAAGGAGTATTTCGGACAAAGATGTTGGCTTTTGTTTTTGTAAGAAAGGCTCTGTTGTGCTGTTCTGTAAGATACCATTGACTGCTATGATCTCCTTCATTCTGTTAGTGAAAACATGCATGGTTTATCATCCGTGTTCCATATATTTCTGCAGTACATAACAGAGTGATAGGGGAATGGAGGAATGGTGGAGGAATTGGATAAAAGGACACTGAAACACGTCCGTGGCAATCCGAAAAAACTGCTTAGAAACGTCGTGTTGTAATTATTACAAACCATAACACTCACTGCTGGCGAACACCGTTAGTGGGAACATTCGATAACATAATTTGATGTAAATTTTTCATTGAGAAATTTGTGTCATTTTAATCATGCATACGACATTTCTCAACTATGGTGAGTGGATTTGTCAAATTTAAGAAATATTTTTTTTTTTTACAAAATAATATTGACAAATAACGTTATAAACTTATTTTTCACGGATATACATGTCGAATGTTATGCTGTGTATGTGTGTGTGTGTGCGTGTGCGTGTGCGTGCATGCGTGGGTGCTTGCGTGCGTGAGTGCGTGCATGCTTGCTTGTGCGTGTGTGTCATGCAAATGCGAATACGCGCACATACATATATACATACATACATACATACATACATACATACATACATACATACATACATACATACATACATACATACACACACTCACTAACTGACGTGGTTATACCCCAAACATTCCTATATCCAGGCCCGGATAACGCAATGTGTTATGGTAGATTAACAGATATAGAGCCACCAACTGTGAGAGTTCACGACACGATGCTATTTCCATCTTCGTATACTGTTTATGCCTAGTGCTAAACCAGTCGGCAACTTAACTTATACCCAATTTTATACTAAAAAACTAAACGACTGTGTGGACATCCTAATCACGAGGCCACCTTAGTCACTAAACCAACGATTACATGCAAGGTATCTGTCATAGCACGTCTTCATGCACGTGCCTCGCACGCATAATATGAACTCTACATCGACACTTTAATGTCGAAATCTAGTTTAAGTAAACACCCGCCGGTTGTTTTCGTCGTTCGCTCACAGCACGGAGGGTGGGGTTGGGTGGGGTGGGGGTGGGGGGGGGGGGGTGGTTACAAATAGGATAACTAGTTTATAATACTAGCAACAGGGGATTGCATCTTCTTTTCACCAGTGCTTAGAAGATAACATGGTCTACAGTATTCGTTTTAAACTTAATATTAAAAATGAGTTTTCCCAGTATGATTTTCAGCACAGCAATGTTCTGTAAAGGATGTCTACTATACGACAGCAATAAATGTTTGGCAAAGTCGATTTAAACATAAAATGCACGGTGCCATTTTAACCATTATACATAAGCCATATTGGTCTCTTATTTCCACCACTGTCCAAAATACATCGCAGCCACATAGAGGTAACTATTCAATACATATATTTTTTAATTAATACATAGTTTTGTCATACATAAATATTATTATATTATGCGAATATGCGAATATGTATTTTTCTTTCTCAGTTTTACGGAGTGGTATTGACACTGATTTTGAAAGTATTATCTTTGATGCAACGTTTTAAGAACAGCTTACAAAAAAAGAATATAATATTTCAACGATATTTTACATAATTTGACGATAAGGGCAGATGTGGAGATTTTCTGCGGGTATTATAATTTAAATCTTACACGTGTCTATTATTATAGGAGTAAATAATCTTATCAAATATTATCTTTGAGTTAGGTGCATAGTTGTTGGATCCTCGTGGATTATTTTGTAGGCCGACACAGCATTTTGCAATCTTATACATTATGAACATAACAATTCGGGGGTCCAATTAAATTTACAAGGGGCTTGGCGACTGTGCATTGACCAACTAAACATCCTCGACGTAAATAGCACAGAAAAAAGACGGCTTGTAGCGCAGCTAAACGTCTAAACAATTGTCGCGGGTGAAATTTCCACTGATGTGAGTCATTGATAATAGTAGGTCACGAACGCACAAAGCGCCGCCGCGCTGACTCAACAGAATGTCCCGGCGAGCGGCCTCGTCGCTGATTGGCCGCCGCTGATTGGCTGCAGCGAGGCGGCCAATCAATGGCGGCGAGGTCGATCCGGGGAATTCCCCTCGTAGCTCCCGGTACTGGCCGACGACTATATGTAGGAGGTCGGGAGATTCGCAGAACATAACCACTGACTGTTGTCATATAGTGCGCACACTCACTGGATTTACTTCACAACGCCGTGAGACAACACTTGTACGCGATTCGTATTTGATCGTCCAGCATCAGCCATGAACTGTAGCCCATTCCACACGGTAAGCTGGTGTTGTATGCTGCGGCTTGCATTTATGATGAGAAATTGGATACCATTCCAACTGTGCCGTCGTGTTGCTTCGACGAAATTAACGTATTCCTTACATGCAGGTATCACTTTTATTTTAAAATAAATTTGAGACAAAATACATGTGCATGCTTGTAGTTATATGTTCCGTAAGTACGATAATTGAATTCACTATATTATGGTACGTTTTCATCAATGTATATAATTTACGGCGGTAAATTTATTTCTGATGTCTCTCCTCTGCAGATGTCCCCGGAATTGCCGGACTCTGACGACTCTTTCTTGGAACAGTTCTACGTGGAGGACTCGAAATCTTGCCTTGAGTTGCTCGGGGCCGGCAGCGCCTCTAGCGGCCAGGTGAAGGAAGAGTTTAAGGAGTATACGCCACTCGTGCCAGCGATCAGGTGCATCGACACGGACAAGTCCTCTCCATTGATGTCGGACAGCGTCAACAACAATCGATTCTTCTGTCCAGGTGAGTCTTTGACAATTCGAATTCAACAGCACTGCAATAGCATCACGTTGTGTTCCAGTGACGTCACTGCGGAATAAATATTGTGAAAATGGAAGTAGGCCTATATAGAAAAACACCTGCTGCGAATAAATGTTCTCCAGACGCTGTAATAGTATTCACTGCAATCTTCGTGCCACTAAATTGAAACGGTATTGTTTTAATTGTAACGATGAATTACATATAACCGCTAATATTAAAACTTTTTTGACCAGCAACCACCTTGTAAGTTAAGATCCACCTGGATATCAGTGCGTGACGTCGTGTGTTGTTTGTTCAGACGAGATCGACTTGAAGAGCTGGACCAACAAGCACCCGGAGCAGTGGGGACCTCGTGAGGTCCTCGACTGGGTCTACTACGTGGCAGACATGTGTCACATCACCGGCATACGGGGAGAGGTGTTCAACCGGAAGACCGGCAGCGAACTATGCCGCTTCACCCGCGAACAGTTCTTGAGTCTCGAACCGACGTACGGCGGCCTTCTGCACGGATGTCTGCATCTGCTGCTGCGCAAGAGTAAGTAGTGATTTGCTACTACATTAAATAATTATATGTTGGATAAACACAACTAACCGTTGTTTAATGTGTTTAAGTAACTGGGAATTAACAGCTTAAATGCAATTAGGACTGCGGGGATGTAGCCGAATGGATAAAACTAAAACCGAAATAGTAGTACAAGTGACGACATCATTGAGATTGGATTAATACAATATTTCATTGTTCCGTTTCTCTTTTAGGTAAATTCCAACCCCCGGTCCACTTGAGTGTCACGACACCAGCACCCGTGGAGAAAATGGAATGCGAGACGTCGTGGACGAGCTTAACAATGGCATCGACCACACTGAACAGCGTCGCCCCAACACAACCCGGAGCCGCCGTCAAGATGAATGGAACGCTGTACGACTTCGACCTGAAGGATCCGTTCAATGAGATCGAAGACGAGTCCGGCTATAGCACAGGAGGTGGGTGTCTGCGACGAATTATGACTACCTTGCACTGTTGTCAATATTTGTCTTCATGCTCACGCTGTGTACACGACGACTTATCGCGTGTTGAATACTTGCCAGAACACCATAACAGGGGTCAGACGAGCACACTTGCAAGATCTTCATAAATTAGCGAATTAGACCAAGTAGATATTATGCCGAACGCCGCAGGTCTAACTTATCATGGATTATTGTATGACTGATATTATCACAGTTCTGACGACGTTCGTATACATATAAATTCACTGCATGTTTTATATACAGATAAGTCGTATTAATCCAACCAAACTATTTTGTTCACAGAGTCGGCGACCGATTATGAATACATGTCGCAGTGCGTCGGACATACTTACGGTGACATAGACTACTTGAAACTGCCGTCGATCGAACTCCTCGAGGAGGCAGTGGAGCAGAAACCACGCAAGCGGTCGCCCGGTCGTCCTCGCAAGCGGCGCTACGATAGCGACTCGAGTTCCGAGGGAGACATCTCAATCAGTTTCCCGCCCGGCCGCAAACCTGGTCATGGTAAGCATCAAGAGTATGTTTAATGTAAACGATGCTAATGCAAATATTATTGCACTATACGGTGAAGTGCGAAAACATGATTTTTTATTGATAATGTTTTATGACTGCGGAAGTTCCACAGCGATGAATTATGGGAAAATAAAAAATTACTATGTATAAAATTTTTCTGTCGAAAACCTGTTCACAATCGTACGATTAGATGATTCAAAATTAAAATACATTTAAAGTATTGAATACGTTGCTTAATGTAGTAGCTCGTACCGTCGTCACATTGATCATGTTTCAACAAGTATGTGTATTAACGGACTATGTTTCGTTCCATCTTACAGTGTCGAAAGGCAACCACTTGTGGGAGTTCGTGCGCGATCTGTTGGCAAATCCCATGTACAACCCGTCTCTCGTGCGCTGGGAAGACGAGGCGAATGGCGTCTTCCGGTTCGTGCAGTCTGTGAGGGTGGCACAACTCTGGGGCGAGAAGAAAAACAACAAGTCAATGACGTACGAGAAACTCAGCCGGGCAATGAGGTGAGCTACGGGTTAAAGTCATCACATGAATTACGAAACATCTTTTGTTCTATTGTTAAAGTAGTGACATTGTGGAGCGACCAAATAAGAAGAAAATTGTGCTACGGGAAGATATTAAAATTAGCGAGTTAATAGAATCGCCTTTGGTGAAAGTAGGGTACTCAAAACAATAATGTACTTAATTAAATTTATATGATATATATATATATATATATATATATATATATATATATATATATATATATATATATATATAGAGAGAGAGAGAGAGAGAGAGAGATATAGAGAGAGGTAGAGATATAGAGAGAGGTAGAGATAGAGAGTAGGCTATTGACTATAATGCGTGCACTGTTCAAAACATGATTTCTAATAGCATTTTATCGCTGTTTTCCAGATTCTGCCGCTCCGCTGGTTACTTCGCTGACATTCCGAAGACCGAACGATTCCCGAAGAAGTTGTGCTTCAAGTTCGGACCGAAGGCCCTGAAGTGGAGGGGCGTGGTTTGAACGCAGCCGCAACTCCTCTGTAGACCAGCAACTTGCCTTCTACCGGCGAATGTGGCGCTCAACTGAATCACGTTCACGACAGGTCACGTGATTGTCTTTGCACGTGCCAAACGAGCAGTACGGAATGTCACGCAGTGGCAGAACTGACAACAAGCGGGTTTCCCAGTAATGGAACCCGTCATGCATTGCGCGCGGCGCTGAAGCGATTGTCTAATGAAAAGCATATCGGTATCATTCAAGATCTCTGCAATTATTCGATGCATGTTGTAACTGTAGCTTGTTATTGCCATGTTAGAAACATGACGTTTGTTTAGCTAAGAAGCTGCCCTTGAACTCTGTGATGAAGTGTCACGCAAACGTAATCACGGAGAAGTGGTTAAAATGGTATCCCGAAGCGGGACTAGTTTAGTGCTTACCATAGGGTTTTTTGACGACGTCTTGTCTGTATGACTATGTTGTTTAGAAGAACACCCTGTAAGAACTAGCACAATATGGAATATCGATGCTTATTTAATAAATCCAGCACGAAGTTGAAATGTACATAAAACGCCAGCGTCGCAGTCCACGTGACGTCACTTTTAATGAATGTAATAGCGATTTTCATACAGTGTTCTAGTCACGACGTGTGGTTCAAAAATCTGTGATATTTGTATATAAATTATTATAAATAATGTTGTAAATATTAATGACACGATATGTGATTCTGTATATAGTGGACGTTCTGGAAATGTTCATGTCTTCGTTATGTTGGCCAGATTTAATTTTTATAATACATATTTGTAATGTAAATAGCTACACTTTTTGCAAGCACCTAGTGCATGCTTTGATGTTATATGCTTATATAAAAGTATTGTTCATTTTATCTGGTGAATTAAAATTCATACCAATTTAAAATGTGGTGTTGAATTTTATTCATTTCATCACGTGACCATTAGTGTCCGTCAATTTCCCGGATGTTATTGTCGGGGAATACAGGACTCGGGGTTCGTTCAGTCATCCCGTGACTCATGGGTCAATCTACGTAAACACGATACAAGGATGCTAGACGTTTAAACACCCTCGCACTCAGTCACTCAGTCACTCACTCGCTTACTCACTCACCCGGTCACTCGGTCACCCACCCATATCCCAGGTGGCACATAAGGCTACCACAAGAGAGCGCCACTGCTGTCGGTCTGTAGCCCGCTTGGTGATGGTGTCCATTGTCAGATCATGTGCCTTCGTGTCCTTTTCCACAGTCCTTCTCTCCGTGTTTCCTTTAGGTGCCCCGTCTCCTTCCATCGGCTGTTCAGCGTGTTCAGTGTCCGTCTCCATCGCCGTCTCCATCTCCGTCTTCATCGCCGTCTCCATCGCCGTCTCCAGCTCCGTCTCCATCGCCGCCTCAATCTCCGTCTCTTGTGATTCATATAGTCTGTCATAGTTATACTTATCGCTCATCGGCCTTGTTAGATGTCTATCCATTTTATTTTCAACATATTCACACTGTTAGCATTTGTAAATGTAATTGATACAACAAAACAAAACGTCTGCAACATGTTGATTAGACCGCCACAAAAAAATGACACTAAAATTCACAAATAAGTTCTTTTCATAGATGTTAAAATTGTTGTGTCCGGGGTGCAGACGTCAATTGTAAGGAGCGTTGGCGCAAAATTAAATAAGGTCGCCCATAATAAGAAAAGGGTACGTTCTTATATAGCTCGAATTTCAGTCCGTATGGCCGTTCAGACCACTTTACCCTCTGACGTACCTGGTTCCAACTGAACTCGACTTCTGTGGTAATGAAGAACCAAAGCTAAATCGGGTTTTCCCCCATCATGTTCCCTTTCACTGATCCCTAATTAGTATCATATTGTAACCTGACCTAAGCCGTTGCAAGGGGTGCATCGGGTCTTGATCCTGGCTAGTATACGCGATAGACGTGACACAGAGAGGCCACCATTTGAGTATTTCAAGAAATGAAAATTTTATGTGGAGACATAGCGCGAAGTATTGCTATGGGGAGGAGGTCTTGAAGCAGCTAGACCATCATCTCACGTGACCGCTTGAGATGACCACCAACAGATGACCATGCGTGGATGTAGCCCCAGTTACACCGTAGTTGACATGTCCGAATATAAGACAAGTTAAAATAGCTCCCCTTTGTATTATAACAATACCTCCAGTTTTTGGCATCAAATCACCGAACCGCGAACGTTATCGCCGGACGCACCAGATATTGACCTATGATATACTACAAATACCCAGACTGCCCCCCCTCCAACCCAACGATCTATTCCGATGATGGTTGGACCAAAACATTAAAGTTGAGCAAATTATATTTAATATATATATATATATATATATATATATATATATATATATATATATATATATATATATATATATATATATATATATACATTTACATATACATATGTATGTATGTATGTATGTACACACACACACACACACACACACACACACAACACACACACACACACACACACACACACACACACACACACACACACACACACACACACACACACACACACACACACACACACACACACACACACACACACACACACACACACACACACACACACACACACACACACACACACACACACACACACACACACACACACACACACACACACACACACACACACACACACACACACACACACACACACACACACACACACACACACACACACACACACACACACACACACACACACACACACACACACACACACACACACACACACACACACACACACACTCTTAATCGTCCCTTGCATGACGTCATATCATCGCAACGCGAGCACCATCGCCGGACGTGTTTTGGTGTAAAGCATTATTTTTTAATTCTGGTGCAAACATCCCACGCGTGCCCGTTATGTAGCAGGGCGTGACAGCGTAAGATGACCATCGAAAAAGTATCAAGGTAGGTGCGTGAGAGTTGTTGTTGTTATTATTATAAAGAACATATATATGGTGACACCTATAAATAAAACGTTTACATCAACAAGGATATTTGTGGGCATTGGGTCCTTGTTCCCTATGGCTAAGCGTGGCAATAGTCCTCCACAGAAAGGCCTTTCACACAGCCAAATCCCTTTTTCCTGTTTCCTTATTTGAATGTCGCAATGCCACATGCAGTTAATTATGTTTCACTTTCGTTTGTAAAAGGCACAACGCGGACCACACGAGGGCTGGATATCTTTTTCTCTCGTAAACCCCCCCCCGGAGATTCAAAACTAATGGTATGTATTTACCCAAGGTGCTCTTAATTTAAGATGATTTGATATGCTTGCGATGCAATTTTCAACGGAAGTTGATATTGTGCAAAGTTAGCATAGAAGTCGACGTTCCAAACCAACTGAGGACAACAATTGTTAATCTTGGGACAATTTCGTCAACCCATTCATGTCGATTTTTTAATAAACCCAAAAAACTATTTTATGGGGTGGGGGATAGCGTTCTCTAGAATATTATCGCAAAAATAACAGTGTATGACATATGCCTGTACATACACTGGTATGTAGCTATTCTCAAAATTTTCTAGATTTCACTGTTTTTTTGTGGATAATATTCTGGAGAACATAGTGTATGATAATGATGTTATAATAGTATATAATAAATTGAAGCGATTACTGATAATCTAGGAAGTACACACCCTAACAACAAAATATCTAACCTATAGCAACGTATATATATATACACACATCGTTAAGTGTCCTGGACCAAAATAGCACAACAATTCTGCTGATTAACAATAAATGACGTGATTGGCCGGCTACTCGACGAGCTGACGTTCAGAGTCCAATGGGGAATACCCGTGGCGCTCCCGGTAGCGAGCGCCAAGTATATGAACTCAGCCGAGGCGACGTGGCCCCCATAACCACCGAGTGTCGGCTTGGAGTGTGCGCTCACACACTGGAGATACTGTCGGCGGTTACATGACTATCCCCGTGAGACCGCACATGTACACAACAGCCATGACTTGCAGTCCATTCCACGCGGTAAGCTTGTATTGTCTATGTCCGGTGTACGACTGGCTGCCTCATTGTTCACGGTTTGCGCACTGTTTGACGGTAGCACTTCTTGATGTTATGATCTGTTATACACGGTTGATTTCAATGTTAATACCAACAAGACTCGATGTTCGTGTACATGCATACATAGATAGATACGTGCGTGCGTGTGCACGCTGAGATGCACGCACGCACGTAGCTATAATACAATCAATGTTTAGAAAACATCACGCTGACAGAATGTCCTATGTTGTAATCTTCTAACTCTGTTTTGGCATAAATAAGGATGTCTAGACGATTTTGTCCCTTAGTATATTTTCCTTCGCTACTGTGTCATATAAATGAACATTACAACAACGTGTCATGCAGGTAAAATTACGTGACTAGATTGAACACTTATGCACACACAGCTATGCATAGCACAACTGTACAAACGTTGACCTTCTTATGTAAAACAATCAACACGTGGAATGTGGACTATGTGGCGCACTTATGCTGAAAAACAGATCGAGTGTTACACACGCTGGGACGTTTTAACGCTACCCTTTTGCCTGACATCATTCTACCGTGTGTTGCCCTAAAGTAACACAATCCATCATTTAATAACTCAAGTAATATTAACACATAATAATAATGTCATTAGTACATAATCAAATGCTTCGGAAACACCTGCTTGTTCGACAGCTGAACATATCAGCGAGAAGGGTGGAGACCTTCAATCATACACGCGAACCCAGCGGGTTGCGTGTCGGAGTTCTCCCCACTCTGTTCCGACACTTGCGATTGCAATTGACAATAGCAACAGAATCGTTTCCATCAACACAATGTGGTTATTCTCCATCCCCCAGCTGTGCGCGGATCTACCAGACTCGGAAGAAGTCTTCGAACCGTTCTATCCAGAAGATTCGTTTGTGCCGACGATCAGTCGGTCTCCGCAGACGTCGCCACCCATCCACGTCAACCGATTTTTCTGTCCAGGTGGGTGTTTAGCTCCGTTTGTTTAGGACATTATTGTTGGAAATAATAATGATAATAATAAAATAAAAAAAATACTGATCGTAATACTAATTATAGCAATTAAAAGTAAACGTAATAATAATAAATAAGTAGTAATCGCAGTAACAATAATTATATTGTTATAATTATATAATAATAATAATTTTACAATTATTGTAACGATGATGATACTGACAACGATGACACGGTGATTATAATGATTATAATAATAGTAGTGGTGATGGTAGTAATAATAATAATTATTATTACTATAATAATAACAATAACATAAATACTAAACGTAAACCTAACACTACAGCGTACTCGCCCCGTCGTAGAACGTAGCCAAAAATGTACCCATTACGACGTACCAGAATTAGAATTATAATTAGAAAAGAGCAGTGTCGAATACAGGGGTTCGTTCGAACCACTTTTGTTGAACTCTTTTTTAACCATTTCCGAACTACGTTCTTACATATCGTTATTCTTATTAGAAAAAGCGTGATTTACAATAGTTTAGTGTGTGAATTATTCATTATCAAATCGCTTCCAATCGAAGAACAAAAGCCCAACAGAGCTGCACCCGCTATTAATATAATTCTCAGTTCGGCCTTTATTTTTTTATTTAAGTTATTATTAGTTGGCCTACGGATTTTTTTTACACAAAAATGGGTCGCTCGGTGAAATAAAATAGTAATCTAACTATGTAACGGCTATACGGTAATCATGAAAATTAGAGTGGCCTAATTTGTCTACGCCGCTAAACGACATTCATACCTGATTTTTGTCTATGCCAGTGCATCATTCCACATAATTCCATGTATAAGTAACATGTATTCGTGTGTTTTTGCGCATTGTTGTGATCCAAATGGCGCCATGGATTGCATGCACGTTGAGCGATAATATGAGCCACTGACGATCATTGCAGAAGACGCTGGTGCAACGCGCCGCTATTTGGACCGCAAAAAGTGCGCAAAACACAAACAATTATTAAGAAAATAATATATGTTTTTTTGCACGTGGAATGATGTTTCATGTTAAAATAGTACATAATAAAAAACGTGTGGAAGTATTACAAAAACGAAAATATCAGGTCAGCGGATCCGTAAACAACTAATAAACCATAAAAGGCCTTACATGTACTTTTTATGGTTAGCAATTTTAACAGGATATTATCCCATTTGACACCGTCGTGCGAGTTCGCTCTATTTCGATGCCAGAGTGAGACGTTATGTTTTCGGTTGCCAGAGAAGATTGATCTGAAGAGCTGGACCAACAAGCATCCGGAGCACTGGGGACCTCGTGAGGTCCTCGATTGGGTCTACTGCGTGGCAGACAAGTTTCACATCAGCGGCATGCGGGGAGAGATGTTCAACCGGAAGACCGGCAGCGAACTATGCCGCTTCACCCGAGAACAGTTCTTGCGCCTCGAGCCGAACTACGGCGACCATCTGCACGGATGTCTGCATCGGCTGCTGCGCGACAGTAAGTAGTGCCTTGCACAGTTCAGAATTTGCGATGGTAAACAACATCTTTTCTTTTGTGATACAAAATAATTTATATATTATTACTTGAATGGGTGGAAGTTTCGGTTTCTTTGCTTCTTTCATTACCTCCCAAAACACTTAGTTAAAATCTTCGAATATTGTTGGTTGATCAACTATTACAAATAACATTAACGTTTGTTTTCGTTGCACGACGAAATAGCTAGCTGAAACAGTTGAAATGCAATTAGTTGATATGCAATATAATAATAATGCAATTCAAATAACATTACTGATTTGGAATAATCAAACGTTGACATTGTGACCATATTTTAGGTAACTTCCGACCTCCGATTCACATGGATATTGCGACACCGGCAAATATGAACGGTAAGACATTACTTACTATTTTTGGTATGTGTATACTAGTATATAGTATACTTGGTATGTGTATACTAGTATACTTGGTATGTGTATACTATACTAATACTAATATAATAACACAGGCCCTATGTTACGAAATCATAAAAAAAATATTTCACCTGTAATTCTATAAGAAACTGTTTGAGTACAAACATAAATAAAAAACAGCTTTGTTGGTCATGTTTAAGCCTCGACAGCACATTCAAACGAATTATAGAAGGCGACAGTTTTTGGTCCTGATTTCGTTCTTTTGTCTGGCGATTTAGGCAGTGTACACAAAAGTGTCTACTATAAGAACCTCGTCCAAGACGGTCACGTCAAAGCGTCGCGTGACGTTAAACATATATTGATTTATGTGACAGAAACGTTCTGGCCGAGTTCGACAATGGCAATGACGTCACGTGACCACCATTCGTCCGCGCACAACAACAACGCCCCTAGACAGGCCGAGGTCGCTGTCAAACTGAACGGCACAGTGTATGACATCGATCTGAAGGAGTCGTTCATCGACATCAAGGAAGAGCCCGTTTACTGTACGATGCCACTAGATGTCAACATTAAAGAAGAGTGCGGCTACAGCACTAGAGGTGGGCGTCTGTTGATGTAGTTTTCTTCATGCGTTTTAGCATTTGTACCACTTTGGATTTCCTCTTTTTATACATATATACACACATATACATTACATATACGCATATATACACACATACTACATGCACACATATATGCGCGCGCACGCACACACACACATACACACACGCACACACACACACACACACACACACACACACACACACACACACACACACACACACACACACACACACACACACACACACACACACACATATACACACACGAACACATGCGCGCGCACACACTCCCACTGGAGTATCAATAAGCCATGCTATTCAGCCTCTATCCTCGTTCCTTCCATAGAGTGGACGCCGCAGTGTCACTGCACACCGCAGCACGAGGTGCCGGTCTTCCGAGACACTCGTGATCCCAGGCTGCCGTCACTCGAACTGTTCGAGGGGGCGACCGAACTGAGGCCGTGGAGACGACCCTGCGGGCGTCCCCGCAAGCGGAGCTGCGACAGCCTTAGCTCTGACGGCGAAGCGTCCTTCCGTACCCCTCGCGGCCGCAGACCCGGTCACAGTAAGCACAACATTTGTACTTCCTTTTTCTTATCTTCTTCGTGCCATAGGTGGTGGCTTACAAGACTTGCACAAACCATCGCCAGTTCCCTCTATCGTGGGCTCGCCTTACCACTGTGCCCCTTGTCAGCCCAACAGCCTTCAATTCCACTTCCAAGGTTTGTCTCCATGTTATTTTTGGTCAGCACCTTTTCTTCTGTTTGCACTGGCACTTCACTGGCCATTCTGAATATCGTATTTCCATATTCTCCTTTTTATGCTACTCTTTACACACATACTTATTTACTTTGGCCTGTTTGCTCGCTGGGCGCATAGGTCATCGACCTTGGTCCTCCATTATTGTCTGTTTGTTTTCTCCCGGTGTATCCCTTTTTCTCTGTTTCATTTCGGTGTCTCTCTGCCAGGTGTTTCTCGGCCTTCCTCTTCTTCTCTTCCCCTGTTGGTTCCATGTTAATGCTTGTCGTGTGATGTTTGTTGCTGGTTTCCTCAGTGTGTGTCCTGTCCACCTCAATTTTCTCTGCTTTATTTCGTTTTTGACTGAGAGTTGTTTGGTCCTTTCCTATAGCGTAGTGTTGGATACACTCTCGGACCATTTTAGATGTAAGATTCTGCGCATGTATTTCTTGATGAAGGTCTATATTCTTTTGTGTGTGTGTGTGTGTGTGTGTGTGTGTGTGTGTGTGTGTGTGTGTTTGTGTGTGAATGCATGCGTGCGTGCGTGCGTGCGTGCGTGCGTGCGTGCATGCGTGCGTGCGTGCATGCGTGCGTGCGTGCGTGTAATTCGCCATGTCTTCGAGTCGAAGAGTAACACTGACTTGACATTTGAGTTAAATATCCCCAGTTTGGCTTTAAGCTTGATTTCCTTGATTTCCAATTTTTTTTCTCAAAATGAGGAATGCAACTCTGGCTTTTTGTTTTGACGTCTTCGTCTGTGCCTCCCTCTGATTAAATATGCTGCCCTGGTACGTGAAGGAGCTGGTTTATTCCAGTGGTTCCCCTCGCAGTGTGACTGGGTTGATGTTCTTCGTGTTGGTTCTCATGATCTATTCTTTGTACATATCAAATAACGCAAATAACGCTGCAGTGTGTTGAAATGTGACAGTATCAGGCTTTTGTTTGTAAATACTCTGGTTATAATGATAATAATTCATGCTACTCGTCTTATGAATTAAAAAAGTTTTTAAATAATACAAACATTCCTCAATATAGTTTAAATCGTCACTTCCATTATGTTTTGTTTCAACGACCATGGGTTTTCATGCACTGTATGTTTGGTTCCATCTACAGTGTCAAAAGGCAACCACTTGTGGGAGTTCGTGCGCGATCTGTTGGCAAATCCCATTCACAACCCGTCTCTCGTGCGCTGGGAAGACCAGGCGAATGGCGTCTTCCGGTTCGTGCAGTCTGAGAAGGTGGCGCGACTCTGGGGCGAGAAGAAGAACAACAAGTCGATGACGTACGAGAAACTCAGCCGGGCAATGAGGTGAGCTTCGGGTCAAGGTCACAGTGGTCCGCACGCATGCGCATTATAAGATTTTCGAAGCGGATTTTATTAACGTTCATTTATTTTGATGTAGGGCCTACTAACTGAAATGAAGATAGACAATGCAGCATGAAATTATGAGTTATTAAAGTTTTGTGGAAAATAGACCTACTGAAACTTTTGGAAGATGAAGTTCGTTACGTTAATTTTTGAAGAGTAGAGTGCATACGTGTACAGTGAATTACGTACCGAGCATAATATATATATATATACATATATATATATATATATATATATATATATATATATATATATATATATATATATATATATATTGTATACATTGCAACTTTTGGGCGGGAAACACCGTTTCTTTTTCTTGTCCCGCTTTCCCGCTTTTTGGACGAAATGTACCGCTTTTTGACTAGTTTCAAAAACGAATAAAATTCACATATTTGTGCTACACTAGGCCACTCTATGCACAAGTTATTTCGTTTTCTCGCGAGTGCGCTCATCGCGAACGAGACACATCAAAATGGCGACCTATAAAACAAGACGTTCCCCGCTGATTATTAGCACTATTCTCCTTTTCCATGAACACATGTTGACAGAATTTTACACCTATGATAACAACGTTCTTATATGACAGCTTTGTAATTGCAGGTTCTGTCGTTCCGCCGGCCATTTCGCTCAACTTCCAAAGTCCGAACAATTCCCGAAGAAGTTGTGTTTCAAGTTCGGACCGAAGGCCCTCAAGTGGAGGTGTTTCTAGGTCACTGGATCCGGCATCCCCTGCGAAAGGCGGTGCGATTGGCTCACAAAACGGACAATAATTTCATTGAGATTTCTGCAGGGAACATTTATTTGGCGACACAGTCTGTAGCATGCTGCTTGCGGCTAAAGCGCACTTCGTATTATACAGATATACTGTGGCTATCGAGCGTTGTTATTATGCGGAATCTAATAATGTATATAATGGAAACATGCCCAACGCGACAGTGGTGTATTGTCGTGGGGTGGGGGTGAGGGAGGGGGTGGGGGCGGGGGGGAGGGCAAGCGCAGCTAGTCAAAAATAGTGCCACGGGCATTTCACACAATCATGACCCACCGTCGTAATATTGGAAAAGGTGGCAAGTATATGATATGCAAGGCGGTTTTATATATATATATATATATATATATATATATATATATATATATATATATATATATATATATATAATATATTATTCTGCTACTTGCGCTGATTGTGTGATATTTGTATGCATTGTACATAAAGTCGACACACATGAGATGCTATTCTGTACGTTCACATCATCGTTATGTTAGTCAGATGAATAACACTCTACGTACCAAAGACATAACTTATAGTTCAGTGTGTGTAAATAGAAACACTTGTTACAAGCACAGAGCACACGCGTTGATATCAAGTAATAATGTATGACTATTGTTGTTGTTAAATGTGGAAATAAAATTCCTTCAAACTTATCCTATGTGATCTTTAGTTGTGTTGTTCTTTTGAATATAATAAGTTTGCCGTATGTTATCGTCTCTAGATAGTTGTTGGTAGTTGTAGATATTATGTGACGTAGCACCACTGTGATTAAAGCGTTGGTCTCGAAAATATCAGGTCAGCGGATCCGTAAACAACTAATAAACCATAAAAGGCCTTACATGTACTTTTTATGTTAGCAACATATATACACACATATACATTACATATACGCATATATACACACATACTACATGCACACATATATGCGCGCGCACGCACACACACACATACACACACGCACACACACACACACACACACACACACACACACACACACACACACACACACACACACACACACACACACACATATATACACACACGAACACATGCGCGCGCACACACTCCCACTGGAGTATCAATAAGCCATGCTATTCAGCCTCTATCCTCGTTCCTTCCATAGAGTGGACGCCGCAGTGTCACTGCACACCGCAGTACGAGGTGCCGGTCTTCCGAGACACTCGTGATCCCAGGCTGCCGTCACTCGAACTGTTCGAGGGGGCGACCGAACTGAGGCCGTGGAGACGACCCTGCGGGCGTCCCCGCAAGCGGAGCTGCGACAGCCTCAGCTCTGACGGCGAAGCGTCCTTCCGTACCCCTCGCGGCCACAGACCCGGTCACAGTAAGCACAACATTTGTACTTCCTTTTTCTTATCTTCTTCGTGCCATAGGTGGTGGCTTACAAGATTTGCACAAATCATCGCCAGTTCCCTCTATCGTGGGCTCGCCTTACCACTGTGCCCCTTGTCAGCCCAACAGCCTTCAATTCCACTTCCAAGGTTTGTCTCCATGTTATTTTTGGTCAGCACCTTTTCTTCTGTTTGCACTGGCACTTCACTGGCCATTCTGAATATCGTATTTCCATATTCTCCTTTTTATGCTACTCTTTACACACATACTTATTTACTTTGGCCTGTTTGCTCGCTGGGCGCATAGGTCATCGACCTTGGTCCTCCATTATTGTCTGTTTGTTTTCTCCCGGTGTATCCCTTTTTCTCTGTTTCATTTCGGTGTCTCTCTGCCAGGTGTTTCTCGGCCTTCCTCTTCTTCTCTTCCCCTGTTGGTTCCATGTTAATGCTTGTCGTGTGATGTTTGTTGCTGGTTTCCTCAGTGTGTGTCCTGTCCACCTCAATTTTCTCTGCTTTATTTCGTTTTTGACTGAGAGTTGTTTGGTCCTTTCCTATAGCGTAGTGTTGGATACACTCTCGGACCATTTTAGATGTAAGATTCTGCGCATGTATTTCTTGATGAAGGTCTATATTCTTTTTAGTGTGTGTGTGTGTGTGTGTGTGTGTGTGTGTTTGTGTGTGAATGCATGCGTGCGTGCGTGCATGCGTGCGTGCGTGCGTGCATGCGTGCGTGCGTGCATGCGTGCGTGCGTGCGTGCATGCGTGCGTGCGTGCGTGCGTGCGTGTAATTCGCCATGTCTTCGAGTCGAAGAGTAACACTGACTTGACATTTGAGTTAAATATCCCCAGTTTGGCTTTAAGCTTGATTTCCTTGATTTCCAATTTTTTTTCTCAAAATGAGGAATGCAACTCTGGCTTTTTGTTTTGACGTCTTCGTCTGTGCCTCCCTCTGATTAAATATGCTGCCCTGGTACGTGAAGGAGCTGGTTTATTCCAGTGGTTCCCCTCGCAGTGTGACTGGGTTGATGTTCTTCGTGTTGGTTCTCATGATCTATTCTTTGTACATATCAAATAACGCAAATAACGCTGCAGTGTGTTGAAATGTGACAGTATCAGGCTTTTGTTTGTAAATACTCTGGTTATAATGATAATAATTCATGCTACTCGTCTTATGAATTAAAAAAGTTTTTAAATAATACAAACATTCCTCAATATAGTTTAAATCGTCACTTCCATTATGTTTTGTTTCAACGACCATGGGTTTTCATGCACTGTATGTTTGGTTCCATCTACAGTGTCAAAAGGCAACCACTTGTGGGAGTTCGTGCGCGATCTGTTGGCAAATCCCATTCACAACCCGTCTCTCGTGCGCTGGGAAGACCAGGCGAATGGCGTCTTCCGGTTCGTGCAGTCTGAGAAGGTGGCGCGACTCTGGGGCGAGAAGAAGAACAACAAGTCGATGACGTACGAGAAACTCAGCCGGGCAATGAGGTGAGCTTCGGGTCAAGGTCACAGTGGTCCGCACGCATGCGCATTATAAGATTTTCGAAGCGGATTTTATTAACGTTCATTTATTTTGATGTAGGGCCTACTAACTGAAATGAAGATAGACAATGCAGCATGAAATTATGAGTTATTAAAGTTTTGTGGAAAATAGACCTACTGAAACTTTTGGAAGATGAAGTTCGTTATGTTAATTTTTGAAGAGTAGAGTGCATACGTGTACAGTGAATTACGTACCGAGCATATATATATATATATATATATATATATATATATATATATATATATATATATATATATATATATATATATATATATATATATATATATATATATATATATATATATATTGTATACATTGCAACTTTTGGGCGGGAAACACCGTTTCTTTTTCTTGTCCCGCTTTCCCGCTTTTTGGACGAAATGTACCGCTTTTTGACTAGTTTCAAAAACGAATAAAATTCACATATTTGTGCTACACTAGGCCACTCTATGCACAAGTTATTTCGTTTTCTCGCGAGTGCGCTCATCGCGAACGAGACACATCAAAATGGCGACCTATAAAACAAGACGTTCCCCGCTGATTATTAGCACTATTCTCCTTTTCCATGAACACATGTTGACAGAATTTTACACCTATGATAACAACGTTCTTATATGACAGCTTTGTAATTGCAGGTTCTGTCGTTCCGCCGGCCATTTCGCTCAACTTCCAAAGTCCGAACAATTCCCGAAGAAGTTGTGTTTCAAGTTCGGACCGAAGGCCCTCAAGTGGAGGTGTTTCTAGGTCACTGGATCCGGCATCCCCTGCGAAAGGCGGTGCGATTGGCTCACAAAAACGGACAATAATTTCATTGAGATTTCTGCAGGGAACATTTATTTGGCGACACAGTCTGTAGCATGCTGCTTGCGGCTAAAGCGCACTTCGTATTATACAGATATACTGTGGCTATCGAGCGTTGTTATTATGCGGAATCTAATAATGTATATAATGGAAACATGCCCAACGCGACAGTGGTGTATTGTCGTGGGGTGGGGGTGAGGGATGGGGTGGGGGCGGGGGAGGGCAAGCGCAGCTAGTCAAAAATAGTGCCACGGGCATTTCACACAATCATGACCCACCGTCGTAATATTGGAAAAGGTGGCAAGTATATGATATGCAAGGCGGTTTATATATATATATATATATATATATATATATATATATATATATATATATATATATATATATATATATATATATATATATATATATATATATATATATATATATATATATATATATATATTATTCTGCTACTTGCGCTGATTGTGTGATATTTGTATGCATTGTACATAAAGTCGACACACATGAGATGCTATTCTGTACGTTCACATCATCGTTATGTTAGTCAGATGAATAACACTCTACGTACCAAAGACATAACTTATAGTTCAGTGTGTGTAAATAGAAACACTTGTTACAAGCACAGAGCACACGCGTTGATATCAAGTAATAATGTATGACTATTGTTGTTGTTAAATGTGGAAATAAAATTCCTTCAAACTTATCCTATGTGATCTTTAGTTGTGTTGTTCTTTTGAATATAATAAGTTTGCCGTATGTTATCGTCTCTAGATAGTTGTTGGTAGTTGTAGATATTATGTGACGTAGCACCACTGTGATTAAAGCGTTGGTCTCGCAATTACGAAGATACGAACCTCTGTCGAATCCTCGGTGTAGAGAGTCCAGTGTTTTCAATGTATGTTCAAAACACGCTTCAGTGTTTTCAACCTAAGAATATTGTTTCAACACATTATATTTATGGCTAATAGATTATAATGATTGTATCAATGTTGGAACCTGTGTATTGATAAATATGCGTTACTGTTATTTATTTGACAATAATTCAAAACACTACGACTTTTTACGACTGTTTAAGACCTGATTTTAATTTGGTCATTGTATTGTTTTTGAACATACATTGAAGTCACTACGAGAGTGTTTTCTTACGACTTGCTACACCGGATCTGTGGGCCTAACTGGTATGATGATTAACTCGATATAGACATTGTATCCGACAACGCAACTTGATACAGGGAAGTTAGCAGGGTGTCATATGGTTAAAATACCAGGTGATTCACGATTCATCATTTCTCTGAATTCCAAGTCAAGTCCCAAGTCACCTAGGTTCATCAGTCACCATGATTGTTGTGGTATGTCTGCTGTAATTTTTAGTGGACATTTTAGGCGGATGCTTAATAACTGTTGTATTTGGTGCGACAGGAGTTGGACTCTCAAAAAAGGGATATGGGAGGTTGAGACCACTGCCATACCCCCGCCTATACAATGAAACGTTTGCATGTTTTTTTTATTATTTTATCTTCGCAAGCCGAACGTTGGACCTCAATACTGTGTAGAGATTTGATTACCCGCTACCAGGTCAAAGTTTACAGTCGGCAAACTGTCGCGATATTCACTGCCCATATTAGGATAAATATCCCACCAGGCGTCACTATTCGTTTAAAATCTCACCGATTGTTCACCGCAAATGTGCGAATGACTTGACATTGCCACTTGACACCACTTTACTGGATAAGGATTTGCTGAAGGATTTGCGTCACGATCGGCTTGGCGCGAGCGGTCACTCTCTCGCGGCCAGACAAGGTAAACACTCGAATGAAACACGATGGGCGACAGCCGCGTAAACAACTTGACGCTAGTTCACTCTGATTGGCTGGCACGTTTTGCGGGGAAACCCCTTGCGTTTCCCGCTCTGGTTGGTTAAACAGTTACTGAAACTTAAGCATGCGATGGTCTGGAGGGGGCGCCCCCCCCCCCCGAGTGTGCTTACCGTGGAATGTGATTTTATCGCTTTTTGTACGTTTTCTGCGGTGCGCACCTAAAGTTAATGGATGACTTTTGACTTGTTTAAAATACAGCGAGGCGGACATACAAAGCCATATGTGCCATGTGCCAGTCTAACGCCGAATCCCTTTAATTAAATATGATATTTGCTACCGCGTCACCCACGGTTAACCAAAAGGCAACGCTATAAATAGGCGTGAACGAAGTGGTGCTAACTATATTATTCAATTATGTAGTTGAATGCACGTGTCATGGTGTGTAGGCCTAATTCTTACGACATAATGACTTTTTATCATGCATATTTGAATGGGGACTCCGTACTGAAATGGCGCTTTTTGATTGGTCCGTGCAGTACCGGGGAAAAACCTTCAGCGTTCCCTACCGTAGACGCTGACAATGGAAGTGTTCAAGGAACATAAAAGACTACACTGAAAACGGTTCTGTGACGTCAATAATGTTGACCTCTATGGGTTGGTTTCCTGCTTGACGTCAGACCATTTCTTTAAAATAAAGTAGTTTGTGACTGTGTAAGTATGTCTGTTTCTTCATATCTCCGTCAGTTTCGCATTTATGGGGCTGACATTTTGTTGCTGTGCTCGGGGGTCCATGGTGCCGGGGGGGGGGGCATGGTGTCGGGGAGGGGGCATGGTGCCCGGGGGAACATGGCGCCCGGGTCCCATGGCGCCCGGGGGGTCCATGGTGCCCGGGCGCATGGTTCGTACATTAAACAATATTCGAAATTCCCCTGAGTTTCAGATTTAACAAGACACAGCAAGAATGCCACCCATAGCAAAAAACCGAGATGGCAAGTGGACAAGGAAGCCACTAGCTTCTTCTTCCAAAATTCTGCCTAGCCTCAACATGCTGAGGGTACAGGCAGGCCTACAGGCCAAAAAATAATAACTTATGTACAGTTTTCTTGCGTGTAAGGTCTTGGATAAAGAAGTGTCTGAATGTTACAGGCATCCAGACTGTTTAGACTAACAATGTGTTGAGGAAGGGAGTTCCAAAGTCGAATAGTACTGGGAAAAACAAGAATATAAGTGGTAACTGCATCTGGAGTAAGGGATATTATAGGCTAAGAAATGTTGTCTCCTAGTCGTATTGGTAATATTCACAGGAACAAGGTATTGATTTGATGGTATTCCCACTAGACAGTAACTATTGTGTACATCATGCAAGACTTAGCATCTTCCCTGCGGTATGCTAGCACGGCCTCCATCCCAATGTTTGTAGCATATCTGTACGACTAGCAACATTGTGATGACGATGCAAGACATAACGGGCTGCAGTACGTCGACTCATTATTTATTTGTGATTGGTGTATGGATCTCAAACAGTACTGCTGTTCACAAGTAGGGGCCTGGCAAGGGCAAAGTAGGCTCGAGTTTTATTTTGATGGATGCAACTTGTACGTTTCTGCGAAGAAAGCCTCGAGATGTTATCGAGGGTCCAACGATTACCGGCCCTTGTGAGGTATCTGTCATTTTATTTTTAACCATATCCACGTTGCTGTAATCAGGGTTAATACACGTTGACACAAATGAAAAATAAGCACTTCCAAGGATATAATAAAGCAAATGTCAAGACAAATATTGTACTTGTACAGCATGTAGTATTATAACAACAATTTATATATATATTATATTTATTCATAATATATATATATATATATATATATATTATATTTATTCATAATATATATATATATATATATATATATATATATATATATATATATATATATATATATTATATTTATTCATATATATATATATATATATATATATATATATATATATATATATATATATATATATGTGGAGTTGGAAGAGCTGAGGCTGCTCGTTGTGGCAATGGTGGGAAGGAAACAGGGGAGTTGTGCCAGTAGTTCCGGTGGGGGAACAGTAGACGATAAAGTGGGGAAAGACACAAGAGATGCTAGGGAGAGCTCACCTTAGCCTGGGAGGAAGCTGAGAGGAGGGAAGGTGACAGGTCATAGAGAGACAGGACGTAAGGAGACGGGAAGGAAAGGAACGGGAGGGAAGACAACCAGAGTGAAGGAGAGGGGAGTAGGGGAGACAGGAGGGAAGGAGAAGGGAGTGGGGGAGACGGGAGGGAAAACAACCGGAGTGAAGGAGAGGGGAGTAGGGTAGACAGGAGGGAAGGAGAAGGGAGTGGAGGAGACGGAAGGGAAAACAACCGGAGTGAAGGAGAGGGGAGTGGGAGAGACAAGAGCAAAGGAGTGGGAAGTGGGGGAGACAGGAGGGAAGGGGTCAGGACAGAATGTGATGGAGGGGATCGAAAGGAAGAGTTATTCTGCAGCAGTGATAGAGGGGGTGAGGAAGAGAGCGAGGGTGTTTGTGGGGGATTCGATAGTTAGGAAGACCGACAGAGTCTTAAACAAGGGAGATGATGTGGTGGTCTGCTTGCCTGGAGCCAAAATAGAGGCGATAACTGAGAGGGTAAAAAACATCGTAGGCTCGGGTAAGGGTGGATCTGTTTTAGTACAGGTAGGGACAAATAACGTAGAGAGGGAGGGTACAACTGCCATAGTTAGGAAATATAGACAGTTGATCAGAACACTAAAACAGACGCGGGTTGAGCAGGTAATACTGTCAGGGATTTTACCTGTAATGGGCAGGAGGGGGTCACAAATATCGAAATTGTCGGGGGATGGCAATTAACATGTTAGTCCAGAGGCTGTGTAGGGAAGAGGAAGTTGGATTTGTGGATTTATGGGGAAGTTTTGTTGGGAGGGCTGATATGTACATGAAGGATGGGCTTCATTTAAGTGGAAAGGGGGCGGCAGTATTCGCGGACAAACTTTCAGCAGCAGTAGATAGCGACTTAGGTACAACGACAAATATTTTTGGAAGTAAACATTCTTTAAACTAGAAGTGCAGGGGGGTTACCTAGAGGTGTCTCAAGCAGAACAAGAGGCCACTAGCACAGATAAACCAATATCAAATCATCCGAAAAACATCTCTGAAAAAGGTTAATAGATGCGTATGTTTAAATGCAAGGAGCATAGTAAATAAGAAAAACGAATTAAACATTATGGTAGAAGATATTGACCCTCACATAATTGGTATAACTGAATCAGGGGCCAACATAGATATAACAAATGCTGAATTAGGACTGACAGGATACGTAATGTTTGGGAAAGATCGAATAGGAAGAAGGGGCGGGGGAGTTATTTTATATGTTAAAGAATCTATTCAGGCTTATGAAATAAAACTAGAAAGGGAAGCAGATTGCGATGAAGCTGTTTGGTGCAAAATTGTTTCAGGAAATTCAAAATTAACTATTGGATTAGTTTACCGAAGTCCAAACATAAACGAAGAGGACAACACAAAAATAAAAAACGCTATAAAGGAAGTTAGTAAAGGGGAATGTATCATAATGGGAGATTTTAACCATGGACACATACAATGGAATTCTCTAGAGAGCACAGGGATTGAGGATCAAAAATTTCTATGTTTAATCCAGGATAGCTTTCTTACTCAGCACGTACTAGAACCAACCAGGGGAGAAAATGTGTTAGATATAGTTTTGTCATCACAAAAAGAATTAGTGGACAATGTAAAAATATTTGAACCATTGGGTAATAGTGACCATAATAAAATTTTGACATCAATGTAAAATCAGAAAGTAAAAATAAGAAAACGTACAAGAGAAACTTCCACAAAGGTAACTACAAAGATATGAGAAAATACTTAGCACAGCTAGATTGGAATAACATGCTAATGAATAAGACCGCAATTGAATGTTGGAATATTCTAAAATATGAAATTGAGAGTATCATCGATAAATTTGTTCCCTTCCGAAAACAAGGAAAACGGTATAGAAAGAAACACTTGTCAAAAGAGGCTATTAGAAAAATAATGCTAAAACAAACTATGTGGAGGGTTTATAGGCGTACCAGAAAGGAAGAAGACTATGCAAAATACAAAGAGGCACTTAATGCAGCTACAACTGAAATCAGACAATCTAAAAGAAGCTATGAGCAAAAACTGGCATGTAACATAAAAAATGACAGCAAGAGTTTTTATGCATATGTCACGAGTAAACAAAACGTACAAGACAAGGTTGGACCTCTAGAAGACAGTGCTGGAAATATAATATCACAGGGGTTTTTAATGGCGGAAGACCTAAATGGGTACTTCAGTTCAGTGTTTACCAAAGAAGATATTAGTTCATTACCAGTTGCTGATGCTAAATTTCAGGGGGCTAAATCTGAATATTTAGGACCGTTAGTTGTAACTCCAGAATTGGTAGCTAAGAAAATAAAGGCAATGAAGGATAACAAATCACCGGGAGTGGATGGGATTCCTCCAAAATTACTAATGGAAACAGTAGATCAAATCAGTATACCACTTGCAAGAGTATTCAACTTGTCATTAAAAGAGGGAGTTGTTCCGTTTGAATGGAAAGAAGCAAACATCATACCATTATTTAAAAAGGGTTCGAGAAATAAGTCAGAGAATTACAGACCAGTGAGTTTAACGTCAGTGATTTGTAAATTATTAGAAAGGTTAATTAAAGACCATATGGTGGACTTCCTCGTTAAGCATAAATTATTAAATTCATCTCAACATGGATTCCTTAAAGCGAGGTCATGCTTAACAAATATGTTATGTTTTTTGGAATAAATCACTAAGTGGATAGACGTGGGATCGCCAGTAGATATTATCTACTTAGATTTTCAGAAAGCTTTTGACAAAGTGCCACATCAAAGATTGCTACTTAAATTAAAAGCCCATGGTATCGGGGATAGCATAACTGACTGGATAGAACAATGGCTGACTGACAGAAGACAACGAGTTGTAGTAGATGGAGAAGTTTCAAACTGGAAATCGGTTTTGAGTGGGGTACCTCAAGGATCAGCATTAGGACCTATATTATTCTTAATTTATATCAATGACTTGGACGACAGTATAACAAGTAACGTACTGAAATTTGCGGATGACACAAAACTGTTTAGAAAGGTTAATACTGATGGTGATAAAAAACATTTACAAAACGATCTAGACAGATTAGTGAAATGGTCTGAGAAATGGCAGATGCTGTTCAATTTTGGGAAATGTAAATGCCTACATACAGGACATGGGAACTTGAATGTAAACTATAAAATGGGAGATACTGTTCTGGGTACTACTGTAAAAGAAAAGGACTTAGGAGTTACAATAAGCGCTGATATGAAAGTTTCAGAGCAGTGCGGTATTGCAGCTTCAAAGGGTAATCAAATTCTTGGATTGATTAGAAGAAACATAACATACAAGGGAAAAAAGTTAATTATACCTCTTTATAAAGCAATAGTTAGACCTTATTTAGAATACTGTATACAAGCATGGAGACCATATCGTAAGAAGGATATAGATACGCTTGAACGCATACAAAGGAGAGCAACTAAAATGATTCCAGAACTTAGAGACCTTAGTTATGAAGAACGCCTGAAAGAATGTGGTTTAACAACTCTAGAGACAAGGAGGTTAAGATGATATCAGATTGAAGTTTTTAAGATATTGAATGGGTATGAAAATATTGATAGAAATATGTTTTTCTCACTCAAGAAGGATAGCAGAACTAGAGGACATGAGGTAAAATTAGTAAAAGATCAATGTAGATTGGACATCAGGAAGCACTCGTTCTCACAGAGGACAATAAATGAATGGAACAAATTGTCTACAGATTGTATAACTGCTAGCAGCGTGAATATGTTTAAAAACAAGGTTGACACATATATCAGGAGGGCGGGTTATAAGTAGGTGAACATTGTTGGACTCTCGATAAGCCAATGGCTTCCTTGTCCACTTGCCATCTGGGCCTTTGGCTTGGATGGCAAATCTTGTTAAATCTATATATATATATATATATATATATATATATATATATATATATATATATATATATATATATATATATATATATATATATATATATATATATATATATATATATATATATATATATATAAAGTTGCTAGTGAAAACTCAAGTGACACATCCGTGTTAAATTTTATTCTGGTTTGTGTGTGTGTGTGTGTGTGTGTGTGTGTGTGTGTGTGTGTTTGTGTAAATACACGTATTTACACACACGCACGCACGCACGCACGCACGCACGCACGCACGCACGCACGCACACACACACACACACACACACACACACACACACACACACACTTATCGCTATTGTCAGGTCTGATTTTGCGCATGCGTCTGACAATTTCATGTTGCAGTCTTATGCAGTAATGGGTGGTCTTAGTGGAAAAGCTGTCGTCGGCGAACAGGAAGATGCCTGAGCTGCGTATGACGCAAGTCGTTTACGAATATGATAAAAAGTAGAGGGCCAATTACTGACCCTGCCTTGTGATGATAACTGTGTACATTTTGATATTTTTTTGTGATCAGCCAGTTTTGTAAGTATGCTGGCAATTTGTGTTTTAAGAAAGTCTTCAATGTTTAATATCTAATAGGTTTTAAATATTGGTTCCGTATGTGTTATAATTTTAATTATTTGCTTAGATATATTGTTCTTTTCACTTTATTTTGTCATTTCTTAGCCTCAAATAATTAAACCGTAGTTTAAATGCAGCACGTAAGGTTGCAATTAGTGCACAACCCGAGACAGTATCCACAGCGCAAACTACACAGCGCAACACGTACGATAAAACGCAGGAGAAGCGTTACCATGACATTCTCGGAGCATTTGACAGTTGCGAGTCGACTAATGCTCTCAATAATGCCTGACAATAAGTAAAACAACTTTTAGGAAAGAAATCAAACACCATCTTTATACAAGGGGAAGATCGTTTGGATGCATGGAAACTCACTTCAGATAATACAAGCACATCCAACCATCCATTAAATCCCCGCCCGGAGTAGGGAATTTTGGTTAGTTGTTGACAATGTTTGCGTTAAAATAGGGCCATTTCAGTGCGGGGCCGTTTCAACATAGGTCATTTTGACCTTGTCTGTTGGGGGCCGTTTCTGACGGGAGCAAGTTAGGAACGATACCGATTTGACAACACTTTATAGAGCACACAACAATGCTAATAATTTCAAGCCTAGCTAAAGGCAAATTGTATGGTATTCGGGATTGAGTCTAATTATATTTGCATAGTCCAATACAAGTATTCTGTGACGCAAATCAGCTAAGTATACTCGACTCTATAATTATTGAACGATGTGTCGACAAACACGAACGCAGGTTTAATGCGAAGAGTCTTGAAAGTCGATCGCGTTAAAAATACCCAAGTATGCAAGTAGATATCTTCAGAATGTATGGTTAGATAAACAGAAAAACAACATCACATAACCACTGACGTCAACACAGTGAAGCCTGAAGCGGGTGGGTGGGGTTGGGGGGGGGGTGGGGGGTTGAAACGTATACTGATAAATTACTCCGAGAATGTTTTAATATGTTTGTTTAATTTTTTTTGTTTTGTCATGGCATTTCTATTTAGTCGTGGCAAAAATGACAAAATAATTGACGGCCATGAGTTTGTTTCATTAAGCTGCTGCCCGACGTTTGACAACAATTTATCTTAGTCATTTGTCCACAAACGAGCAAAGTATGACCAGACAAATCTGCAATTGTGAAAGTTCTACCTCAGCTAGTGAAATGTCTGAACTTCACTGATTAAAATCACAAATTCCTCTTAATAGACTAAGAAAGATAATTTCATAGTTTGTGTAAGTGTGAATATAATGGGTCCAGCAATTTTCGTTAGTATCCGTGAATACAGGGACACACATTTTAACAAGATTAAACTAGGTGGCCATCCAATGCCACAATCTCCAGACGGCAAATTGTTATTAATTAATTCAGAAATTAATTATTTTAGAAAGTGTCAGTCCAAGTGATATATCATATGATATTATACTTAAATTAAATCCACAAAAAGCAGCTGGATGCGATGACATAATGCCAACATGTATACGACTATGCTAACCTTATACCACTAAAACCCTAGTTAGCGTATTTAACTAATGCATTGCACAAGGCGAGTATCCCGATCTACTAAAAATAGCTACTAAAATTATCCCTTTTCTATGAAACAGGATCGTGTGAACTTCTTGAGAATCATAGACCATTACGTACATTCAGTTGCATTAACACAAATTTTGAGAAATCATTACATAACAGGTTACATAATTTATTTACTGAAAATTAGAGTGCTATATAAATATCAGTTTGGTTTCAGGGAAAACCACTCTACAACAATAGCACAGATATAAATTGCTGATAATATAAGAAAAGCTGTAGATAAAGGGAACACTAGGCTGAGTTCTTGGTTTATTTATCTTAATGATATATCTGACGCTACAAACAAAGGTACATGATACTACTTGCGGATGACACCAACGTATTTATTGAATGTAATAATTTGGCTTTTCTCAAAGGTGAAGCTGAGTCACTCATTGGTTGCTCTAAGCAAATGGTCTGATGCAAATTAATTAATTTTAATTCGTTCAAAATCACATATTAGTGTATTCGGACATAACAGAAAAAAAATGCTCAAGTTGTATATAAACATATAGGTGTGGACAAAATTACATACGTCGTGCAACCAGTGCAACATATATTCGTATTATACTAGATGATAAATTAGCATGACAGGAACATAAACAGTAACACGCTATTATTTATTTATTTAATATCATCAAAATGAATGGTCATTGTTTCCGTATTTACTTAACCAAATATATTAATGAATAATGAAATATAATGAAATATGGTACTGACATTTATGGAGCAGCGAAGAAAACCATATTAAAAAAGCTACAATTCGCTCAAAACATGCTGTTAAAAGTAATTACGAGAAAAGCTCGGTTGCATAGCGCTAACACTATGATAAATTGCGCCTTTGTGATGTGAATCGCCCGTGAATCGTACGAGACGGCGGCGGAGTAGCTAAAATAAGGCCGTAGACAGCGTCCGATTATTTATATAATATTTGTTTCACACGCCTTACATTTAATAAAAAGTTGGGGATTATGTTCTACGTTGTTACAGTCGGTTGTTATTGGGTAAAAAAAAATCGTTTGTTGTTTTGTACTTAAGTAAACCTAAGTAAGTAAGTGGTATAACGTGGGCAGTAGAGAATGGCAATGGAGAACCGTAAGGTAAGGTCGGGGATCACTAAACTGGTGCGGGAGACAGGGGAGAACATTGACCGACAATACGTTTGAAACATGTATAGTTTATTTACGGCATAGGTAGAAAACATAGATACACGTAAATACTATGCTGTTAGTATTACACCCCAGTAACACACGGCACGCATTGAACACGTGTGTGTAATAAATTACATAACAAACTTGCTAAAAATGACATATATAAGGTAAAGGTCGCTATACTGACAGATATAAGGTAAAGTTCGCTATACTGACAGATATAAGGTAAAGGTCGCTATACTGACAGATATAAGGTAAAGGTCGCTATACTGGATCACTAAATAACATCAGAACGCTACTTTGCTTGTGACTGCTCTATATCTTGACCTGTAATATGTCAATCATTTCGAGACATCAATATATGTACTAGGTTTAATCATAAATAAAAAATACAAAGCATTTCGACAATAAAACAGGTTGAAATCTATTGAAAATATGTCCAATTTAAAGCATTCGTTTTTATATTGGACCACCATGTACGCTATGTTGAACTACGACTATAATACGGTTGTTCTTTCGGACCGGTCCGTTTTCTAGCGCCCAAATGCCTGGCGTATGTTTAAGTTAAAGTTAGCGACATGCGTGTAGCATTATTATAATTATTTAAAATTTGCATAATTCATACGTTAAAAAATTAAGCACATTTATTTAAAATAAAACTGATTAGGCCCCTACATGAAGAAGTGACATATGCAACAATGTTCATGTAAATTATACTAGCACATATCTCGTGTGTCCATGATTGGCGTATTTATGGGGAAGACATTCGACCATGCAACTAGAAGGTTTGCCATAAGAATGTTGTTGACAGTAAGCCGAACATTGAAGATCTCTGCCAGAGTCACTACGATGCATTTGTCACCAATCCCTGGAATTCCTAATTTATTTTCAAGTAATAAACTCAGCTCAATGTGACGTAGTTATTAAGATATGGAGGGAATTGGCTTTAATAGCCATCTTTAAAAATGGCCGCCAACGCAATCCAGGACAAAATCTGAGATGGATCGTGGACTAAATATGTTTGGCTTGATGAGTTCTAAATACCAGGTAGGTGCTGAGTTTCGTGCTTTTATCAAAAAGTGCACGATTCGTTGCATTTTAATAGCGCAGTTATCTGCTGCACTAATTTCCGTTGTCAGTTCAACATGCCGAAATGAGAAAGTTATTTTAACGCGCATGGACACTTGTGATAGTGTAGAATTACCCTTTCATTTTTTGGCCTTCGGGTATCGGCATCGCGGCCTCGGGCCAATACGGCTACCGTCAGACCAATACACTAAATCATGCATGTTTTAATTATTTGCCCACGGCACAACATATTAAAATGTTATGTAAATGCTATCCAAAAGCTTACTAAGATATAGCTCACATTTACTGCATTGTCACAATTCTAGTGAGAGTCAAAAATAGTAAAATCTACACGTTAGCGGTAAGGCCATTTTACTCGCAATTTTTGTTTAGCTTATTCGTTGAAACAGCCGATACAAACCCATGCGCTTTTAGGTGTGCTAGATAGTGGCGTTGCATGTGTCTGGCACGTGATTTCGTCTAAACGCGTTGTGGTCCAATATAGCGAGCAGTCCAATATAACGACCTTTATCTTATATAAACTTGAAGTTGCAAATTGTATGCATACCCTTTGCAATGATCGCTTACCATTAGTAATTAGCAAAATGTGTACTAATGTTAGACAATCCCATACATATTAACAGAGTACAAACAATCCCATACCTATTAACACAGTACATTCAAGATTTAGAAACAATTATTGTTAATATATGTTACTTATATTTGTAAATAAGTAGGCATACTGCCTTATGATAGTATGTCTTGTACACATTTAGGAATACATGTGTTGTAATTATGTTGGAATAAATACTTAGATGTACGTATTTAGATATGGCACTATGTAATAATATGTATGTTGCAATTAATTTGCTGAACATATTTAGGTGTACATGTTTAGATATGCCAATATGTATGGCTATTTATGTTGTATATGTTGTTACCGTGACGTATGTTTAGAACGTGGTATCCTCAGTCGAGAGAGCCCGAGTTCGAATCCTCTTGCTACCGTTTCGAAGCTCTGGCAAGTTCGTTCACCGCACATTGTCAAATTTCACTCGGCTGTATTAATGCGTACCGGGCTACAGATATATGCACTACTGGCTACAGACATATGCACCACGTATACGAGCGAATATAATCTTCGCGCAGTAATTGCAACGTGGCTGAATGGTTCCCAGTGAAGTCGAGATGTCGTTGGAATGAGTCAGTTAGGAATTGTATGTATACGGGCGGGCGGGGCGGTGCGGGGCGGTGCGGTGCGGGGCGGGGCGGGGCGGGCGGGCGGGCGGGCGGGCGGGCGGGCGGGCGGGCGGGCGGGCGGGCGGGCGGGCGGGCGGGCGGGCGGGCGGGCGGGCGGGTTGTTATCGATTTGAAGGTATTCTGTCAGTGGTGATTGGTGTGTAACCGTGTGGATTTTTTGTTTAATAACTAATTATGTTACCTTTTAAACGTAAAATTGCTACTGCTATTTTAAATTATCTCATAATATTTAGTGTTCACAACGATAGTATTAATTTTCGTTAGTGTTTTATGTAAGTTAGCGTTGACTGTTTACAAAATATGCTACTCGCACATAGCTAAACATTTGTTACAAATCGTGAGTTTATTTGACTTAAAATAGACCAGTCGTGCTACGTTCTCGAGTCGCGTGTTGATTTGGCTGGCGCAACATTTGTTGAACCAATTCAACAAATGTTGTGTAATGGGCATGCATCTTATTTTGTGTTTAATTTCATGGTTGGCTGGTTGCTATAGCAACACGTGTATATTAGTAACTTGCTTTGCGCCGTAGTCAGGTAATTTTATTTAGGCAATTTATGTTAAATTTTAGGCACTTCTCTATAAAACGAATCCACCCTATTTTTGGTACTTTTCGTGCACAATTATATATATATTCATATGAAACGACGCACATTTCGCGCACATATACATTCGACCGTCGCAATAATGTGTTTTTACACATAAAGTGTTTAGAAATGTACATAAAAATTGGATGCACGCTCGCACGCGCACGCACACACGCACGCACACACGCACACACGCACACGCAATGTACATAGTTGCTGTCAGACGTGGAGTCAATTACATTATAATTAATTGGAATTGGTGCTTTGTATTTAAAAATAATTGGAATTGGTGAAAATGTAATTGGTATTTTCAACTATTTTTTCAATTATATCATGCAACTTTAAGCTCAAGTCATTCGCTACAGATAATATGCAGAAACTAAATGAAGCTGCTCTAAATAAAAATAATTTTTTTGCATTGAGTTCGTCTATGATAGCTCTGTTCACATACTTTTATTTCGATGTGGAATTAAACATTGGAATTTGTGTTTTGTAATTGGAGTCGGCGTTGGTATTTTTGATGTGTAATTGGAAATGGTTTTGGTATTTGTAATTGGTGCGTAATCGGAATTGGAAATGATATAATGTATTTGACCCCATGACACATTTATAATGGCGACCATTGTTGGAAATAGACATGTACGGATTCTAGACAAGCGCCATATGTTGTGGTATGCTTTAGTTTATCTGGTGTAATGTTCGTGATAACGTATTTACTGTATTAAAAAAGGCACGTTAGCGTTGATTGTTTACAAAATAATAGATGTCATGTTGTGGAATTGTAGATTCGCCAAAAGCAATGTGTCAACAAATTGTTACCTTTTGATAGTTAAGTCCAAACGTTCATCATTGTCAGCACCAGTAAGCCCACGTTAATGCGAAACACAAAGTGAACGTTTATCAGTAAAATAATGAGGCGTTATCCACAAAATGCCTTAAACGTCAAATCGCCAAAAATTAGTCAAGGCTAGTTTGTGCTGTCATCTAGTCGTAACCAATATTTCGTCACAACCGTGGTCATAATGGTTACTTAATTAGGGGTATGCCAAATTTTAACATTAACATTGTGCAACAACAGTAGTTTTTAAATTATCTCATACTATATAGTGTTTACAACGATAGTATTAATTTTCATTAGTGTTTTGTGTAAATATTTACAAAATATGCTACTCGCACATAGCTAAACATTTGTTACAATTCGTGAGTTTATTTGACAAGAGTATTCAACTTGTCATTAAAAGAGGGAGTTGTTCCGTTTGAATGGAAAGAAGCAAACATCATATCATTATTTAAAAAGGGTTCGAGAAATAAGTCAGAGAATTACAGACCAGTGAGTTTAACGTCAGTGATTTGTAAATTATTAGAAAGGTTAATTAAAGACCATATGGTGGACTTCCTCGTTAAGCATAAATTATTAAATTCATCTCAACATGGATTCCTTAAAGCGAGGTCATGCTTAACAAATATGTTATGTTTTTTGGAAGAAATCACTAAGTGGATAGACGTAGGATCGCCAGTAGATATTATCTACTTAGATTTTCAGAAAGCTTTTGACAAAGTGCCACATCAAAGATTGCTACTTAAATTAAAAGCCCATGGTATCGGGGATAGCATAACTGACTGGATAGAACAATGGCTGACTGACAGAAGACAACGAGTTGTAGTAGATGGAGAAGTTTCAAATTGGAAATCGGTTTTAAGTGGGGTACCTCAAGGATCAGTATTAGGACCTATATTATTCTTAATTTATATCAATGACTTGGACGACAGTATAACAAGTAACGTACTGAAATTTGCGGATGACACAAAACTGTTTAGAAAGGTTAATACTGATGGTGATAAACAACATTTACAAAACGATCTAGACAGATTAGTGAAATGGTCTGAGAAATGGCAGATGCTGTTCAATTTTGGGAAATGTAAATGCCTACATACAGGACATGGGAACTTGAATGTAAACTATAAAATGGGAGATACTGTTCTGGGTACTACTGTAAAAGAAAAGGACTTAGGAGTTACAATAAGCGCTGATATGAAAGTTTCAGAGCAGTGTGGTATTGCAGCTTCAAAGGGTAATCAAATTCTTGGATTGATTAGAAGAAACATAACATACAAGGGAAAAAAGTTAATTATACCTCTTTATAAAGCAATAGTTAGACCTCATTTAGAATACTGTATACAAGCATGGAGACCATATCGTAAGAAGGATATAGATACGCTTGAACGCATACAAAGGAGAGCAACTAAAATGATTCCAGAACTTAGAGACCTTAGTTATGAAGAACGCCTGAAAGAATGTGGTTTAACAACAAGACAAGGAGGTTAAGAGGAGATCAGATTGAAGTTTTTAAGATATTGAATGGGTATGAAAATATTGATAGAAATATGTTTTTCTCACTCAAGAAGGATAGCAGAACTAGAGGACATGAGGTAAAATTAGTAAAGGATCAATGTAGATTGGACATCAGGAAGCACTCGTTCTCACAGAGGACAATAAATGAATGGAACAAATTGTCTACAGATGGTGTAACTGCTAGCAGGGTGAATATGTTTAAAAACAAGGTTGACACATATCTCAGGAGAGCGGGTTATAAGTAGGTGAACATTGTTGGACTCTCGATAAGCCAATGGCTTCCTTGTCCACTTGCCATCTGGGCCTTTGGCTTGGATGGCAAATCTTGTTAAATCTTGACTTAAAAAAGACCAGTCGTGCTACGTTCTCGAGTCGCGTGTTGATTTGGCTGCCGCAACATTTGTTGAACCGATTCAACAAATGTTGTGTAATGGGCGCTGACCCAATCGCCAAACGTGCGACTCGCAAGAAAAGTTTTGCAATATACGCCTAGCATTAAGGAATATGTCAAATTGTGACCTTTTGATAGTTAGATCCAAGCGTTCATTCCTGTCAGCATCATTAGACCTACTACGCTACTGCGAAATACAAAGTCAACGTTTATCAGTAACATAATGAGACGCTCACCAAAAATTAGTTAGTTAGGTTAGTTGTGTGCTGTCGTCTAACTGAGATGGTGGTTTGAGCCAAAATTAGTTATGCGCCAAATGACTGACTGACTAACTGACTAATGAAATTACAGTTTTCCCGCAATGCGACATGCTACATTTCCCGCAGAATGCATGCATCTTATTTTGTGTTTAATTTCATACTGGTTGGCTGGTTACTATATTATAGCAACACGGGTATATTAGTAACTCGTTTTGCACCGTAGTAATGTAATTTTATTTAGGTAATTTATGTTAAATTTTAGGTACTTATCTACAAAACGAATCCACCCTATTTTCGCAAGTTTTCGTGCACAATTATTTATGGAATGTGTAAATTACTAAACATTTTGTGTGTGAAAACACATTTCTTCACATTTTACTACGCTCCAATGTGCAGATTTTAATTACTTTAGGCGCCATCTTTCCCATTTCGCTCATCATATTAAACGACGCACATTTCGTGCACATACATTCGACCGTCGCAAACATGTGTTTTTACACATAAAGTGTTTAAAAATGTACATAAAAATTGCACGCACGCACGCACGCACGCACGCACACACGCACGCACGCACATGCAATGTACATGGTTGCTGTCAGACGTGGGATCAATTACATTATAATTAATTAGAATTGGTTTTTTGGTTTTAAAAGTAATTGGAATTGGTGTAAATGTAATTGGTATCAAAATTTTTTTTTTCAATTACATGATGTAACTTTAAGCTCAAATCATTCGCTACAGATAATATGAAAAAATTAAATGAAGCTGCTCTAAATAATTGTAATTTTTTGTGCATTGAGTTCGTCTATGGTAGCTCTGTTCACGTACTTTTATTTCGACGTGGAATTAAACATTGGAATTGGTGTTTTGTAATTGGAATTGGCGTTGGTATTTTTGATGTATAATTAAAAATGGTTTTGGTATTTGTGATTGGTGCGTAATCGGAATTGGAATTGGAATTGATATAATGTAATTGACCCCAAGTCTGGTTGATGTATATATGGCATATTTTTAATGGCGACCATTGTTGGAAATAGACATGTATACGGATTCTAGACAAGTGCCATATGTTGTGGTATGCATCAGTTGATCTGGTGTAATGTTCGTGATAACGTATTTACTGTATTAGAAAAGGCACGTTAGCGTTGATTGTTTACAAAATAATAGATGTTATGTTGTGTAATTGTAGATTCGTGTATCGACAAATTGTGACCTTTTGATAGTTAAGTCCAAACGTTCATCATTGTCAGCACCAGTAAGCCCACGTTAATGCGAAACGCAAAGTGAACGCTTATCAGTAAAATAATGAGGCGTTATCCACAAAACGCCTTAAACGCCAACTCACCAAAAATGAGTTAAGGTTAGTTTGTGCTGTCATCTAAGGACCCGTTCACAATTGTCGACATTTCCCTGTTTGTTCAAAGCGTACTAACTCCCAGACTCCCGCCCTCCCTCCCGTATAAATGCAATGGTCTTTTCATTTTATCCCAGAGCCATTCGCATATGGAATATGATTCCATCAAAAATTACCAACATAAAAAACCCAAAATCATTTCAAGAAGCTATTATGGAACTCCCTTTCACCACACCTCCTCACCTAAACTGCCTTTAAAACACAGTGCTCAGCGTAAATTTATCCAGGGTGTGGGTATGGAGACTGTCTATGTGTGCATGTGGCAAGGCAGCGACAGTGTCCATACACACAACCAACCTATTAAAAAATTTCGTTAAACATCCTATACATAAAATAAATAAAACTATCAAATAAAAACCATTTCAGCAACATTAATGATGAATGTACCACCCACAGCGCATGCGCACAGTCCACCACAAACTCCTGCGTTAGCCCAAGTTTGGGCTGTTTGGAGTAAACCACTTGAGACTTGAGACTCCCTGAACAAGTACGTTAAAATGTTGATAATTTTTCAGATTGGTCACACAACGGTGGTCACAATTTAAATTAGTACGCGGGCTTTGACCTTTGAACTGAGATGGTGGTTTGTGCGAACAGGTAAATGTCGACAATTGTGAGCGACCCCTAACTGAGATGGTGGTTTGTGCGAACAGGTAAATGTCGACAACTGTGAACGACACCTAACTGAGATGGTGGTTTGTGCGAACAGGTAAATGTCGACAATTGTGAACGACACCTAAATGAGATGGTGGTTTGTGCGAACAGGTAAATGTCGACAATTGTGAACGACACCTAACTGAGATGGTGGTTTGTGCGAACAGGTAAATGTCGACAATTGTGAACGACACCTAAATGAGATGGTGGTTTGTGCGAACAGGTAAATGTCGACAATTGTGAACGACACCTAACTGAGATGGTGGTTTGTGCGAACAGGTAAATGTCGACAATTGTGAACGACACCTAACTGAGATGGTTGTTTTGTGCGAACAGGTAAACAGGAACAGGAATTGGTTGCGAGTGGCTAAACAGTTATAATATACTACAGCAGATTAGCACTGATGACAACAATTCGGATTTAATAAAGGTGTTATGTGGGGTACCGCAAAGCTCTATTCTGGGTCCTTAGGTATTAATACTCTATATGTGTAAGATATATTTGCACTGTTTCGACATTATTAAAATGTATAATTTTCGCTGATAATACTACTGTAACTCACTCGAAGAAGTGCCCGGTCCAGCGCTGCAAAGTTGTCAGCAATAAACCACACAAGTTACATATCTGGTTTTCAGTAAATAAATTATCCTTAAACGTAGCTATAACAAACTATTATATTGTTTGCAAGTTGTTGCAAAAATATTGATATAAAATGAACGATAACAAATGAGCAATTTATAGCTGGAATAAAACGTTAATAAGTCTTTAGGAGTCTTAATATTTTATAAGCTCAATTGAAAGGAACACATTGGTATGATCACATTTAAACATAGAACACTGTTGCCATTATATAATATAGGGCATCACTGCCAACATATCTGCTAAACAAAAATCGCTTTTCGTATTGTACTATTCACTCTTTCTGTCGTATATATTGTACTCCTGTGAAGTTTGGGGCAATACTTTAAAAACATAATTATATTAACGGTGTTTACATATCACAAAAACGTAGTCAAACTCATTTATGATTCATTGTCATTCTAATATAATATTTTGTGATAAGCTCTTTGACTTAATAAAATCGTAATGTTTAATTCATAATGTTTAAAGCCAACAATACATTGTTGCTTGATGACCTTCAAAAACGTATATGTGTAAAGTATGCCACACGCCAAATTAAAACGTATATATGCACTTACAACTTTAAAGGCGACGTGTATATAGGTATATGGTATTAAACTGTGGAATTATTTTAATATAAAAAATATATAATAGGTGTTTTCTTGAAGAATTGCAATGCCTTGATTGATCTTGATTTCTTGATTGCTAGGCAATAGAGAATATTTGGATGTGTAAATATATTAATGAGTTTCAATTGTTCGTTATTTACTATCAACATACTATACATATATATTTGCTATTAAAATGTAATTTTTTCTGATAAGGGGAAACATATTAATATGTAATAATTATACTTCTACTTTCTCACTTTACATTTGAATTATTGGCATTTAAAATATGTCTGTGTTGTCAGTTTCCATTTTCATTTTGAAATAAAGAATTGAATTGAACTGAATTGAACCTCCGCGCATGCATCTTATTTTGTGTTTAATTTCATACTGGTTATGGGCGACAGCAACGGAGGTATGTTCGTAACTCTTACACTGAAGTAATGTTACATTTTAGGCACTTGTCTAGAATTCGGGCCTAACTTATTTTCGCCACATTTCGCCATTCCAAAGACACAATATGAAGCGCAACCATACACAGTTAACTGTGAAATGTGTAAATTGTTTAACAATGAGTGTGTAAAAACACATTTCTTCACCAACACATTTCTTCAAACTACAGTCGAATATGCAGATATGAATTACTTCAAGCACCATCTTTCCCCTTTCGCTTTTTAAGGTTGTAATTTTGCCAATTAAAGGTGTTTGCCGATTTGAATTTACTTGTTCATGTAGTGCCAAAAGATATGGGCATATTATGCAAGACTCTTAATAACATTTCAGTGTAACCACATGGGTAGCAGACTGGAAATATGTTGACCCTGACAACATTTCAATGTAACCACACGGGTAGCAGACGGGAAATATGTAGACCCTGACAACATTTCAATGTAACCACACGGGTAGCAGACGGGAAGTATGTAGACCCTGACAACATTTCAATGTAACCACACGGGTAGCAGACGGGAAATATCTTGACACTGACAACATTTCAATGTAACCACACGGGTAGCAGACGGGAAATATGTTGACCCTGACAACATTTCAATGTAACCACACGGGTAGCAGACGGAAAATATGTTGACACTGACAATATTTCAATGTAACCACACGGGTAGCAAACGGAAAATACGCTGACCATGACAACACGCGAGATACTGTACTTACATTAACTGATTCGAGACCTCTCACAACTACAGGCCCCAACACCAAATCCTGGATCCATTTCTGGTGTACAGTGACAAACACACCCAATGACAGAGAAATGTAGAGACATGTAAAACGTCGCATCCTCGCGAGCCAGCGGCAGTGTTACTACTACCCGTGGCACTTATCCTACACAATGTACAGAAGTGTTACTACTACCCCTGGCATATATCCTACACAATGTATGGAAGAGCGCCAAATCATTTGTACTTCGTCACACTTGCTGTCTTGGTCGATGTGTTTCTGGGAACCAGACTGAGACGCGCCCGCGCCCAAACTTCAAAGAGCGTTTCCAGGCAATTCCTATCATTAACCGTCCAACCAGCGACGAAGGGTCCACAACTAGCTAAAATTAAGTTCCCATATGTGAGCCCAGTGTATTCCAGAGAACAATGTTATTGGTTAATACAGCAACTGTAAAATCAAGGTTTCGACAAGTCAATCCGTCAGGGGCACTGATGTAGTCGGAAGCCCCTGGAATGTAACGATGTAGTACGGTGGCAAAGTCAAAGAGTAACTAGGCCTCTGCTGCATAACAGCTTGGCATATATGAACAATCTAAATGTAAGATTACAACTTTCTTACGTTCACGTACATATATTCGTGACGCCAGCATTTAAAAAAAGGTTGCGATTGCTGACCAAACACTCACCAGTGCATGCATCCATGATAAATTACCACGAAAGATGGGTAAACTTAATCCCGTGCTGCCATCTTGCGAATGTAGCGGGAAAAAATCACAAATCAACTGAAGGAGCAGATCTTCACAAACTATTGGAAAATGTTATCTGCGATTTTGTCAAGTTGCACTCAGCATCCACAGACATCTCATATGCAATCGACATACCGATTTTTCGAGAAATATACCCCCAAACCTGACCCAAGACATTAAGCCATTTCCAAATTTGGCTGCCCGACGTGCAACGGACACATTAGTGCAATTGCTGTAATTTTACAGTACAAAAAAAACAGTAATTTCATTTACCATAGTCACACATATCTACCAGCAAGTTAAAGGGGGGTGAAGCACTCGAACAACCATAGCCCAAACATAATAACATACCATTTACAGTATATATCACCCTTATATGATGGGCGCAACGCCACGGTAATTTTGTAATATCCTTTTAAACTTTGCCATTATCTTCGCTGGGCGGCGCCATATTGCTCTGCGGGGGGCTCAGCGGCAGAGTGGTTTAAGTACGAGCTCCTGGCACGGCGTTCACACAGTAAAAACCTCTCGGAAAAACGGCCGAAACGCATGGAACATCGAATAAAAAGAAAACTGGTGTACACTGGATGGCTCCTGGATATATCAACTAGTACTACAAATGCAGAAAAAAAACTTTTGATCGACTTCCGAGGAAGAATTTGCAGCGGAAAAGGTGGTTGCAAATGCGGCAATTGCCGTGTCCGCCAGCCGCAGGCACTGCGAGTGACCACTTTTCCGACAAAAGACTGTGATGAGCATGGACAGACGGTGAGCATCAAGATGTCATTCTTGGTCAAAGACACCGTTCCATCTTAGATTTTTTTTCCGCATATGACCATGCATCTACAGACTATTCTGCGACAAGTTTGGAAATGGCTTAATGTCTTGGGTCAGATATCAAAGGGCAGAGCGATGCGCAGGAAGCGACGAGCCGAAACCAGGTTAGTAAATTGGATTACCGTTACCATTGTGACTTATCACTACGATTACAATATAGTTCAACCCCAATAAGCACAGCTGTGCTTCAACGTCAGCATATATATAACCCACAGTAAATCGAAATGTATGAATACAATAAAGTGCGAGTAAGTGTTAATAGTTTGATATAATTACGAGTGTTTTCCTATCCGCCGATTTATTTTCGACGTGATCAGACGTACCGTCAATACGTGGCCGTACTCAAAACAATAACAATAACTCAATAAGTGCTACAGGATATACTGCAGCCTTATAACATGGGCCATGGCGTATGTATACTAGGCAAAATTATTCAAGAAAATAATTTGATATTATTTATTGACAGTCATAATAAGTCTCATACTCCAGTGTTCTAAATGCCTAGAGACCAAGCAGTAAGCGTAAGGCTAAGCCTGGGGGGGGGGTAGATGCATGGGAGAAACACACCAAAAGACAGTATAGACTATAGCGCAACAGAAGCCTGATGTTGCTGTTTACATTTCAAATTCTTTATGGAAATATTTAAATATCCAAATACTTTCATTGTGATTAAGTGCAAATGCAGTTACACAAACTTTTTAAAAGTATTTAAATATTTAATAAAATGTATTTCACCCATGCAATGTCTAGCTGGAGAGGAAACTAACTAAGGCATCGTCATCTACCCAGTTGACCACTGTCAGATTACATGTCTGCTTTCTATAATGACACTTTACAATTTCTGTCTGAATTCTTGTGACTTGACAATAAGGCAAAATTATATAAAATTAATTTGCTTTATTGATCAGATTAAACCCCACATGTAATAACCGGAAGTTCATAAAGAGATGTATTAATTACATTTTATTCTGAGTCGACTGATAACACTGTAATGAATATCGTGGGGGGAGGGGGCAACTATCGGCAACCCACAATAGTATTAGTACAAGCTATACATATGAAGGAAGTCTATCAGGCATGGGGGTCAATTCTGTTTTGTCAATTCCAAAAAAATTATCAGGCATGGGTCAATTCTGTTTTGTCAATTCCAAAAAATCATTTCTAATTCCGCCTTGCAAAAAATCAATTCCAACTGTTAAAATCCTAGGCTAAAGAAAAATTCAAATCCAATTCGTTTTAACACAGTTTTATTTGTCACGTGTGCACAATCATATTTAATTAGATATGATTACAAAATTATTGTTCGTTAAATACACACACACACACACACACACACACACATATATATATATATATCGGGTCCAGGTCATTTGCCCCCCTCCCAGACATTTGCCCCTTTGTCACTTGCCCCCCCCCCAGACAGTAGCCCCTTGCCTTATTCAAAATCTGGACATTTGCCCCCTGTCCGTAGCCTCTGGATTATTTGTAAGTTTTTAAGAAATGTTTTTTAACTTATTTTTTTATTTATGAACATGAATTCAAGATATATATTACCCTAATTGCAATTAATGTTCTTTGTGCCAGATCAGCCAAGTAAATTACTTTATATAGTTGGAGATAATCCTGTAATCAAAGGATTATCTTTATTGCAATTGTGGAAGAAGCCAGTGACATTAGGACCTGGACCTGTTAGGACAATTGAGGATATTTGAAAGAAGCCATCTCAACAAGGTTTCTTTTGAATTGCATTTACCATGGAGAGTTGGAGTGACTCCATTTTCCTATAAAACTGGATGCACAAGCCAGAGTTGTCAGAATTCACTTATAACTTCACCATGGAAATTACTACTAGCATCTGAGGAGGTCAGAAGCTATGTTTTGAGTGTCATTCCTACACCAAGAAGGGGGACCAACAAGATTACTCTTCAATGGGAGTGAAGCCAGCGTCGATCCTGATCATGCAAGGGTGCTGTGGTCACTGATCTGATCTCCAGATCCAGAATGCGATCAACAAGACTGCCTGCAACCATGATGGTGACATGGCACAGATAGAAGCTGCCAAGGTCGGTGAGGACCTGAAAACTAAGGCAGCTAATACCAGGGGCACTCCAAACCAGCTGATCTCTGACTTGTTACTGTCCACCACTGTTTGTGGAAGCATCACCCCAAGAACCCATCTTCCACCACTGATCTGACTATCAATGATACATGGAAGACAACTGGTGACAAGAACATCTCATACACACTCCAGGGGATAGGCCATTGCATTAGGCTAAAGTGACTTTGACTTGTCATTGAATGTTATGTTATTGTAGCAATAATGATAAAACTGCAAACTGATTTTCACTTGTCAACTATCATAGAAAAAAGGGGCAGATGTCCGGGGGGGGAGCAAATATGCTAGGAGTCAGATTTATATCGCTATCAGTGGTGGTATCATAAATTTACTGGAAAGTTTGAGTCTTCAACATCCTAATCTCCAACATGTATTCTCCATGGGGACATTTTTAATTACTACAAAGGGCAAACCCTACAGCCACATGTAACAGCATTGTACAGATGACCAGTGACATGTTTATTATGGGAGACTTGTGGGCTGAACATTAGGCTTGGATAAACAAGGGGCTGCATTCAAGTGGGATAGGCTTCCTAAAACCAAGGTCATGTCTAACCAATTTCTTATGTTTTTTAGAAGAAATTACAAAGTGGGTAGATGACGGGTCACCAGTTGTCTACTTAGATTTTCAGAAAGCTTTCGATAAAGTGCCACATCAAAGATTGTTACTTAAACTAAAAGCCCATGGTATAGGCAATTATGTAATCAACTGGATAGAAAAGTGGCTTACACACAGAAGACAGAGATTAATAGTAGATGGTGAGATTTCAAACTGGAAATCTGTTTTGAGAGGGGTACCACAGGGATCAGTATTAGGCCCTATACTGTTTTTAATATATATATAAATGATTTGGAGGATGACATATCTAGCAAAGTACTCAAATTTGCAGATGACACAAAAGTATTCAGAAAGGTTACTAATGATACAGATAAACAAAGTTTACAGGATGATCTAGAAAAAATTGTTAAATGGTCAGAAAAATGGCTAATGTTATTCAATTTTGGGAATTGTAAATGTATACACATAGGACATGGAAATATGGACGAGGAATATAAAATGAGGGATGCTGTACTAGGTAGAACCACACAAGAAAAGGATTTAGGAGTAACATTTAATGCTGACATGAAAGTTTCAGAGCAATGTGGGATTGCTGCTTCGAAAGGAAATCAATTTCTAGGGCTAATTAGGAGAACTATCACGTATAAGGAGAAACATCTAATTGTACTCCTGTACAAAGCAATAGTTAGACCACATTTGGAATATTGTATTCAAGCATGAAGGCCACATCGTAAAAAAGACATAGATAAGCTAGAAAGAATACAACAAAGAGCAACTAAAATGATTCCAGAATTAAGAGACCTTAGTTACGAAAGTCGCTTATTACAATGTGGTTTGACAACACTAGAGACCAGGAGACTAAGAGGAGACCAAATAGAAGTGTTTAAGATAGTGAACGGTTATGAGGATGTTGATAGGAATATGTTCTTCAAACTTAAAGAAGGCAGTAGAACCAGAGGACACAAAGCAGCATTAGTTAAGGAGCAGTGTAGGTTGGACATGAGAAACTACTCTTTCTCACAGAGGGTGATAAATGAATGGAACAAACTGCCAAATGATTGTGTTAATGCTAGTAGTGTGAATATGTTTAAAAATAGAATTGACAGATATCTGATAAGGGCATATCTCTTTTTGATGCAAATGCTTGATTATATTGTTCTTGGTCACAATGTTTCAATACCAGAGTAGACAGTGTCTATGCTGTAATGTTGACAACTTCCTGGCTGTTACCAGATTCAGGGTGACATGCTAATAGCAGACAAATATGATTTTAAAAGTAATATAAATAAATATAAGGGTAAATATTAACAGTATCAAGTCAATAATTCCAACAAAATCAATTCCAATTCCCAAAAAATAAATTTTTGAAAAAAAAAATTCCAATTAAAAAAAAAATTAAGTCAATTCCAATTCCGGAACTGGAATTGAGGGTCAGTTCCAATTCCGGAACTGGAATTGAGGGTCAGTTCCAATTCCGGAATGGAATTGACCACATGCCTGAAGTATATTCATGACAATATCTTGTCTCTGTGTACTACAGCAACAGTCATGAACAGTATAATTGAATTGAAACAAGCTTATGTCTGTGGGGCTTTTGTCCATGCACCATACTATCTAGCAGATGCTTTCAGTATAATACCTAATAATTATATATATATATATACACATATATATATATATATATATATATATATATATATATATATATATATATATATATATATATATATATATATATATATATATATATATATATATATATATATATATATATATATATATATATATATATATATATATATATATATATATATATATATATATATATATATATATATACGTGTGGGTAGGTATGTGTGTGTGCGTGCAGCATTTATAAGATAAAGATGTCACAAACATAGATCTGCATTTGGTCCAATAACAATATTCATGCATTATGTTATCTAAATCGAGTGTCAGATATAAAATAAGGAACCCCATAGAAAGTGAACCTATGGGTCCATATTTTTTTATGGAATTTGGACCCCTTATAGAATTTTGACCTCCCTGGCCCATTGAAAACAGTGGAATGTTGATTAGATAATATAATGCACATTTGAGCTAAGATGCTACAATTTTGGTTACATGCGTTTGGTTATGTTACCAGTGGCATTCATCAAACTGACCAAACAGATTCATTAAAAACATTAAGAGATCAATGAAAGACCCATTGGTTGAATTAACATGGCTCCATAGGGAAAATGCTTTTCCCTGTGGTTGATTACTTTATTATACATTCTATATGACACTGGCACTCTTATATTCTAAAAATAATATATACAAGAGAAAGTTTCTCACATTGTGATTCACTTTTATTATGCAAAAGATGAATTTTGTAAAATTTTCAAGTCACCGTATGTGTAATCTTTTCAGATGAAGGATTCACCATTGGTTCATACAAGTACAGGTACTAGTTTTGAAGCATCCAGCGCTACGGGTGATGCCATCAATCTTTACATTACGGATGTCACCTTTAGTGCCATCACTGCTACTACTGCTGTAGCACCACATACAACTGATGCTGAAATGCAAATCGATCCGGTAATGATATTTCAAGTGCGACACTTCGCGAATACTGCTGTAGTCACGGATGACATTATTGCACCAATGAACTACTCCTATGTGAAGCTTCCATCAGATTCAGTGAGAACAAAGACATTGGTGCAGATGACGCACACTATGTGATAACAGCGACATAACCGAGGGTGACTCAAGCAGCTCCGACACCTATGAGAAAGAGAAGAAGTTTGTCATTCGTGAGAAAAACTTATGTCACTTTTCTGCACCTGCCACACACCAAACAGCCATAAACTGTGACACAGGTTGTACTCATGTCTGATCTATCAGCCAAGGTCTTTCGGATACTGGGGTGTCTGTCAGAGGAAAGGGTGCTGATTTCTAGCCCTGGATAAGTGAAAGGTGAATTGAATATGTTAGGAGTATGTGTACTATCAGTCAGAATAAGTAGTGTATTGGTGTATATTTAGTGCCAGTAGTTTACTGGAACAGATGGTTGGTGTGCAAGTACTATCAGTCAGAACAAGTAGTGTATTGATACATATGATTGGTGTACATTTACTGTCAGTACAAGTAGTGTAGTTGGTAGAGAATGAGACGCTTGGTTTACATTTGCTGTCGGTAGGAACAAGTAGTAGATTCAGTCAGAACAAGTAGTATATTGGATACACATGATTGGTGTACATTTACTGTCAGAAGACGTAGTGAAATGGTGCAGATTCCAGAATGAGATCATTGGTGTACATTTACTGTTGGTAGGAACAAGTAGTGTATTGGTATGCATGATTGGTGTATGTTTACTGTCAGTCAGAACAAGTAATATTGTTACACATGATTGGTGTACATTTACTGTCCAATCAAAACAAGTAGTCTATTGCCATTGGTACATATGATGATGGTGAAACAGTTAAATGCCTTGGCTTTATAAAGATTAATTATTTCCTAAGCTAAACTACCAGTATATTTGATATGTTGTGGCATAATAATGATGTGTGTAACTGTGATATCCATGTTCCAAGTTGTATTTCCCTGTGGTAGTCACTGTTTTTAGTCAATGGTTTCAGTCGTTCTAGTTAGCCTTATTTCTTTGGTAATTGTTTTTCTATGTGAATAAACTGTTGGTATATTTTATGTTGGTCTCAATATAAATGAAATTGTGTGTAGTGACACGCAAGATGCTGCAGGTAACATTTTTGTTGACAGAAATGGGATATGGATAAGGAGGCATTCACATCATTCAGTTATTAATATTTTAGTGGGAATTTTTGTAGTTTTCCAGGTTGTTTTTCGACCTGCTGCATACTGTGGGTGCCTCACAATTTGTCTATATCAGACTATCAGTACACTCACCTGTGTCAGGTCAATCTCCATAGCTAAACTTTCCATCAATTCAATTCGGTTCAGAATAGACATCACAGATCCTTCCCACATTGCAGGATGGGATTACTTGTCTTGCCTTTCCTGAGCCTGAAATATAATTTGTCAGGGTTAGTTGATAGCACTAATTCCATAATTACCATAATAGTTGCAAAACTGTGAACATTACATACTGTCAGTAGTTAATTATTGTTATTTTAATGATTACATTGCACTAAACAACAAGGTGTTGTGGTGTGCTACAGAAAGGGGTGATTACAAGTACGAATATTAATGTAATCATGATTACAGTAATTATTGCAATCACAATTACTAATGTAGTCATGATTACAATCATTATTACAATCACAATTATGGTAACATTTAAGAATATAATATATTATATATATTCACATAATGAATTAAATAAACCCTCTTGTTATTATTGTCATCAATGTTATTCAACACAAAATCAAACACAATATTAAAATACAGTCACGGTACACTTCATTAGATTAGATACAAAATAAAGAGAAGAGCCTGCTTGCATTGCCATTGTAGTTCGGACCTCGCCCTCGGGCTAGGCAAAAGAAATATGCAGAAAAAATATGATTATTAAAATGGCAATGATTCGATAACAATTGAATTACTGACCTGCTAGCTATAGGCCGAATCAATGTCATGCAATGACAGCAGGCCAACATCTAGCACCGCTCTGTTTGTGCATATCAGTACAAAATCATCGTCTTCGCCTTCGTACGGTGATGGAAACACCAACGCGGTCGGGCACACGGTGCTGCATAGCCATAGCCTAGCCCTAGGCATGGTAGCTTCCTCGGCGCAGCATGATGACTCAACGTAAACGTGCGCAGACATCGGGACGTAGAGTAAGGTGGGGCAAAGCGTCCACGTTGGGGCATAGCGCCCATGCCACTATCTTGGCGAATATTGCATTTGGTGGCTCCATATAGCGATCAAATGATTAGTTACTGACTCCTGACGACACATCAACGTGCTATGGCTTTATAGGTTCGAACACGATGTAAATACAGCTGATTTACCGTTTCTTTGTTATTTGTTATAAAATCGCTTCCATATTAATTAACCAATTGCCACTAAATGGTTATGAATTTTGAAAAGCTTGGAATAACTTTCTAACCTATGTTATATAACATGAATTTCCATGCCTTCAGTTACGGTGAGCGATAAAAGAAAATTCATGATTCAAAGCGTTCTCAGCATAGTCGACAGTGGGGCATAGCGCCATCTTTGAATTGGGGCAAAGTAGCACTGTGAATACATTTTAGATGGCATGTTGTTGTGTAAATACAATATACAGTATATATATATATATATATATATATATATATATATATATATATATATATATATATATATATATATATATATATATATATATATATATATATATATATATATATATATATATATATATATATATGTATAATATAAGTTTTGTGTTTAGCGCACACACAAAGACACACAATTGTGTATAATATTGTGTGTGTGTGTGTGTGTGTGTGTGTGTGTGTGTGTGTGTGTGTGTGTGTGTGTGTGTGTGTGTGTGTGTGTGTGTGTGTGTGTGTGTGTGTGTGTGTGTGTGAATTTTAATGATATAATTTTATCAAACATTCTCTTGATGATTAGCGGTTATAGCATGTTCGTTTCAGATTGAGAGGCAGCATGGTTCGAACGTACCAAAGAAAGTCTACACAGGGGTCGTATGCAAGAAATGGGCACACGCCGCGTGCACTGCGGGCGGCCCATACTACATTTGCCACAATTGTGAATCAGACTCAGACTAATTTGGATGAACAAATCCAACAGCACGTCGTTATAGCACATGTCGCTACACTGGAACCACCAGCGAACTGCATTCAGTTTCCCTGGTGCGATATCGTTCTTTGTTCCTGTTTCATTTTGGTTTGTAGGTGCATTATGTATTTGCATTAAATAAAGTTATGTATTCTTGTTATTACATAATCATTTTGTAGCCTATTGATAACATAAAACATACATGCAATTCCATATGGGGCATAGCGCCCATCCCATGTGCGCTTTGCCCCACCTACGGGGCAAAGCGCCCAAATCGGGTGCATGCGCATAATTAATCACACTACAAAAACATGTTATTCGAATCATGTTAGATTAGCGTGACATATACTCCATATAGTTACCGACATATTGCAGATAGTTGTAGGTACGACGATATTAGTTACCCTGGGCGCTATGCCCCACCTTACTCTAATTTCCACAGGTTCACCACATCACATTACCTAGTCAGGAATCGTTGACAGTCAAAGCGCTGTTGTAATTTTTCCTGAATCCAACGTCAACAAAGTCAAAGGCGAAGCCGACCTGGAGTCTGGAGCGTGACTCGCACACTCGGTGACACTTTACGACTGTCAACCGTTGTTTCCGTGTGGCCTGTCGAACTAGACTCTTCGTCTGTTGTTTCCATTTCTCCAAAGATAGACAACTATTACGGAAGTTCAGTAAACCACTAATCGCTGGTTACAGATCTGGTAAAACTGTCACAAGCGATGCATCCATCTTGTCAACAAGTAAAAAATAGTTCCGGTATTCCGTTATCGCATATTCTCGTTGGTTAGCGTCTCGTGTGTTCGAGAAGTGTGGCGTTTTCCACGATTTTTTGCGTGTTTTGTTGTAATTTCTTTATCTTTTTTTATTTGGAACGAACAAAAACGCTATTTTGTTGACGTGTGTAAACACTTGTATATATAACAGAGACCCATATCTTTTTTTTTTTTTCGCTCCAGAATGCCTATTTACGAAATAAATCGCAAAAAATCGAAAATTTACATTGATTAGATATACGCGACTCAAACCACTCGTTTCGACAACAAGATGGCGATACGCAGTGATGTATTTTGTCGATTTTTGTCTCGAACAAAATCAGTTTTTCAGTTTATCTCACAAATTAGCAGGTATCTGTCACCATTAATGCATAGTTAGATAATATATATTTAAATATACGGCATAACACAAAATTGCTTCAGTCCCCCTTTAAGTTAAGCACAGTTAAGCATTTATTGGTACTACGTTAGTAATAGTGGACCGTTCAAAACCGCAGACCCCACAACGACCGCGGCCGGCCGCTCTGTGCAATCATGGAACGGCCGCCCCGGCCGCATACAGAACCCTCTATAAAAAACATTCCTGGCGAATAACTACTGAACTAAACGCTACCAAATTTTGCCACACCCTAGCGGATACATTTTGCAACAACAACAAGAACGTGCATGTGTTGCACTTTCGGAAATCTTGATTTTCATAAGTTTTGCTCATGCTATCTCGAAAATTTTTATTTCTATATTTGTCATGATAAAAATATGGTGTAACCTGATAAATAACCGTCAGAATTTGATAATGTTTTCAGTGGTGCAATGCTAAAACATATAGCTACATTTTCTTCGCTGAGTTGCATAGGGTTATAGCATGGGATCATTGACATTGTCAAATGTCAGTCGCAACTTGCAAAGTTTTAACAAATGTACTATTTTGTCTTTGCAAATTGTAATCAAATGTCAACATTTTATTACTATATCATATTTCTGTGTATACCTGCATGTGGAGAAATTACTACTCTTCAAAATAAATACAACTTGTAATTGTCAATATTGAATAGTTTTTTTTCTACAGATTTTTGGACACAAGGAGGTAAAATCGCTCGAAATTTGCCAGAAATCCTTTGAACATGTCATGTTTTAATAAAATCCTGGGGCCTAATGGGTTAAAAGTGATGTTTTGTGAAATCAATATGTGTATTTGTGTCCATCAACTTATAAAAAGACCAACTAATTGTGGCTTGTCTAGAAACTATCACTGAAATGGCTCTGCTGGAAATGCTAATTTTGCAGCACGATCATCTTCCGCCAATCTTTGAGAATAAGCATTGTGGCATACCCCTGAAATTAACATGTGAAAGAAAACATCCATTGTACTAGCCTTGATTTGTTGATATCATGACATTGGCACAACTAATTCCAACGGAGTGTCTAATTTCACACCTCAAGTGTGCACCGCAGATTTGTCCTGGAAAGCAGACTACGTTATGCTGCCACTAATTATTATCCTAAACAATAACAAATGTTATTGTATGTGTGTCACCTTCTTTTCTCCTCTTGTGCCACAGGTTTCACACAGGGAGGAGTGATGTGTGTTGCACAATATATGATAACCATTTTTTATTTCCTATGATTTAGATTTGTTCTCACATCGCTAATGTAAAAACGCTCAACTGCATTCAAGTTAAAACATCACCTTCGCTTAAGGTATCCAAAAGTGAAATTATTGTGATGTATGAAAATTGCATGTTTTAGTATATTTTAATAATTAAAACCTTGTAATAATATTTGACAAATATATTTACCGGCACATATCAATGTTATGAAAAGTCTAACCAATCGATTATATAACTGGTTTGTTGGATGGCAATGTGATTGTAATGCTAAGATTGATGCCACCTATATTAAAGTGGAGTCGCTGAAAGAGGGTTTCACCGAATTCATTGACCAAGGAAAGAAACTTCAACATGATTGAACACATAAGCAAGGTACTTCAGATTGAAGAAACAGGACATGAAACATGACGCAACTTGTACGTTCGGCTCGAATTTCATTCGTTCAGTGTGGAGATGATCTTATTGAGACTGCATGCAGTATTCTCCACCGCACATGATGCATTTGGAGCTCTTCCACTGAAAAAATTCTGGTCTAAGATGAATGAATCGCATACCTCAGTGGCTGAAGTACACGTGAGGGCATTTCTGATGTTTCCATCTACCCATCCCTGTGAATGAGGTTTTTTTTAGTTTTCCTGCAGGACATTGCCGAGAAACCTCGATCACAGAGATGTTTCTCGGCAATGACCTCCGTATCTCTTTTTCCAAAACTGTTCCCCAAATCGAAGCCCTGGTTTTGACCAGGAAAGCTCAGCAATGATATCGAGGTGGTTTCTCGAAAACCGGTGTCTTATCCTACCTTCATCCGGGCCCCAGTTTTGTTCACCTCTTTAATAATATGTGTATCACTGAACTCAATCTTGAATACTGTTTCGTCTATAATTCTATGTCATTACAAAGAGGGTACCCAGTCGAATGTTTCAGGACACAATGGGTACGTTGGGAGAAAAAGTTTGGGAACCATTGCATTAAGGCATTGAAAATTCTGGTGTGTCAGGAGAGCCACCACAAGAAAAGGACTACAACACGTCAAAAGGAGACGGTCATTGTCGTCTCCACATTCATTTGCGTCCATTATGAAAGTCTAGGCAATATTAGGACTCATCTGTGAAGAGCACATTGGAAGAACGAGCTTGTGTCCAGTTCAAATGTTCTCTACACCATTTAAACCTGCGTTGTCGATGTCTGCCTGTCAGTGGAACTCTCACTGCTAGTCTTCTCGCTATCATACCAACTGCATGGAGTCTGGAGTGGAGACAATAACTCTACAGGCATTTTTGATTTATTGTTGAAGAATTGTAGCAATGAAAATTTTACTTCTACTAACTAAGGCCAGGCTAGTACTACTAGTAGTGTATAGCTCGCCGCATATGTCGAAATCATACTAGTAAAGTTATGGCTAGACGTTCATCGAAGTTAGATAAAAAAAATTGAAAGAAGAAAAAAATAGATACAGAAATCATAGGCAATAAAAATTAACATCGTACATATTTGACATAAATAAAATCTTAATTACTGATTTCCCATATATCAGTGGTTTCCAAACGACACAATTGGCACCAACATTTGATGAACAGACTATATGTTGGCAATACACAATCACGTGCAGCACCAACAGCACACATACGTCACAATGGTCAACGCCAATGGGTAGTTTCTATACAAGGAAAGAGGGGCCGTGTATATGTTTTGGACAGTTTATATAAAAATCAGCTTTCCCTCACTGCAGATACAGTTAGCTTGCATATATGGGTGTGGGATAAAGGATCTTGGGATTGTTGTGCCATATGTACAACAACAAGAGCTGGATACAGTAGATTGTGATTTAATTGCCATAGCCAATATTGCTGAAATTTGTATAGGTGTGTAGTAACCGCCGAGTGATGTTTGATGATGGAACGCATAAACACACCACAGTAGTTGTAAGGTAATTTATTGCGAGTGGTCAAAAAGGCAAGACACCCTGCATGGGTACAAGACAAATTATTAGCAAACATCTCTTAGTGTTAACTAAACATATCAAGTGTATAAGAATTTGCATAACTGCTGATATTTTAATACACATCAATTGATTAATGTGGATGTTCTAATAAGTATCCTAAATAACAAATCAGTGATAATCATATCTTAAATATGGAAAATCATGCAACTGTCGACAATCATTTGTAATTACTATTATAAAAAGGACCTTTTGTATCTTATACGTCTGTCTAGGTTTATGACAGTATAACATAATGACAGTGCATACCCGCTGCTTACGTGTAACTCTAGTCCTGGACTTGCCCTTCACAGTCGCCCCCTCGTGGGTAGATCTGCAAAGCATCGTAATAAGTCACCCTTAACCTTTAGTCATAAGAGCTTAATTATCGCCAGCTATGCAGTACACAGTATCCACGGACTATCACAAAAGATTATTCAGATAGAGTACATAGGTACAGCACACTGTTAACATTGACATACATTCATTCCTAATAAAGAAATGTGCTACACTGAAGCAATGTCAATTACAGCAATATGGCCGACACACGTGACGCGATAATAATTATATAGTACACAGTGTTCAAGTTCGGTGACTTCAAGGTATTTATTTTCCCGTAACACCTAATCTTGCTAATGCACTAGTACATGCATAACTACTACTGATCTATCTAATATCTCTCTGGAACGCGGTTAATTTTGACTTCAAGTTGGCTGTTCCAACACTTGGCTTACACCGACCTGCCACCACCGAAGCGTGCACCGAAAGCACGCTACATTTTACAAACACATGTATAGATGGTTTTACCTTCATGTCCAAACCACAGAAAACTTGTTTGCGACAACAATAAGACACAAACCACGGACAGAAGTGTCCGCGTGCGCTGTAGAACCGGCCCAAACCCCAAACCGGACTGCCCACCAAAATCAGTAGCAACACCAGGCGACAGCAGCAGCACCAAAAGTGCACCCGGTTGCAAGTGGTTATAATCAACTGGAAATTAATACAATAACGATTGTGGAACTTTGACACGGCAAACTGAAGAAAATATTTAATGACATGTCTAAAATAAAAAAGTTTCTTTCTTTTCTAAAAATCTCTCAACCTAATGAAATAAAAATGGACATGGACAGATTTTCAATATAGCTTCTATGTCCTTGTGGCCTTCCTGAAGGTTTTGGTGACCTATGCTTATGGTGGCTTGTGACCTGTATGGCAAGTGGTATCATCAGCGACGTTCAAAAACCCCATCTAACACACATGCACCATGGCTTTGTTGCATATATCAGAGTAAAAAACCAAGTAAAGCACCTTCCAAATTTCAGTAAGAAGCCCTACATTGTATTGTTACTACCTTCGCAATAGACGAGTTCTCGTGTTCACCTTCACCTTTTGACCAGGACAATCGTAAGGTGCCATTTCCAGATAATCTTTGCTTTTTTACCTCCGTAAATAGCACGAATATTTAGAATTTTATTTAAGTTTTTGCAAGAGAATTAGCTAACAAGATAATGGATAGGTCATAATTATTACTAAATATTAACGTTCCAGAGTTCTATGAGATGGTGAATGCATTTTTTTAATGGATTGTATCTTGCAGCAACACGCACTGCTCTTTGAGTGCTAAATACATTCTATGTTATTAATGTTACATCAGTGGATGAAATTATTGTGATGATCCCTTTATTGACATATTTACCTCATTTTGAGAGTTTACTTTGTGATGATTCTCTATTTAATCGATGTTTGCAGTATTATTACCATTGTCTGTTTTCTTAGTGTATAGGGTTCAATGTGTTCCACTTCCCCTTGCATTTGATAAAAGTGTTCTGTTATAAAGAGATTGTGAATGTGTTGTAATGATTGTAGCTCATAACTACATGCATCGTGCACTTTGAGCACTGTGTATAGTCTATGTCACTCATGTTTCTTCAGTTGATCATTGATGAGATTGTGATTTGTTGGCAATTGCCCCCCCCCGAAAAAAAATCCAAGCTAAGAATTGTCAGAATATTAATTTTATTTATTTTGTCAAAGGTTTGAAGCATTCAGCCTTTCCGTATGTGCGCATACATTGATACTGTACACACACGCACTCACCCACCCAGCAACCCACACACACAAATAATTAAAAGGACGTGTCGATGAGAAATAGCACCGCTTCTCCGCTAGTAGTGTAAACATGCGCGTTCCATCGATATAGTTGTACAATTAAAAGATCGGTAACATTCGACAAATGTCGGGTTGCACTTTTTGTTTATTTTATTGAATCATCAAAAATTTTAAATATTACTTGAACTTGGTTATTCTATGTATGACTTTGTGTACAATTGTGATATTTACAGTAACGTGTTAACATTGTGGAAGAAAATGTTTTTCTAAGAAATTCATTAACACATGTTTTGTGTTTATTTTGTGACTTTCTTCAAATATACATTTCTAATATTATTATTTTAGTCTAAAAACAAATTGTTTTATTTTATCATACAAAATACAGTAAAACGTCTGGTTGAATCAGTTATTAGTGAACACATTATATGTGGCTAAAACCAGCTATTAATGGGTAACCATATTGAATAACCTTAGGCTGACCTTGATTTAGGTGACCACCCGTTCTTGTAGCTTCTATGTGGACTAAACAACAAATGTGCCAATGGTGCTTTGGTCTCGCCTGTAACGGTTGTTGTCCTTAAGCTACTGGACAAATAGTAATGTTACCATGATTAGATTATATAATGATACCTCATTCATATTTCTAATTTGAATTATTAGCAAAGTGGAGATTTTTTTACAGAAGCCATTTTAACTACTCCAACATGTCTGAATGCCCAAAGTTTTTGTCTGTAACAAAGAGTCGCGAGGGAAATCAGGATTTATGCGAAAAGTTGGGATGCTTCTTTGATTAAAATGTTTACAATAATGCAGGATGTGCACTTTTGTGAGAAAAAAAACGTGAATAGAGTATAGGTCCGTTAAATATGATGGATCTCGTAAAGGAGGAGGGGTGGTGGGGGCAAGCCTAGTCACCCTGCTACCGTGTAGTGGTACATCGGAAAATAGGGTAACTAATAAATAATTTAAGCCACGAGGGGCATGACCCGATGCCCCTCCCCTATAGATACGTCACTGAAATTTGCGCTTGCAAGTTCAAAAAGTCAAAAAGAAAGAACTACTTACATTTTTAGTGTCACCAGTTACTTACCCTAATATGGAAAGTGGCACATTTATTCCGTTAAACTCGCCCCTTTTGAACAGACCACATTGAAGGTGACAATATTTCCACATTGACGAGCCTTTCCGTATGTGCGCATACATTGATATTGTACACACACGCACTCACACACCCAGCAACCCACACACACAAATAATTAAAAGGACTAGTAGTGTAAACATGCGCGTTCCATCGATAGAGTTGTACAACTAAAAGATCGGTAACATTCGACAAATGTCGGGTTGCACTTTTTATTTATTTTATTGAATCATCAAAAATGTTCAATATTACTTGAACTTGGTTATTCTATGTATGACTTTGTGTACAATTGTGATATTTACAGTAACGTGTTAACATTGTTGAAGAACATTTTTTTCTAAGAAATTCATTAATACATGTTGTGTTTATTTTGTGACTTTCTTCAAATATACATTTCTAATATTATTATTTTAGTCTAAAAACAAATTGTTTTATTTTATCATATAAAATGCAGTAAAACATCTGGTTAAATCAGTTGCCCCCCCCTATAGATACGTCACTGAAATTTCGCTTTCAAGTTCAAAAAGAAAGAACTACTTACATTTTTTGTGTCATCAGTGAACTACCCTAATATGGAAAATGGCACAGTTTATTCCGTTAAACTCGCCCCTTTTTAACAGACCACATTGAAGGTGACAATATTTCCACATTGACGTACCCCATACAATTTCTTTACAGAACTCTACTATTAAAGTGAAGCAAAAGTCATATTTTGGGGCTGTGCACCTAATAGAGAAAATACAGACTAACCGTGTGCAACTAAGTTCAAGAATATAATGCTAGTGGTTTAGTCAGAATGTGCTAAAAAAGTACGAGATTCTGGTCTTTTGAAAGGGTTGACATGTCGATCAGTGCGACCGATAAGCGTATGAACAATTCCATGATAATCGGGTAACCTAGACTACGTGTGACATATTAAGTGAGACTGGCATACACGGAATAAATGCTATTTTTTTCAGAAATAGGAATTGTTTAGTAAACAAAGGCATATCTAACAGTATGGCTTAGATGCTGTATGTTCAATAAGGTTTTCTTAGTAAACCACTGTTGTGATTTTCTTAAACTGTAGTTGCAAATGGTTATATTTTAGTAACTCTTATAGGTGCACAGACACAAAACCATCAATTTTATTTCCTTTTAAGTAGTAGGTAGTATCCGATAAGACAATTATTTGTATACTGATATTAATAGTATAATATAAAAGTGATTTTGACCACAATATTAAATACTACATTGCAATTTTAATACAATTAATGCCAGGTGTCTTTGGTAAGTAGACTACAGCATGAGAAGTAAACGCACGATACAAACCTGTGAACAGGTATGGCTCAACAATGTGAACAAATGTTAGTTTAAGCAATAAATAATGTTCTGGAGCCGAAGCATGCAGAAACTTGACAATCTAGTGCAAGAAACTCTTGCTAAAGAAATAATAACAATGTTGAGTCAGTATGACATAAAGTGCAAACTATTTCGGGTGTGGTCGTAGTTTACAATGCAATATTCATCACACAGCGCAGAGAAGCACCCGTGGAGCACAGTTGTCACATTTATAGAGTTTGTTCCCAGTATGGATTAGGACATGTGCCTTCAAGTCAATACTTTCTTAGAATTGTGCAGCACAGGTATCACATTTAAAAGGTTACTCCCTATTATGGATATGGACATGTATCTTCAAAGCACCTTTTGCTGAAATTGTGCACCACACGTATCACGTGTGTAGGGTTTCTCCCCAGCGTGGATACGGACGTGTGTCTTCAAATACCACTTTCTGAGAACTGTGCACATCATGTATCACATTTGTATGGTATCTCTCCTGTATCGATACGGATATGTGTCTTCAAATTAGCATTTGATGACAACTGTGCATCACAGGTATCACATTTGTAGGGTTTCTCCCCAGTATGGATAAGGATATGTTTTTTCAAATTAGCATTTAATGAGAACTGTGCACCACAGGTATCACATTTGTAGGGTTTCTCTTCTGTATGGATACGGATATGTGTCTTCAAATCAGCATTTGATGAGAACTGTGCATCACAGGTATCACATTTGTAGGGTTTCTCTCCTGTATGGATACGGATATGTTTTATCAAATTAGCATTTGATGAGAACTGTGCACCACAGGTATCACATCTGTAAGGTTTCTCACCAGTATGGATACCGACATGTGTCTTCAATCGATGGCTTTGTGAGAACTGTGCACCACAGACACCACATTTGTAGGGTTTCTCCCCAGTGTGGATACGGATATGGGTCTTTAAATGACCATTTTCTGAGAATTGTGCACCACAAGTATCACATTTGTAGGGTTTCTCCCCAGTATGGATACGAATATGTCTCTTCAAATAAGTATTTGTTGAGAACTGTGCACCACAGGTATCACATTTGTAGGGTTTCTCTCCTGTATGGATACGGATATGTGTCTTCAAATAAGCATTTAATGAGAACTGTGCACCACAGGTATCACATTTGTAGGGTTTCTCTCCTGTATGGATACGGATATGTGTCTTCAAATTAGCATTTGATGAGAACTGTGCATCACAGGTATCACATTTGTAGGGTTTCTCCCCAGTATGGATACGGATATGTTTTTTCAAACTACCATTTGATGAGAACTGTGCACCACAGGTATCACATCTGTAAGGTTTCTCACCAGTATGGATAAAGACATGTGTCTTCAATCGATAGCGTTGTGAGAACTGTGCACCACAGACAACACATTTGTAGGGTTTCTCCCCAGTATGGATACGAATATGCATCATCAAATTACCTTTTGTTACAAACTGTGCACCACAGGTGTGACATGTGTAGGGTTTCTCCCCAGTGTGGATACGGACATGTGTCTTCAAATTACCACTTGCTGAGAATTGTGCACCACAAGTATCACATTTGTAGGGTTTCTCCCCAGTGTGGATACGGACATGTCTCTTCAAATAAGCAATTCTTGAAAATTGTGCATTACAGGTATCACATTTGTAGGGTTTCTCCCCAGTGTGGATATGGACATGTGTCTTCAAATTACCACTTGCTGAGAATTGTGCACCACAAGTATCACATTTGTAGGGTTTCTCCCCAGTGTGGATACGGACATGTCTCTTCAAATAAACAATTCTTGAAAATTGTGCATTACAGGTATCACATTTGTAGGGTTTCTCCCCAGTGTGGATATGGACATGTGTCTTCAAATTACCACTTGCTGAGAATTGTGCACCACAAGTATCACATTTGTAGGGTTTCTCCCCAGTGTGGATACGGACATGTGTCTTCAAATTACTACTTGCTGAGAATTGTGCACCACAGTTATCACATTTGTAGGGTTTCTCCCCAGTGTGGATACGGACATGTGTCTTCAAATTACCACTTACTGAGAATTGTGCACCACAAGTATCACATTTGTAGGGTTTCTCCCCAGTATGGATACGGACATGTGTCTTCAATTTATCACTTGCTGAGAATTGTGCACAACAGGTATCACATTTGTAGGGTTTCTCCCCAGCGTGGATACGGACATGTGTCTTCATATCACAACTTTTTGAGAATTGGGCACCACAGGTATCACATTTGTAGGGTTTCTTCTTAGAATGGATGCGCATACTTGTCTTCAAAGCACCACAGTTATCACAAAAATGTTTGATCACATGTTTGAGTGACTATAAATTACAATTATGAGAGAGATGCAAACTATATGCATCACATTTGAAGGTTTTACATGAATCTAAGTGTGTACATGTAACTTGAAGCCACCAATGTGTAAGGTGACACATTTAAAGGATTTCTCATGAATGTGAATATTATCACACAGGTGACACAGATATGTTTTTGTTTGTCCGTAAGATAAAGATGAGGCCATTCAGTGTCAAGGCTACGACAGTTGTTGTTGTCAACGTTCGTGAGTCTTCGATGCTTTGTCACTTGTTGTAGGCACTTCTGACACAACGGCTGTCGACATTTGTCACCTGAAACAACATGATCATTATTAGACGTAAACAAAGTTAGTGACATTATCAGACATGGGTACAGTCCTTTGAAAGGAACTTGAAAGTACAAAGTTTGTTTATTTTTAATCATAACAAAAACTATATTTTTAAATTTGGTGGCTCTAATGTGTTTTATGAAAAATTTGTATTAAAAAAATTTAATGGATCTGCTTATGACTATGGACCTGATATTTCGGCTAGTGAATTCAAATTAAACATAATGTCGAACTTCCATTAAGAAATTGTGGTTCATTGAAACAGATTTGGGCAGTCAAAATGATACTTGTGATAGAATATATATAGCTTAAGCAATATTACATAATTTAAAAATTTGGTGCCATTATATTCTAGAATCTAACTAAATTGTCACTACCTATTTACCCCACATGATTCAGCGTGTCATTTATACACATTGGGCTAGATGAGCTTGTGTTGTCTGAACCCAATTTTGCATTTGTGTCTCCCATTAAGATTTTTATGTTTCTCCTTGATGTTTCATCTAGCACATTTTGAAATCTATTGTAGAATTCTTCTTTTCATTCTTTCGTTTGTTGGGACATAGCACTGGATCACACTAACATTCCTACCAATTGGCTTGAATCGTACTGTAATGATTCTTGGTAACACAGGGTTCCACTCCAGGCAAGCTTCCTTGGCATTTTGTGTTGCCATTACTGCAACTCCGTGTGTGTGTGCATGGTCTTCATCTTCATGTCCTGAGTATACTATGTGTTCTCCTGTAGCAAGTTTAGTTTGTCCGGCTCCGTTGAATCTAATCTCGCTGAGACCCAGCACCTGTTTAATGTGCCCCTTTAGTGCTTTCTCTGTTTGGTGCAAGGTCCGCACATTCCAGGTGCCTATTCTGGTGTTTCTTTTTTTTTAGCAGTAAGCAGATAACCAATCGGCGGTCTGACTTCCCAAGGGTTTTCATCAGGTCAAGTCCTGTTGCACTCCTAGTAGGCATCATCTTGGGTTGTTGAATTAGTTGAATAGTTTATCGTTTCGGTTTCGTAATAAGCTTTACCCCTGGATGGGTGATTGACCCAGTCAGTGGGTTTTCTGTCAGGGTTGTCCTTCCCTTAGCCCTTTTACTATAGAAGTTGTGTGATTTATGATCTAAGGAACTACAAGCAGCTGTGGACACTACTTCAATTCTATCAGCCCAACATCAGCTCCAAGTTATCTACTTTGTATAAGTTTGTAGTCTCTTTTCGAGCGTTCATTTGATGTTTGTGGTTATTTTGCTAACGTACTTCTAAAGTTGTTTAATGGCCATATTTCTGAGTTTACAGTCAAACAGGACAAAGTTGCTAAGGATTTAAAGTGATTGTGTTTTTCAGCATTTAACTGTTTGCACTGTTAAATGCTGATAGTTCTGAAACAGTATTTTTAAACTGACATTTATATTGCTGTTTTAAGTCAACTAATGTTTTAAGTCAACTGGTATATACAATGTTCAGCCATTCTAAAATCACGTACAACGCTAAGACTCCGGTTTAGATAGTTTAAATTTAAATAAAAAATTATTTAAATAAAAAACATCGAATTTTTCATTTAAAAAAATCATGATTTTTTGAAACCCTACCGACAACCATTCTTTAGAGCACCCTTCCCTGGAGCATCCATAATCCTCACAACATTTAATGCATGCTGAAATGGCTTCTTCATGGCATTAATGTAGACTGAATAAATCAGAATAGCTTTTTAAATGTATTTTGACTGTTTTGAAATATTCAGTGACTGCGCCCATCAAAAACAACAAAATGACTCCAATACCCTGAAAATCCACAAAATAGAGGGTGAACCCCTTTCTGTCATGATATGATGGTCACGCCTGACTGCACATACTGAAACACACTTGATAAGTGCAGATAACATGCCAAACAAACCATTCGTACCAATATTATTGCACATAATAACATGTAATAAATATATGTAAAAAAATTTAACCTTAGTAAAATGTGAGTAGCATACAAGTAAATATGAAACAAATTTTACACATTAAAATATCAGTTAAACTGCTTCATCAACTGATTTAGTCTATCACAAATCTGGTTCATTGGTGTCCAAATATGTAGTGTATGAATAGTTTATGTAACATCCGCAGTCGATTTAATAAAAAAAGTGCAATTTTTGTTCAAATCATTAAAAGAATTTACTTCAGTCGTTAGATCTGGTAAGGATCAAAGTAGTGGATATCCAAAATGGTATAAACACTGTGTGGGTCAATGCTGATCATGGGCGTGACTTCCATCCTCTCTCCTATCATATGACAAAGTTAAAAAAATTCACATAGGAGGAAAATTTATATTTTTCAGCATTTCAATTTTCACTTCAGTTAATTCTTGAACATGTGTTAATTAATTTAATAGTTTGCCTGATGATTTCACAAAAACTACATATAAAAGTTGCACAAACGAGCTAGTATGTTGCAATGGATACTAGGTAGGTTTGTTTTTTGAAATAAGACTAGCAAAAATGTTTAACTGAATAAGCACCTTTAAGAAATGATGAACTCTAGGTAATATAATTTGCAGTGACAAATTCGCATATTATCATTAAAATGTAATTGGTTAAGCACCTCACAAATGTTACACCCATACTTACAAATACACATTTATTTAATTATACAGTTGCAACAATGAGATGACATTATAAACAAATTGTGTAACAGAACTTACAGAAGTTAAACTAATAACTTAAGTTTAAGTAATTGCATAACTAATATATAAAAATATGTATTACACAATGTTGCTGCTCCCCTCGTTGTCTCCGTGCCCTCAAAGTACGTTTGAATCCTTCTCCTTCTATCACTAATCCCACTTCACTGCAATAGGGATTAACAAGCATATAAAAACATCCCTAAATATACCAATTGCCATTGTAGATAAAATACCCAGTAATACAAATCTAAATACTAATTATTACCTAGACAGTATATATATATATATATATATATATATGCATATATATAATTATACACATCGTGTAGCATATGTATGCACACACACATAACTACAGACACATCAAACCTGGGTCCGAGCACATTTTCATGAGTACAATATTATAATATACACATATAATTAACATACCAAAAATCAATAAATGACACGATTTATATCAGAGGAATTGTTGGATGTTTAGCTATGTTGAGCGTAATGTACCTTTTGGAGATGGCATGATTGACTCTACACACAGATACATTTCTGCATGCTTTAGACTAATGGCAATAGTATGAGTGGTCAAGGTGAGGAAGCTTGTCTCATAAAATTACAATATTATTTTATAGAAACTTTTAATGGTCAAGAGACTCCCGTTACATTTCTGCTTGCTCTAGACTAGTAGTAAAAGTAGTGGAAGCTGAGGCGAAGGAGACCGTCTGATAAAATTACAACATTACTTTACTATAAACATTTAAATAATTAATTGCATTCGCCTGTTAATAAACTACACCAGTACTAGTATATAGGGGCGGAGGATGAGGCCCTTCTGAGCCAATTTGGAACATTATAAAATGTAATAAACAGGGCAGTAAGCATGTACTTTTGATACACCAATTAAATTACTGCATGCTCTGAACTGGTAGTAAAATTACTAGAAGCTGAGGCGAAGGAGACCGTCTTATACAATTGCAATATTATTTTATATTAAGCACTAAAATAATTAATTGCACTTGCATGTTAGACAACTGCCCCGGTGCTAAAATGAAGGGGCAGAGGACGAGGCCCTTGAAAACGTCCGTTTTCTGAGCCAATTTGGAACATTATAAAAAGTAATAAACAGGGCAGTAAACATGTTTTTAACGACCATATGCAGTCTGATATGTATAACACTAAAGTTACTTGACAATAGCCATGCATCAATATAAAATGATGATGTTTTATGATGAAAACTAACACCACGTGATATAATCAATCATAATTTGGAGCATATTTCTTCTGCTTCTTGATGCCAATTTGCAGATTGTATGTCACTAAATACACTCGTAAAATGGTTAGTCACTTAGTGTGTGTGTTTTAAATCTTAAGTTCTTCCGAATCTGATACTTATAATTATAATAATAATAATAATGTTTTATTTGTAGCGGAAGGGCTGATTTGACGCATTAGTTTTTTATGAAGGCCTAGTTTTACTGGCATTAACGCCCTGGCCTTTGGGCCTGGATCGCCGCCTCTATGTAGTGAGATGACAACGATGTCTATTCTTGACTATCAAATATTATCGTCTTGACTCTACTTTAGGCTAGGCCTAGGCGTAGGCTAGGGGTCCTAAGGCTAAGCTAGGCTAGGCCTAGCCTAGGCAAAGGCAATCGCCCTACAATTTTTTTTCTATCTGGCTTTTACTGTAGTAGAGGCGAAGATCTCGTTCATCAAAAGTATAAGTATTTTCATGAAACGTGAAACCTTACAAAAACGCCTTAAACAGAGCAATAAACACGTCTTTCGTGTCTGTATGCATTCTTATATGTATATCACTAAAGTTACCTGACAATAACCATGTAAAAGTGTGAAATTATTACCTTTTTGTCAGAACGCATGTGCTTGTCAAGGTTTGTATATAACCGGATGTTGTTGTGAGCGAGAAAAGCATGCGGGATTTCCATAGATCTATATAAGGTCACGCTAAGAATTGCCGTCTGCTGGCCATAGAGTTACATCATTAATAATGCCCCTATAAACTATTAACTTACTAACGGGTGTTTTATTTATTTCTGTGCTGCTGGCCCATTCTGGCCTCATTCTACACGAAATCGCGTTTGATCATGTGACCCAAAGGCAACATCACGTATGGCGGCTAATTGTGAAATGTTTTCTATGTCACCGATAAAAGTACTCATAAGTAATTATTTGGAGCACATTTCTTCAGTTTCTTGACGCCCAACTGTCGGTTGTATATCACAGAATACACATGTGAAACGGTTAGTGCGTATCGGTTTTAAAACTTAAGTTATTAGTTCCGTAGCCAAATGGCTACGGAACTGCCAATATGGCGCTTTAGCAAATGCCGCTCCGGCCTTTCGCCCCAGAGACGAAGAGCGGGGCGAAAATTTTTGCCTAGGCCTAGCCCTGCCCCTGGCCTAGGCCTGGGCAAGGTGACACACATTTCGGTATTTCACATTAACCTAATGCCACGACGAACAACCGAACCGTCTATATTGACTGATAATAACAATTTACGTGAATACGAGACAGCATGTTGGTTTTGTTAAAGCGAAAAGTTGCTAATGAAAACTTCCTATAACAGACTTATATTATCGCTCACAGTTACAGCCCGATGACTGGAAAAGTGGATGATATAAGCACAACGAATGTACATAAACAACGGTAGAAACCTAAGGATCCGTACACCATCATGCCATTAATACACTAAAAAGTATAGTATTCATAACACTGGACATTGCTGAAATACTATTATGAGTTTACTACCAACTTACGCATTTTTGCGATATCGAACGATCATATGCTGCCACCTAGTGAGTAGTTATTAGTAACATTTCGTTAAAATAGGTGCCTCCACCTATCGATTATCATAGTTTTCTTGATCCTTTGGCACGCACGGTCCGAGCGAAGACGTTACTGTAGGTCAGCGGTATTTAGCCTTTTTGGCACTTTTACCCCTTGAGCTTACCCACAAAGCTGTAATTACCCCTCACGGTTTTAAGCAGAAAATAAAAAAAGAAACGGGGAAATAAACAACATTTAAATTTGTTTATTCCAGTACTGTTTTATTCTCGTCATGTTAGATTGAGACAAACGAAGAAGAAAATAATTATTTCTAGGCGTCACTATTTTAGTTATACGCTACATATGCAAGTGACAGTGTGACGGGTGGAATTGCTTCTTCTTGACCAGCTGTGAGATGCGAGGCTTTGTCACAGCTAGAGCACATCGCAGGTTATGGGCGAGATCCAACCTATTCATTGCCTTGGTTTTTATCGTGACCATTGTTGAAAACCCAGCATCACAGTGATATGTGGTGGCAAATAGGATGAGGACTTTCGGGGCAGCTGTCTGAGAGAACTGGATATCCCGTACCAGCTTTATGACAGAAGGTAGCCAGGTCAGAATCTTGAAAGTCTGCTTTCAGCCTGTTGTCTTCTCGCAAAAGCCAAAGGACTCTGCTTTCGTCTTGACATCATCATCCTTGATTACTCCTGCTTCCGCGGAGAAAAGGTCTCACAATCCATGTATTCTTTTCACGACGATCCAGATCGGCGAAGTATCCAATGGTGGACTCTTCTGTGGAATGTAAATGTTGCATGATATCACCAGCGAAAGGACGTTTCTCCTCGGTCCCCTCGAGCAGCGTTGTCAACCGGGAGAACATGGAGACATCGTCGGCCTGAACGATAAACGTTAAAACTGGAGCTTGCTCAGGAAGCTGGCTACCTTGTCTTGAGCTGAGAGGATATTTACCACATTCCCTTGTAGTGAGAGGTAGGCCAGCATTATAATGAATGTATGGTCCGTCATCTTCACATGGAAGTTTTGTTCTTTAGCTGTTCTCCCCCTTCCAAGAAACAAGGCGATTTCTTCTCTCAGTTCGAACACGCGTAGAAAGACTTTCCCCGTGATTACCAGCAAAGCTCCGCATGGAACAGGAGTACACTGAATTCAGCCCCAACTTCCTCTCACAACATTTTGACAAATCTGGAGTTCGTAGCACTGCCTCGGATGTGATTAACAATTTTAACAACCTCCGAGAAGACATTGACGAGACAAGGGGAAGTGTTTTCACGGCCAAAGCGTACCGATTAATCATGCAGTGGGTGAATGTAGCGTGGGGAGCAACCTGCTTCACGAACGCTCGGAACTCAGATCGAATTGACATCATCGATGGCGCCTCATCAGTGCAAATGCTACCTAACTTCGACTACTCGAACTCCTTATCAGCGACGAAATTCTAGAACGCCTGAAGACGTTTGTTGGCAATTGCCCCCCCCCCCCAAAAGATAAATCCAAGCTAAGAATTGTCAGAATATTAATTTTATTTATTTTGTCAAAGGTGTGAAGCATTCAGCCTTTCCGCATGTGCGCATACATTGATATTGTACACACACGCACTCACCCACCCAGCAACCCACACACACAAATAATTAAAAGGACGTGTCGATGAGAAATAGCACCCCTTCTCCACTAGTAGTGAAAACATGCGCGTTCCATCGATAGAGTTGTACAATTAAAGACCGGAAACATTCGACAAATGTCGTTTTGCACTTTTTATTTATTTTATTGAATTATCAAAAATCTTAAATATTACTTGATCTTGGTTATTCTATGTATGACTTTGTGTACAATTGTAATATTTACAGTAACATGTTAACATTGTTAAAGAAAATTTTTTTGTAAGAAATTCATTAAAACATGTTTTGTGTTTATTTTGTGACTTTCTTCAAATATATATTTCTAATATTATTATTTTAGTCTAAAAACAAAGGGTTTCATTTTATCATATAAAATGCAGTAAAACATCTGGTTGGTTCAGTTATTAATCAACACATTATATATGGCTAAAACCAGCTATTAATGGGTAGCCATATTGGATAACCTTAGGCTGACCTTGATTTAGGTGACCACCCGTTCTTGTAGCTTCTATGTGGACTAAACAACAAATGTGCCAATTGTGCTTTGGTCTCGCCTGTAACGGTTGTTGTCCTTAAGCTACTGAACAAATAGTAATGTTACCATGATTAGATTATCTAATGATACCTCATTCATGTTTCTAATTTGAATTATTAGCAAAGTGGAGATTTTTTTACAGAAGCCATTTTAACTACTCCAACATGTCTGAATGCCCAAAGTTTTTGTCTGTAACAAAGAGTCGCGAGGGAAATCAGGATTTATGCGAAAAGTTGGGATGCTGCTTTGATTAAAATGTTTACAGTAATACAGGATGTGCACTTTTGTGAGAAAAAAAACGTGCATAGAGTATAGATCCGTTAAATATGATGGATCTCGTAAAGTCAACCTGCTACCGTGTAGTGGTACATCGGAAAAAAGGGTAACTAATAAATAATTTAAGCCACGAGGGGCATGGCCCGATCCCCCCTCCCTATAGATACGTCACTGAAATTTGCGCTTGCAAGTTCAAAAAGAAAGATCTACTTACATTTGTAATGTCACCAGTTACTTACCCTAATATGGAAAGTGGCACATTTATTCCGTTAAACTCGCCCCTTTTGAACAGACCACATTGAAGGTGACAATATTTCCACATTGACGTACCCCATACAATTTCTTTACAGAACTCTACTGTTAAAGTGAAGCAAAATTCATGTTTTGGGGCTATGCACCTAAAAGAGAAAATACAGACTAACCATGTGTAACTAAGTTCAAGAATATAATGCTAGTGGTTTACTCAGAATGTGTTAATAAAAGTACGAGATTCTGGTCTTTTGAAAGGGTTGACATGTCGATCAGTGCGACCGATAAGCGTATGAACAATTCCATGATAATCGGGTAACCTAGACTACGTGTGACATATTAAGTGAGACTGGCATACACGGAATAAATGCTATTTTTTTTTCAGAAATAGGAATTGTTTAGTAAACAAAGGCATATCTAACAGTATGGCTTAGATGCTGTATGTTCAACAAGGTTTTCTTAGTAAACCACTGTTGTGATTTTCTTAAACTGTAGTTGCAAATGGTTATATTTTAGTAACTCTTATAGGTGCACAGACACAAAACGATGACTTTTATTTCCTTTTAAGTAGTAGGTAGTATCCGATAAGACAATTATTTCTATACAGATACTAATAGTATAATATAAGAGTGATTTTGACCACAATATTAAATACTACATTGCAATGTTAATACAATTAATGCCAGGTGTCTTTGGTAAGTAGACTACAGCATGAGAAGTAAACGCACGATACAAACCTGTGAACAGGTATGGCTCAACAATGTGACCAAATGTTAGTTTAAGCAATAAATAATGTTCTGGAGCCGAAGCATGCAGAAACTTGACAATCTAGTGCAAGAAACTCTTGTTAAAGAAATAATAACAATGTTGAGTCAGTCTGACATAATGTGCAAACTATTTCGGGTGTGGTCGTAGTTTACAATGCAACATTCATCACACAGCGCACAGAAGCACCCGTGGAGCACAGTTGTCACATTTATAGGGTTTCTTCCCAGTATGGATTATGACATGTGCCTTCAAGTCAATACTTTCTTAGAATTGTGAAGCACAGGTATCACATTTAAAGGGTTACTCCCTGTTATGGATATGGACATGTGTCTTCAAAGCACCTTTTGCTGAAATTGTGCACCACACGTATCACGTGTATAGGGTTTCTCCCCAGCTTGGATACGGACGTGTGTCTTCAAATACCACTTTCTGAGAACTGTGCACCTCATGTATCACATTTGTATGGTATCTCTCCTGTATGTATACGGATATGTGTCTTCAAATTAGCATTTGATGAGAACTGTGCATCACAGGTATCACAGTTGTAGGGTTTCTCCCCTGTATGGATACGAATATGTCTCTTCAAATTAGTATTTGTTGAGAACTGTGCACCGCATGTATCATATTTGTAGGGTTTCACTCCTGTATGGATAAGGATATGTGTCTTCAAATGAGCATTTAATGAGAACTGTGCACCACAGGTATCACATTTGTAGGGTTTCTCTCCTGTATGGATACGGATATGTGTCTTCAAATGAGCATTTGATGAGAACTGTGCATCACAGGCATCACATTTGTAGGGTTTCTCCCCAGTATGGATACGGATATGTTTTTTCAAACTACCATTTGATGAGAACTGCGCACCACAGGTATCACATCTGTAAGGTTTATCACCAGTATGGATACCGACATGTGTCTTCAATCGATAGCTTTGTGAGAACTGTGCACCACAGACAACACATCTGTAGGGTTTCTCCCCAGTATGGATACGAACATGTAACATCAAATTACCTTTTGTTACGAACTGTGCACCACAGGTGTGACATGTGTAGGGTTTCTCCCCAGTGTGGATACGGACATGGGTCTTCAAATTAAAATTTTGTGAGAATTGTGCACCACAAGTATAACATTTGTAGGGTTTCTCACCAGTACGAATACGAATATGTATAATCAAATTACCTTTTGTTAAGAACTGTGCACCACAGGTGTGACATATGTAGGGTTTCACCCCAGTGTGGATACGGACATGTCTCTTCAAATTACCACTTGCTGAGAATTGTGCACCACAAATATCACATTTGTAGGGTTTCTCCACAGGGTGGATACGGACATGTGTCTTCAAATTACTACTTGCTGAGAATTGTGCACCACAGGTATCACATTTGTAGGGTTTCTCCCCAGTGTGGATACGGACATGTGTCTTCAAATCACAACTTTTTGAGAATTGTGCACCACAGGTATCACATTTGTATGGTTTCTTCTTAGAATGGATGCGCATACTTGTCTTCAAAGCACCACTATGTGTAAATTGTACCCAACAGTTATCACATTATCACAAAAATGTTTGATAGCATGTTTGAGTGACTATAAATTACAATTATGAGAGAGATGCAAACTATATGCATCACATTTGAAGGTTTTACATGAATATAAGTGTGTACATGTAACTTGAAGCCATCAGTGTGTCAGGTGACACATTTAAAGGATTTCTCATGAATGTGAATATTATCACACAGGTGACACAGACATGTTTTTATTTGTCCGTAAGATAAAGATGAGGCCATTCAGTGTCATGGCTACGACAGTTGTTGTTGTCAACGTTCGTGAGTCTTCGATGCTTTGTCACTTCGTTGTAGACACTTCTGACACAACGGCTGTCGACATTTGTCACCTGAAACAACATGATCGTTATTAGACGTAAACAAAGTTGGTGACATTATCAGACATGGGTACAGTCCTTTGAAAGGAACTTGAAGGTACAAAGTTTGTTTATTTTTAATCATAACAAAAACTATATTTTTCAAATTTGGTGGCTCTAATGTGTTTTATGAAAAAATTTTAAACAATTTTTTTTTACAGATCTGCTTATGACTATGGACCTGATATTTCGGCTAGACAATTCAAATTAAACATAATGGCGAACTTCCATTAAGAAATTGTGGTTCATTGAAACAGATTTGGGCAGTCAAAATGATACTTGTGATAGAATGTATATAGCTTAAGCAATATTACATAATTTTAAAATTTGGTGCCATTATATTCTAGAATCTAACTAAATTGTCACTACCTATTTACCCCACATGATTCAGCGTATGTCATTTATACACATTGGGCTAGATGAGCTTGTGTTGTCTGAACCCAATTTTGCATTTGTGTCTCCCATTAAGATTTTTATGTTTCTCCTTGATGTTTCATCTAGCACATTTTGAAGTCTATTGTAGAATTCTTCTTTTGCTTCTTCCTTTTTCATCGTTCGTTGGGACATAGCACTGGATCACGCTAACATTCCTACCAATTGGCTTGAATCATACTGTAATGATTCTTGGTAACGCAGGGTTCCACTCCATGCAGGCTTCCTTGGCATTTTGTGTTGCCATTACTGCAACTCCGTGTGTGTGTGTGCATGGTCTTCATCTTCATGTCCTGAGTATATTATGTGTTCTCCTGTAGCAAGTTTAGTTTGTCCGGCTCCGTTCCATCTGATCTCGCTGAGACCCAGCACCTGTTTAATATGCCCCTTTAGTGCCTTCTCTGTTTGGTACATGGTCCGCACATTCCAGGTGCCTATTCTGGTGTTTCTTTTGGCAGAAAGCAGATAATCAATCGGCGGTCTGACTTCCCAAGGGTTTTCATCAGGTCACGTCATGTTGCACTCCTAGTAGGCATCATCTTGGGTTGTTAAATTAGTTGAATAGTTTATCGTTTCGGTTTCATAATAAGCTTTACCCCTGGATGGGTGATTGACCCAGTCAGTGGGTTTTCTGTTAGGGTTGTCCTTCCCTTAGCCATTTTACTATAGAAGTTGTGTGTCACATCACTGAGCCATTTAGACCCCAACACTTGTACTAGTTGTTACCAATTCATTATGTTGACTCAAGTGAAACCATCTGCACTAGTATAGCATGGTACCAATTTCCAATTTGGCTAGGGTACACTGTGCCATGGACAGGTGCTAATTCACCATCTCAACAAACAATGACCACTGTCAGCCACAACATGCCTTCTAATAATATTTATGATCTAAGGAATTACAAGCAGCTGTGGATACTATCTCAATTCAATGAACATCAGCTCTAAGTTATCTACTTTGTACAAGCCTGTAGTCTGTTTTAGAGCGTTAATTTGATTTTAGTGGTTATTTTGCTAACGTACTTCTAAAGTTGTTTAATGGCCATATTTCTGAGTTTACAGTCAAACAGGGCAAAGTCACTAAGGATTTAAAGTGATTGGGTTTTTCAGCATGTAACTGTTAGCACTAGTAATAGAGTGCTGCCAGTTCTGATACAATATTTTTAAACTGACATTTATATTGCTGTTTTAAGTCAACTTATGTTTTAAGTCAACCAGTATATATAATGTTCTGCCATTCTAAAATCATGTACAACGCTAAAAATCAGGTATACAAAAAAATCTGATTTAGATAGTTTAAATTTAAATAAAAAAATAGTTAAATAAAAAACATAGAATTTTTTATTTTTTAAAATCATTATTTTTTCAAACCCTGCCGACAACCATTCTCTAGAGCACCCTTCCCTGGAGCATCCATAATCCTCACAACATTTAATGCACATTGAAATGGCTTCTTCGTGACATTAATGTAGACTGAATAAATCAGAATAGCTTTTTAAATGTATTTTGACTGTTTTGAAATATTCAGTGACTGCACCAATCAAAACGAACAAAATGACTCCAATACCCTGAAAATCCACAAAATAGAGGGTGACCCCTTTCTGTCATGATATGATGGTCACGCCTGACTGCACATGCTAAAACACACTTGATAAGTGCAGATAACATGCCAAACAAACCATTCCAATATTATTGCACATAATAACATGTAATAAATAAAAAAAATGTATCCTTAGTAAAATGTGAGTAGCATACAAATAAATATGAAAACAATTTTACGCATTAAAATATCAGTTAAACTGCTTCATCAACTGATTTAGTCTATCGCAAATCTGGTTCATTGGTGTCCATATATGTAGTGTATGAATAGTTCATGTAACATCCGCAGTCGATTTAATAAAAAAATTGCTATTTTTGTTCAAATCATTGACTTCAATCGTTAGATCTGGTAAGGATCAAAGAAGTAGATATCCAAGATGGTATAAACACTGTGTGGGTCAATGCTGATCACGGGCTTGACTTCCATCCTCTCTCCTATCATATGACAAAGTTAAAAAAATTCACCAAGGAGGAATTTTTTTATTTTTCAGCATTTCAATTTTCACTTCAGTTAATGCTTGAACATGTGTTAATTAATTTTATAGTTTGCCTGATGATTTCACAAAAACTACATATAAAAGTTGCACAAACGAGCTAGTATGTTGCAATGGATACTAGGTAGGTTTGTTTTTTCCGCAAAATTAATTTGAAATGAGACTAGCAAAATTTTTAATTGATTAAGCACCTTTAAGAAATGATGAACTCTAGGTAATATAATTTGCAGTGACAAATTTGCATATTATCATAAAATTGTAATTAATTAAGCACCTCACAAATGTTACAACCATACTTACACATACACATTTATTTAATTATACAGTTGCAACAATGAGATGACATTATAAACATATTGAGCAATATAACTTACAGAAGTTAAACTAATAACTTAAGTTTAAATAATTGCATAATTAGGATATAAAAATATGTATTACACAATGTTGCTGCTCCCCTCGTTGTCTAGGTGTCCTCAAAGTATATTTGAATCCTTCTCCTTCTGTCACTAATCCCGCTTCACTGTAATAGGGATTAACAAGGATATAAAAAACATCCTTAAATATACCAATTAGCAATGCAGATAAAATACCCAATAATACAAATCTAAATACTAATTATTACCTAGATAGTATATATATATATATATATATATATATATATATATATATATATATATGCTTTAGACTAATGGCAATAGTATGAGTGGTCAAGGTGAGGAAGCCTGTCTCATAAAATCACAATATTATTTTATAGAAACTTTTAATGGTCAAGAGACTCCAGTTACATTTCTGCTTGCTCTAGACTAGTAGTAAAAGTAGTGGAAGCTGAGGCGAAGGAGACCGTCTGATAAAATTACAACATTACTTTACTGTAAACATTTAAATAATTAATTGCACTCGCCTGTTAATAAACTACACCAGTACTAGTATATAGGGTCGGAGGATGAGGCCCTTCTGAGCCAATTTGGAACATTATAAAATGTAATAAACAGGGCAGTAAGCATGTACTTTTGATACACCAATTAAATTACTGCATGCTCTGGACTGGTAGTAAAATTACTAGTAGCTGAGACGAAGGAGACCGTCTTATACAATTGCAATATTATTTTATATTAAGCACTAAAATAATTAATTGCGCTTGCATGTTAGATAACTGCCCCGGTATTAGTATGAAGGGGCAGTGGACGAGGTCCTTGAAAACGTCCGTTTTTTGAGCCAATCTTTAATTAACCTTTCTAATAATTTACAAATCACTGACGTTACACTCACTGGTCTGTAATTCTCTGACTTATTTCTCGAACCCTTTTTAAATAATGGTATGATGTTTGCTTCTTTCCATTCAAACGGAACAACTCCCTCTTTTAATGACAAGTTGAATAGCACAAAGAATGCACATAAACAACGGTAGAAGCCTAAGGATTCCGTACACCACCATGCCCTTAATGCACTAAAAAGTATAATATTCATAACACTGGACATTGCTGGAATACTATTAGGAGTATACTACCAACTTACACATTTTTGAGATATAGAACGATCATATGCTGCCACCTAGTGAGTAGTTATTAGTAACATTTCGTTAAAATAGGTGCCTCCACCTATCAATTATCATAGTTTTCTTGATCCTTTGGCACGCACGCACGCACGCACGCACGCACGGTCAGAGCGAAGGCGTTACTGTAGGTCAGCGGTATTTAGACTTTTGGGCACTCTTACGCCTTGAGCTTACCCACAAAGCTGTAATTACACCTCACGGTTTTAAGTAGAAAATAAAAAAGAAACGGGGAAATAAACAACATTTAAAATTGTTTATTCCAGTACTGTTTTATTCTCGTCATGTTAGATTGAGACAAACGAAGAAGAAAATAATTATTTCTAGGCGTCAGTAGGCGTCACTATCTTAGTCATACGCTACATATGCAAGTGGCAGTGTGACGGTTGGAATTGCTTCTTCTTGACCAGCTGTGAGATGCGAGGCTTTGTCACAGCTAGAGCATATCGCAGGTTATGGGCGAGATCCAACCTATTTCTTGCCTTGGTTTTTATCGTGACCATTGTTGAAAAGCCAGCATCACAGAGATATGTGGTGGCAAATAGAATGAGGACTTTCGGGGCAGCTGTCTGAGGGAACTGGATATCCCGTACCAGCTTTACGACAGAAGGTAGCCAGGTCAGAATCTTGAAAGTCTGCTTTCAGCGTGTTGTCTTCTCGCAAGCCAAAGGACTCTGCTTTCGTCGTGACATCATCACCCTTGATCACTCCTGCTTCCGCGGAGAAAAGGTCTCACAATCCATGTATTCTTTTCACGACGATCCAGATCGGCGAAGTATCCAATGGTGGACTCTTCTGTGGAATGTAAATGCTGCATGATATCACCAGCGAAAGGACTTTTCTCCTCGGTCCCCTCAAGCAGCGTTGTCAACCGGGAGAACATGGAGACATCGTCGGCCTAAACTCTTCGTTGGTAAAGCTGGAGCTTGCTCAGGAAGCTGGCTGCCTTGTCTTGAGCTGAGAGGATATTTACCACATTCCCGTGTAGTGAGAGGTAGGCCAGCATTAGAATGAATGTATGGTCCGTCATCTTCACATGGAATTTTTGTTCTTTAGCTGTTCTCCCCCTTTCAAGAAACAAGGCGGTTACTTCTCTCAGTTCGAACACGCGTAGAAAGACTTTCCCCGTGATTACCAGCAAAGCTCCGCATGGAACAGGAGTACATTGAATTCAGCCCCAACTTCGTCACACGACATTTTGACAAATCTGGAGTTCGTAGCACTGCCTCGTTAATTTTAACAACCTCCGAGAAGACATTGACGAGACCAGGGGAAGTGTTTTCACGGGCAAAGCGTACCGATGAATCATACAGTGGGTGAATGTTGCGTGGGGAGCAATCTGCTTCACGAACGCTCGGAACTCATCGATGGCGCCCAATCAGTGCAAATGCTACCTAACTTCGATTACTCCAACTCCTTGTCAGCGACGAAATTCTCCAACGCCCTGAAGACGTTTGTTTGCAATTGACACCCCCAAAAAAAATCCAAGCTAAGAATTATCAGAATATTAATTTTATTTATTTTGTCAAAAGTGTGAAGCATTCAGCCTTTCCGTATGTGCGCATACATTGATATTGTACACACACGCACTCACACACCCAGCAACCCACACACACAAATAATTAAAAGGACGTGTCGATGAGAAATAGCACCGCTTATCCGCTAGTAGTGTAAACATGCGCGTTCCATCGATAGAGTTGTACAACTAAAAGATCGGTAACATTCGACAAATGTCGGGTTGCACTTTTTATTTATTTTATTGAATCATCAAAAATGTTAAATATTACTTGAACTTGGTTATTCTACGTATGACTTTGTGTACAATTGTGATATTTACAGTAACGTGTTAACATTGTTGAAGAACATTCATTAATACATGTTTTGTGTTTATTTTGTGACTTTCTTCAAATATACATTTCTAATATTATTATTTTAGTCTTAAAACAATTTTTTTTATTTTATCATATCAAATGCAGTAAAACATCTGGTTGAATCAGTTATTAATCAACACACACATATATATATATATATATATGGCTAAAACCAGCTATTAATGGGTAGCCATATTGGATAACCTTAGGCTGACCTTGATTTAGGTGACCACCCGTTCTTGTAGCTTGTATGTGGACTAAACAACAAATGTGCCAATTGTGCTTTGGTCTCGCCTGTAACAGTTGTTGTCCTTAAGCTACTGGACAAATAGTAATGTTACCATGATTAGATTATCTAATGATACCTCATTGTCTGAATGCCCAAAGTTTTTGTCTGTAACAAAGAGTCACCACACGTATCACGTATCACTGGGTTTCTCCCCAGCTTGGATACGGACGTGTACCACTTTCTGAGAACTGTGCACCTCATGTATCACATATGTAGGGTTTCTCCCCAGTATGGATACGGATATGCGTCTTCAAATGAGCATTTAATGAAAACTGTGCACCACAGGTATCACATTTGTAGGGTTTCTCCCCAATATGGATACGGATATGTTTTATCAAATTAACATTTGATGAGAACTGCGCACCACAGGTGTCACATCTGTAAGGTTTCTCACCAGTATGGATACAGACATGTGTCTTCAATCGACAGTTTTGTGAGAACTGTGCACCACAGACAACACATTTGTAGGGTTTCTCCCCAGTATGGATACGAATATGTATCATCAAATTACCTTTTGTTACGAACTGTGCACCACAGGTGAGACATTTGTAGGGTTTCTCCCTGTGGATACGGACATGGGTCTTCAAAGTACAATTTTTGGAAAATTGTGCACCACAGGTGTAACATTTGTAGGGTTTCTCACCAGTATGAATACGGACATGTACCTTCAAATTACTACTTATTGAGAATTGTGCACCACAGGTGTCACATTTGTAGGGTTTCTCCCCAGTATGGATACGGACATGTCTCTTCAAATAACAATTTTCTGAAAATTGTGCATTACAGGTATCACATTTGTAGGGTTTCTCCCCAGTGTGGACATGGACATGTGTCTTCAAATTACCACTTGTTGAGAATTGTGCACCACAGGTATCACATTTGTAGGGTTTCTCCCCAGTGTGGATACGGATATGTGTCTTCAAATCACAACTTTTTGAGAATTGGGCACCACAGGTATCACATTTGTAGGGTTTCTTCTTAGAATGGATGCGCATACTTGTCTTCAAAGCACCACTATGTGTTGTGCCCCACAGTTATCACCTTATCACAAAAATGTTTGATCAAATGTTTGAGTGACTATAAATTACAATCATGAGAGAGATGCAAACTATATGCATCACATTTGAAGGTTTTACATGAATATAAGTGTGTACATGTAACTTGAAGCCACCAGTGTGTAAGGTGACACATTTAAAGGATTTCTCATGAATGTGAATATTATCACATAGGTGACACATACATGTTTTTGTTTGTCCGTAAGATAAAGATGAGGCCATTCAGTGTCATGGCTACGACAGTTGTTGTTGTCAACGTTCGTGAGGCTTCGATGCTTTGTCACTTCGTTGTAGGCACTTCTGACACAACGGCTGTCGACATTTGTCACCTGAAACAACATGATCATTATTAGACGTAAACAAAGTTGGTGACATTATCAGACATGGGTACAGTCCTTTGAAAGGAACTTGAAGGTACAAAGTTTGTTTATTTTTAATCATAACAAAAACTATATTTTATAAATTTGGTGGTTCTAATGTGTTTTATGAAAAATTTGTATGAAAAAAAAATTTAACGGATCTGTTTATGACTATGGACCTGATATTTCGGCTAGACAATTCAAATTAAACATAATGGCGAACTTCCATTAAGAAATTGTGGTTCATTGAAACAGATTTGGGCAGTCAGAATGACAATTGTGATAGAATATATATAGCTTAAGCAATATTACATAATTTTAAAATTTGGTGCTATTGTATTCTAGAATCTTACTAAATTGTCACTACCTATTTACCCCACATCATTCAGCATATGTCATTTATACACATTGGGCTAGATGAGCTTGTGTTGTCTGAACCCAATTTTGCATTTGTGTCTCCCATTAAGATTTTTATGTTTCTCCTTGATATTTCATCTAGCACATTTTGAAGTCTATTGTAGAATTCTTCTTTTGGTTTTTTTCCTTTTTCATCGTTTGTTGGGACATAGCACTGGATCACGCTAACATTCCTACCAATTGGCTTGAATCATACTGTAATGATTCTTGGTAACGCAGGGTTCCACTCCATGCAGACTTCCTTGGCATTGTGTTGCCAACTCCGTGTGTGGGTGTGTGTGCATGCGCGTGCGTGCATGGTCTTCATCTTCATGTCCTGAGTACATTATGTGTTCTCCTGTAGCAAGTTTAGTTTTTCCGGCTCCGTTCCATCTGATCTCACTGAGACCCAGCACCTGTTTAATGTGCCCCTTTAGCTGCCTTCTCTGTTTGGTACATGGTCCGCACATTCCAGGTGCCTATTCTGGTGTTTCTTTTGGCAGTAAGCAGATAATCTATTGGCGGTCTGATTTCCCGAGGGCTTTCATCAGGTCACGTCATGTTGCACTCCAAGGAGGCATCATCTTGGGTTGTTGAATTAGTTGAATAGTTTATCGTTAAAGTTTCGTAACCAGCTTTACCCCTGGATGGGTGATTGACCCAGTCAATGGGGTTTTATGTCAGGGTTGTCCTTCCCTTAGCCCTTTTACTGTGTCTGTCCCCTTGTCGCAAGATTCATGTACTACAGGGTCCACCACGGGAAGGTACGGAGGACTTGCTCAGGAGAGGTTGTGTGTCACATCACTGAGCCATTTAGACCCCAAAACTTGTACTAGTTGTTACCAATTCATTATGTTGAATCAAGTGAGACCATCTGCACTAGTATAGCATGGTACCAATTTCCAATTTGGCTAGGGTACACTGTGCCATGGACAGGTGCTAATTCACCATCTCAACAAACAATGACCACTGTCACCCACAACATGCCTTCTAATAATATTTATGATCTAAGGAATTACAAGCAGCTGTGGACACTACCTCAATTCAATGAACCCAACATCAGCCCCAAGTTATCTACTTTGTATAAGCCTGTAGTCCGTTTTAGAGCGTTCATTTGATTTTTGTGGTTATTTTGTTAACGTACTTCTAAAGTTGTTTACTGGCCATATTTCTGAGTTTACAGTCAAACAGGATAAAGTCGCTAAGGATTTAAAGTGATTGTGTTTTTCAGCATGTAACTGTTAACTCTGCTGACAGTTCTGATACAATATTTTTAAACTGACATTTATGTTGCTGTTTTAAGTCAACTTATGTTTTAAGTCAACCGGTATATATATATACGGTATATATTAAATGTTCTGACATTCTAAAATCACGTACATCGCTAAGACTCAGGTATACAAAAACGTAATGTAACGTAAAATTTTTTATTTAAAAAAATCATGATTTTTTCAAACCCTGCCGACAGCCAATACCCTGAAAATCCACAAAATAGAGGGTTAACCCCTTTCTGTCATGATATGATGGTCACGCCTGACTGCACATACTGAAACACACTTGATAAATGCAGATAACATGCCAAACGAACCATTCGTACCAATATTATTGCACATAATAACATGTAATAAATATATGTAAAAAAAATTTATCCTTAGTAAAATGTGACTAACATACAAGGAAATATGAAACAAATTTTACACATTAAAATATCAGTTAAACTGCTTCATCAACTGATTTAATCTATCGCAAATCTGGTTCATTGGTGTCCAAATATGTAGTGTATGAATAGTTCATGAAACATCCGCAGTCGATTTAATAAAAAAATTCCTGTTTTTGTTCAAATCATTGAAAGAATTTACTTCAGTCGTTAGATCTGGTAAGGATCAAAGTAGTGGATATCCAAAATGGTATAAACACAGTGTGGGTCAATGCTGATCATGGGCGTGACTTCCATCCTCTCTCCTATCATATGACAAAGTTAAAAAAATTCACCAAGGAGGAAAATTTATATTTTTCAGCATTTCAATTTTCACTTCAGTTAATGCTTGAACATGTGTTAATTAATTTAATAGTTTGCCTGATGATTTCACAAAAACTACATACAAAAGTTGCACAAAATTAATTTGAAATAAGACTAGCAAAATTTTTTAATTGATTAAGCACCTTTAAGAAATGATGAACTCTAGGTAATATAATTTGCAATGACAAATTCGCATATTATCATCAAAATGTAATTGATTAAGCACCTCACAAATGTTACACCCATACTTACAAATACACATTTATTTAATTATACAGTTGCAACAATGAGATGATATTATAAACATACTGTGCAATAGAACTTACAGAAGTTAAACTAATAACTTACGTTTAAGTAAATGCATAATTAGTATATATGTATTACATAATGTTGCTGCTCCCCTCGTTGTCTCCGTGTCCTCAAAGTATGTTTGAATCCTTCTCCTTCTGTCACTAATCCCGCTTCACTGTAATAGAGATTAACAAGCATATAAAAATATCCCTAAATATACCAATTGCCATTGCAGATAAAATACCCAGTAATACAAATCTAAATACTAATTATTACCAAGATAGTATATATATATATATATATATATATATATATATATATATATATATATATATATATAATTATACACATCATGTAGCATATGTATGCACACACACATAACTAGAGACACATCAAACCTGGGTCTGAGCACATTTTCATGAGTACAATATTATTATATACACATATAATTAACATACCAAAAATCACTAAATGACACGATTTATATCAGAGGAATTGTTGAATATTTAGCTATGTTGAGCGTAATGTACCTTTTCGAGATGGCATGATTGACTCTACACACAGATACATTTCTGCATGCTTTAGACTAATGGTAATAGTATGAGTGGTCAAGACGAGGAAGTCTGTCTCATAAAATTACAATATTATTTTATAGAAACTTTTAACCTGATGCACCCTGAACACCGAAATTTCGGTGTTGGGATGTAGTGTTCATATTGATCGCTATGTGGCGCCACGCTCGTTCGCTTTGGTTATGCTGTTGGTGCCCGGATGAAAACAACACATGTGCGGACGTTTTGAGCCATTTCTCGAATCGATCCGTCAATTATTAGTATTTTTGCGAATTTTTTGAAAGTGACCGATATTTTGTCAACGTTTTACGATTCATGGTTATGAAGACTATGAGCGGGCATTGCATCTGTTGGGTTTTACATCTGATAATTCGGATGTAAATGACATTAGTAGCGGCCAAGACAACAACATCGATGTGTCAATGATGTGTTTTTACTGTATTCATTGTCTTTTGACGTAACATTTGCAGAATTACTGCATTTATATTCCTTGAATTTTTCTTTTCTTTTCCATCAGTTATTATACTACAATACGTGGTGTACTCTGATATATATGTCAATAGATTACATGTACCTATGAAACATTCATTATTATGCATTTTGTGAACAGTTTTGTGTGCTTTATATGTATATATGCGATCAACCAAAATCATAGTACTTGCATGCTAATTGTAATATTTCACAGGTAAATGCAGATATTATTATAATTTCTCTTGCTGCTCATAGAGGACATGTAGGCCTACTTTGCAGTACCAAACTTGCCTTATTTTGTGCTTTATTGTGTCCATGAGTGACGAAATAAAACTAGATTTCGTATTTAATTTTTCACTTTGCGATTGTTTACATATGCTAATTATATGCTAATTAGCCACAGTTAATCATAACATTGATAGTGTTATTACCATTGGTAAGATAAATATTCTGTGATTCAGAATATGTATATATTGTAAGGGTTTTGATGAAGATTTTACGTCTTACAGTGCATTTCATAATCCCATGGGTTGAAACAAAATGAACTCCCCCAGAAATTCAGGGCTTATCAGGTTAATGGTCAAGAGACTCCCATTACATTTCTGCTTGCTCTAGACTAGTAGTAAAAGTTGCACTTAATTGCACTTGCATGTTAGACAACTGCCCCGGTTCTAGAATGAAGGGGCAGAGGACGAGGCCCCTGAAAACGTCCGTTTTCTGAGCAAATTTGGAACATTATAAAAAGTAATAAACAGGGCAGTAAACATGTTTTTAACGACCATATGCAGTCTGATATGTATAACACTAAAGTTACTTGACAATAGCCATGCATCAATATAAAATGATGATGTTTTTTGATGAAAACTAACACCACGTGATATAATCAATCATAATTTGGAGTATATTTCTTCTGCTTCTTGATGCCAATGTGCAGATTGTATGTCACTAAATACAAACGTGAAATGGTTAGTCACTTAGTGTGTGTGTTTTAAATCTAAAGTTCTTCCAAATCTGATACTTATAATTATTATAATAATAATAATGTTTTATTTGTAGCAGAAGGGCTGATTTTACGCATTACCTTTTTATGAAGGCCTAGTTTTACTGGCATTAACGCCCTGGCCCTTGAGCGCCGCCTCTACGTAGTGAGATGACAACGATGTCTATTCTTGACTATCAAATATTATCGTCTCGACTCTACTTTAGGCTAGGCATAGACTAGGGTAGGGGTCCTAAGGCTAAGCTAGGCTAAGCCTAAGCACTAGTAGGGCTAGGCCAGGGCTAGGGACTACAACAACCGAACAGTCTTTATTGACTAATAATAACAAATTACATCAACAATAGACAGAATGTTGGTTTTGTTAAAGCGAAAAGTTGCTAATGAAAACTTCCTATAACAGACTTATATTATCGCTCACAGTTACAGACCGATGAGTGGAACAGTGGATGGTATAAGCACAAAGAATGTACATAAACAACGGCAGAAGCCTAAGGATTCCGTACACCATCATGCCCTTAATACAGTAAAAAGTATAGTATTCATAACACTAGACATTGCTGGAATACTATTAGGAGTATACTACCAACTTACGCATTTTAGCGATATAGAACTATCATATGCTGCCACCTAGTGAGTAGTTATTAGTAACACTTCGTTAAAATAGGTGCCTCCACCTATCGATTATCATAGTTTTCCTTTGGCAAGCCCGCACGCACGCACGGTCCGAGCGCACTTGGCACTTTTACCCCTTGAGCTTACCCACAAAGCTGTAATTGCCCCTCACGGTTTTCAGTAGAAAATAAAAAAGAAACGGGGAAATAAACAACATTTAAATTTGTTTATTCCAATACTGTTTTATTCTCGTCATGTTAGATTGAGACAAACGAAGAAGAAAATAATTATTTCTAGGCGTCACTATGCGTCACTATCTTAGTCATACGCTACATATGCAAGTGTCAGTGTGACGGTTGGAGTTGCTTCTTCTTGACCAGCTGTGAGATGCGAGGCTTTGTCACAGCTAGAGCACATCGCAGATTATGGGCGAGATCCAACCTATTCATTGCCTTAGTTTTTATCGTGACCATTGTTGAAAAGCCAGCATCACAGTGATATGTGGTGGCAAATAGGATGATGACTTTCGGGGCAGCTGTCTGAGAGAACTGGATATCCCGTAACAGCTTTATGACAGAAGGTAGCCAGGTCAGAATCCTGAAAGTCTGCTTTCAGCCTGTTGTCTTCTCGCAAGCCAAAGGACTCTGCTTTCGCCGTGATATCATCACCTTTGATCACTGCTGCTTCCGCGGAGTAAAGGTCTCACAATCCATGTATTCTTTTCACGACGTTCCAGATCGGGGAAGTGTCCAATGATGGACTCTTTTGTGGAATGTAAATGCTGCATGGTATCACCAGCGAAAGGACGTTTCTCCTCGGTCCCCTCAAGCAGCGTTGTCAACCTGGAGAACATGGAGACATCGTCGGCCTGAACTCTTCGTCGGTAAAGCTGGAGCTTGCTCAGGAAGCTGGCTACCTTGTCTTGAGCTGAGAGGTTATTTACCACATTCCCTTGTAGTGAGAGGTAGGCCAGCATTAGACTGAATGTATGGTCCGTCATCTTCAAATGGATTTTTTGTTCTCTAGCTGTTCTCCCCCTTTCAAGAAACAAGGCGATTTCTTCTCTCAGTTCGAACACGCGTAGAAAGACTTCCCATGATAACCAGCAAAGTTCCGTATGGAACAGGAGTACACTGAATTCAGCCACAACTTCGTCACACAACATTTCGACAAATCTGGAGTTCGTAACACTGCCTCGGATGTGACTAACAATTTTAACAACCTCCGACATTGACGAGACCAGGGGAAGTGTTTTCACGGCCAAAGCGTACCGATGAATCATGCAGTGGGTGAATGTTGCGTGGGGAGCAATCTGCTTCACGAACGCTCGGAACTCATCGATGGCGCCCAATCAGTGCAAATGCTACCTAACTTCGACTACTCCAACTCCTTGTCAGCGCCCTGAAGACATTTGTTGGCAATTGACCCCCCCCCCCAAATAAATACAAGCTAAGAATTGTCAGAATATTAATTTTATTTATTTTGTCAAAAGTTTGAAGCATTCAGCCTTTCCGTATGTGCGCATACATTGATATTGTACACACACGCACTCACCCACCCAGCAACCAACACAAACAAATAATTAAAAGGACGTGTCGATGAGAAATAGCACCGCTTCTCCACTAGTAGTGTAAACATGCGCGTTCCATCGATATAGTTGTACAATTAAAAGATCGGTAACATTCGACAAATGTCGGGTTGCACTTTTTATTTATTTTATTGAATCATCAAAAATGTTAAATATTACTTGAACTTGGTTATTCTATGTACGACTTTGTGTACAATTGTGACATTTACAGTAACGTGTTAACATTGTTGAAGAACATTCATTAATACATGTTTTGTGTTTATTTTGTGACTTTCTTCAAATATACATTTCTAATATTATTATTTTAGTCTAAAAACAAATTGTTTTATTTTATCATATCAAATGCAGTAAAACATCTGGTTGAATCAGCTATTAATCAACACATTATATATGGCTAAAACCAGCTATTAATGGGTAGCCATATTGGATAACCTTAGGCTGACCTTGATTTAGGTGACCACCCGTTCTTGTTGCTTCTATGTGGACTGAACAACAAATGTGCCAATGGTGCTTTGGTCTCGCCTGTAACGGTTTTTGTCCTTAGGCTACTGAACAAATAGTAATGTTACCATGATTAGATTATCTAATTATACCTCATTCATATTTATAATTTTAATTATTAGCAAAGTGGAGATTTTTTTTACAGAAGCCATTTTAACTACTCCAACTTGTCTGAATGCCCAAAGTTTTTGTCTGTAACAAAGAGTCGCGAGGGAAATCAGGATTTATGTGAAAAGTTGGGATGCTGCTTTGATTAAAATATTTACAGTAATGCTGGATGTGCACTTTTGTGAGAAAAAACGTGCATAGAGTATAGGTCCGTTGGATATGTAGGATCTCGTAAAGGAGGAGGGGTGGGGGGCAAGCCTAGTCACCCTGCTACCGTGTAGTGGTGCATCGGAAAATACGGTAACTAATAAATAATTTAAGCCACGAGGGGCATGGCCCGATGCCCCCCCCCCATAGATACGTCACTGAAATTTGCGCTTGCAAGTTCAAAAAGAAAGAACTACTTACATTTTTAGTGTCATCAGTGAAAACTACCCTAATATGGAAAGTTGCACAGTTTATTCCGTTAAACTCGCCCCTTTTTAACAGACCACATTGAAGGTGACAATATTTCCACATTGACGTACCCCATACAATTTCTTTATTGAACTCTACTATTAAAGTGAAGCAAAAGTCATATTTTGGGGCTATGCACCTAAAAGAGAAAATACAGACTAACCGTGTGCAACTAAGTTCAAGAATATAATGCTAGTGGTTTACTCATAATGTGCTAAAAAAGTACGAGATTCTGGTCTTTTGAAAGGGTTGACATGTCGAACAGTGCGACGGATAAGCGCATGAACAATTCCATGATAATCGGGTAACCTACACTACGTGTGACATATTAAGTGAGACTGGCATACACGGAATAAATGCTATTTTTTCAGAAATAGGAATTGTTTAGTAAACAAAGGCATATCTAACAGTATGGCTTAGATGTTGTATGTTCAACAAGGTTTTCTTAGTAAACCACTGTTATGATTTTCTTAAACTGTAGTTGCAAATGGTTATAGTTTAGTAACTCTTATAGGTGCACAGACACAAAACCATGACTTTTATTTCCTTTTAAGTAGTAGGTAGTATCCGATAAGACAATTATTTGTATACTGATATTAATAGTATAATATAAAAGTGATTTTGACCACAATATTAATTACTACATTGCATTGTTAATACAATTAATGCCAGGTGTCTTTGGTATGTAGACTACAGCATGAGAAGTAAACGCACGATACAAACCTGTCAACAGGTATGGCTCAACAATGTGACCAAATGTTAGTTTAAGCAATAAATAATGTTCTGCAGCCGAAGCATGCAGAAACTTGACAATCTAGTGCAAGAAACTCTTGCTAAAGAAATAATAACAATATTGAGTCAGTCTGACATAAAAGTGTACACTATTCCGGGTGTGGTCGTAGTTTACAATGCAATATTCATCACACAGCGCACAGAAGCACCCGTGGAGCACAGTTGTCACATTTATAGAGTTTGTTCCCAGTATGGATTAGGACATGTGCCTTCAAGTCAATACTTTCTTAGAATTGTGCAGCACAGGTATCACATTTGTAGGGTTTCTCCCCAGTATGGATACGAATATGTCTCTTCAAATTAGTATTTGCTGAGAACTGTGCACCACAGGTATCATATTTGTAGGGTTTCTCCAGTATGGATACGAATATGTTTTTTCAAATTAGTATTTGTTGAGAACTGTGCACCACAGGTATCACATTTGTAGGGTTTCTCTCCTGTATGGATACGGATATGTGTCTTCAAATAAGCATTTGATGAGAACTGTGAATCACAGGTATCACATTTGTAGGGTTTCTCCCCAGTATGGATACGAATATGTAGCATCAAATTACCTTTTGTTAAGAACTGTGCACCACAGGTGTGACATGTGTAGGGTTTCTCCCCAGTGTGGATACGGATATGGGTCTTCAAATTACCATTTTCTGAGAATTGTGCACCACAAGTATCACATTTGTAGGGTTTCTCCCCAGTATGGATACGAATATGTCTCTTCAAATTAGTATTTGCTGAGAACTGTGCATCACAGGTATCACATTTGTAGGGTTTCTCTCCTGTATGGATACGGATATGTGTCTTCAAATGAGCATTTAATGAGAACTGTGCACCACAGGTATCACATTTGTAGGGTTTCTCTCCTGTATGGATACGGATATGTGTCTTCAAATGAGCATTTGATGAGAACTGTGCATCACAGGTATCACATTTGTAGGGTTTCTCCCCAGTGTGGATATGGACATGTTTCTTCAAATTACCACTTTCTGAGAATTGTGCACCACAAGTATCACATTTGTAGGGTTTCTCCCCAGTATGGATACGAATATGTCTCTTCAAATTAGTATTTGTTGAGAAATGTGCATCACAGGTATCACATTTGTAGGGTTTCTCCCCAGTGTGGATACGAACATGTGACTTCAAATTACCACTTATTGAGAATTGGGCACCACAGGTATCACATTTGTAGGGTTTCTTCTTAGAATGGATGCGCATACTTGTCTTCAAAGCACCATTATGTGTAAATTTTGCCCCACAGTTATCACCTTATCACAAAAATGTTTGATCACATGTTTGAGTGACTATAAATTACAATTATGAGAGAGATGCAAACTATATGCATCACATTTGAAGGTTTTACATGAATCTAAGTGTGTACATGTAACTTGAAGCCACCAGTTTGTAAGGTGACATATTTAAAGGATTTCTCATGAATGTGAATATTATCACACAGGTGACACAGACATGTTTTTGTTTGTCCGTAAGATAAAGATGAGGCCATTCAGTGTCATGGCTACGACAGTTGTTGTTGTCAACGTTCGTGAGTCTTCGATGCTTTGTCACTTCGTTGTAGGCACTTCTGACACAACGGCTGTCGACATTTGTCACCTGAAACAACATGATCATTATTAGACGTAAACAAAGTTAGTGACATTATCAGACATGGGTACAGTCCTTTGAAAGGAACTTGAAGGTACAAAGTTTGTTTATTTTTAATCATAACAAAAACTATATTTTTCAAATTTGGTGGCTCTAATGTGTTTTATGAAAAAATTTTATTAAAAAAAAATTTAACGGATCTGCTTATGACTATGGACCTGATATTTCGGCTAGACAATTCAAATTAAACATAATGGCGAACTTCCATTAAAAAATTGTGGTTTATTGAAACAGATTTGGGCAGTCAAAATTATACTTGTGATAGAATATATATAGCTTAAGCAATATTACATAATTTTACAATTTGGTGCTATTATATTTTAGAATCTTACTAAATTGTCACTACCTATTTACCCCACATGATTCAGCGTATGTCAATTATACACATTGGGTTAGATGAGCTTGTGTTGTCTGAACCCACTTTTGCATTTGTGTCTCCCATTAAGATTTTTATGTTTCTCCTTGATGTTTTATCTAGCACATTTTGAAGTCTATTGTAGAATTCTTCTTTTGCTTCTTCCTTTTTCATCGTTCGTTGGGACATAGCACTGGATCACGCTAACATTCCTACCAATTGGCTTGAATCTTACTGTAATGATTCTTGGTAATGCAGGGTGTGTGCGTGCGTGTGTGTGCATGATCTTCATCTTCATGTCCTGAGTATATTATGTGTTCTCCTGTAGCAAGTTTAGTTTGTCCGGCTCCGTTCCATCTGATCTCACTGAGACCCAGCACCTGTTTAATGTGCCCCTTTAGCTGCCTTCTCTGTTTGGTACATGGTCCGCACATTCCAGGTGCCTATTCTGGTGTTTCTTTTGGCAGTAAGCAGATAATCTATCGGTGGTCTGACTTCCCGAGGGCTTTCATCAGGTCACGTCATGTTGCACTCCAAGGAGGCATAATCTTGGGTTGTTCAATTAGTTGAATAGTTTATCCTTTCAGTTTCGTAACCAGCTTTATCCCTGGATGGGTGATTGGCCCAGTCAGTGGGGTTTTCTGTCAGGGTTGTCCTTACCTTAGGCCTTTTACTGTGTCTGTCCCCTTGTCGCAAGATTCGTGTACTACAGAGTCCACCACGAGAAGGTACAGAGGACTTGCTCAGGAAAGGTTGTGTGTCACATAATTGAGCCATTTAGACCCCAAAACTTGTACTAGTTGTAACCAATTCATTATGTTGACTCAAGTGAGACCATCTGCACTAGTATAGCATGGTACCAATTTGTAATTTGGCTACGATACACTGTGCCCTGGACAGGTGCTAATTCACCATCTTAACAAACAATGACCACTGTCAGCCACAACATGCCTTCTAATAATATTTATGATCTAAGGAACTACAAGCAGCTGTGGACACTACCTCAATTCAATGAGCCCAACATCAGCTCCAAGTTATCTACTTTGTTTAAGCCTGTAGTCTGTTTTCGAGCGTTCATTTGATTGTTGTGGTTATTTTGCTAACGTACTTCTAAAGTTGTTTAATGGCCATATTTCTGAGTTTACAGTCAAACAGGACAAAGTCGTTAAGGATTTAAAGTGATTGTGTTTTTCAGCATGTAACTGTTAGCACTGCTGACTGTTCTGATACAATATTTTTAAACTGACATTTATGTTGCTGTTTTAAGTCTACTGATGTTTTAAGTCAACCGGTATATATAATGTTCTGCCATTCTAAAATCACGTACAACGCTAAGACTCAGGTATACAACAAAATCCGATTTAGATAGTTTAAACTGAAATAAAAAATTATTTAAATAAAAAACAAAACAAAATTCATTTTAAAAAATCATGATTTTTTTAAACCCTGCCGACAACCATTCTCTAGAGCACCCTTCTCTGGAGCATCCATAATCCTCATAAAATTTAATGCACGCTGAAATGGCTTCTTCATGGCATTAATGTAGACTGAATAAATCAGAATAGCTTTTTAAATGTATTTTGACTGTTTTGAAATATTCAGTGACTGCACCAATCAAAAACAACAAAATGACTCCAATACCCTGAAAATCCACAAAATAGAGGGTGAACCCTTTTCTGTCATGAAATGATGGTCACGCCTGACTGCACGCACTGAAACACACTTGATAAGTGCAGATAACAAACCATTCGTACCAATATTATTGCACATAATAACATGTAATAAATATATGTAAAAAAAATGTATCCTTAGTCAGATGTGAGTAGCATACAAATATGAAAAAAATTTACACATTAAAATATCAGTTAAACTGTTTCATCAACTGATTTAGTCTATCGCAAATCTGGTTCATTGGTGTCCAAATACGTAGTGTATGAATAGTTCATGAAACATCCGCAGTCGATTTAATAAAAAAATTCCTGTTTTTGTTCAAATCATTGAAAGAATTTACTTCAGTCGTTAGATCTGGTAAGGATCAAAGTAGTGGATATCCAAAATGGTATAAACACTGTGTGGGCGTGACTTCCATCCTCTCTCCAATCATATGACAAAGTTAAAAAAATTCACCAAGGGGGAAAATTTATATTTTTAAGCATTTCAATTTTCACTTCAGTTAATGCTTGAACATGTGTTAATTAATTTAATAGTTTGCCTGATGACTTCACAAAAACTACATACAAAAGTTGCACAAACGAGCTAGTATGTTGCAATGGATACTAGGTAGGTTTGTTTTTTCGCAAAATTAATTTGAAATAAGACTAGCAAAATTTTTTAATTGATTAAGCACCTTTAAGAAATGATGAACTCTAGGTAATATAATTTGCAGTGACAAATTCGCATATTATCATCAAAACGTAATTGATTAAGCACCTCACAAATGTTACACCCATACTTACAAATACACATTTATTTAATTATACAGTTGCAACAATGAGATGACATTATAAACATATTGTGTAATAGAACTTACAGAAGTTAACCTAATAACTTAAATTTAAGTAATTGCATAATTAGTATATAAAAATATGTATTACACAATGTTGCTGCTCCCCTCGTTGTCTCCGTGTCCTGAAAGTACGTTTGAATCCTTCTCCTTCTGTCACTAATCCCGCTTCACTGTAATAGAGATTAACAAGCATATAAATACATCCCTAAATATACCAATTGCCATTGCCGATAAAATACCCAGTAATACAAATCTAAATACTAATTTTTACCTAGATAGTATATATATATATATATATATATATATATATATATATATATATAAATATATATATATATATATATATATATATATATATATATATATATATATATATATATATATATATATATACATATATATATATATATATACATATATATATATATATATATATATATATATATATATATATATATATATATATATATATATATATATATATATATATATATATATACATATAATTATACACATCGTGTAGCATATGTATGCATACACACATAACTAGAGACACATCAAACCTGGGTCCGAGCACATTTTCATGAGTACAATATTATTATATACACATATAATTAACATACCAAAAATCACTAAATGACACGATTTATATCAGAGGAATTGTTGAATGTTTAGCTATGTTGAGCGTAATGTTCCTTTTGGAGATGGCTGACTCTACACACAGATACATTTCTGCATGCTTTAGACTAATGGCAATAGTATGAGTGGTCAAGGCGAGGAAGCCTGTCTCATAAAATTACAATATTATTTTATAGAAACTTTTAATGGTCAAGAGACTCCCATTACATTTCTGCTTGCTCTAGACTAGTAGTAAAAGTAGTAGAAGCTGAGGCGAAGGAGACCATCTGATAAAATTACAACATTACTTTACTGTAAACATTTAAATAATTAATTGCATTCGCCTGTTAATAAACTACACCAGTACCAGTATATAGGGGCGGAGGATGAGGCCCTTCTGAGCCAATTTAGAACATTATAAAATGTAATAAACAGGGCAGTAAACATGTACTTTTGATACACCAATTAAATTACTGCATGCTCTAGACTGGTAGTAAAATTACTAGTAGCTGAGATGAAGGAGATCGTCTTATACAATTGCAATATTATTTTATATTAAGCACTAAAATAATTAATTGCACTTGCATGTTAGACAACTACACCAGTACTGGAATGAAGGGGACGAGGCCCTTGAAAACGTCCGTTCTCTGAGCCAATTTGGAACATTATAAAAAGTAATAAACAGGGGAGTAAACATGTTTTAACAACCATATGCAGTCTTATATGTATAACACTAAAGTTACTTGACAATTGCCATGCATCAATATAAAATAATGTTTTATGATGAAAATTGTAACACCACGTGATATAATCAATCATAATTTGGAGCATATTTCTTCTGCTTCTTGATGCCAATGTGCAGATTGTATGTCACTAAATACACACGTGAAATGGTTAGTCACTTAGTGCGTGTGTTTTAAATCTTAAGTTCTTCAGAATCTGATACTTATAATTATAATAACAATAATGTTTTATTAGTAGCGGAAGGGCCGTTTTGACGCATTAGTTTTTTATGAAGGCCTAGTTTTACTGGCATTAACGCCCTGGCCCTTGGGCCTGGAGCGCCGCCTCTACGTAGTTAGATGACAACGATGTCTATTCTTGACTATCAAATATTATCGTCTTGACTAGGCACTTCAAACAAAATGAGATATCATGGTAGAACATTGGCAATTGATTTAAATGAAAGGTGACATGTAAAGGAACCAAAAACTGTTTATTTTATCAATATATCTTTGTTAGATCCAAAGATATTACGATTTTAATGCGGTTAAAATCCGAAAAATTTGTGTATCTTGTATACAGGCAAAAGGCTCTTATTTTTGTGTTATTTTTCAATAAATGTATGGTTAAAATGGCATAACGTTTTTGTTTGTATATATATTTTAATAATTTCTTCAGGAGTTGCAAGCACATTAATTAGGGTCATAAATATACATAGTCCAGTCATGTATCATTAATAGTAACTCAGTTAATGCAATTAATAAGTCAATATTGGCTAATCAGTGCATGAATTCAACTGACTGACACATTTTTATAAAATGCAGTAACTTCCATGATTGTGAAGATATTTGTATAACTTGTTCACGGTTTACAAACTCATTAACAAGGGTCATACATATACATCACACACTCATTTCATAACTCATTTGATGCAATTAAGATGTCAACATTGGCTAATTAATGCGCAACCTCAACAGGCCAACACCTTTTAATAAAAGGCCATAACTTTCATGATTATGAAGATATTTGCATAATTTGTTCAGGGTTTACAAACTCATTAAACAGGGTCATAAAATATACATAACTCAATTGATGCAATTAATAAGTCAATATTGGCTAATTAATGCGCAAACGCAACAGGTCAACACTTTTTTTTATAAAAGGCCATAACTTCCGTCATTATGAAGATATTTTGTATAATTTCAAAACGCATTAAGTAGGGTCATAGATATACATTAGTCATCATTAATAGTAACTCAATTAATAAGTCAACAATGGCTAATTAGCATGCTATTTCATCAGACCAATACATTTCAATAAAAAGCCATAACTTCCATGATTATGAAGATATTTGTATAACTTTTGGGCAGAGCCTGTGCTTTCATTCCCTGCCAAATATGTATACGCACGAACACACACACGAAGAACACCGAAATAATTTTGCATATTGACAATGGTGAAATAATTGTTTGAGAAATATATACTATTTGGTGGTTCCTAATAATTATAGAGTACTAAATGTTTTTTGTGAAGAAAAACAATGCCATTGCATAAATATTACACAATTTATTACATATTTCAGTCACTGCTTCATAAAATAATGTTGACTCTACGTTGTGCAATTCAATATGATGTAATTTAAAAAAATTTTTTTAACAGTATTTCACTGTTGAATCCGACATTTCTTGTGTTGAACGGACAACCGCTGCAAGATTCTACTTTATTACATCTAGGAGCCATATGTGTTATATATATATATATATATATATATATATATATATATATATATATATATATATATATACATATATATATTATATATATATATATATATATATATATATATATATATATATATATATATATATATATATATATATATATATATATATATATATATATATACTAAGTGTTTTGCATTCTACGTGAAGCCGCTGCACAGCTGGTCTAATTATCTTGATTCTGCATGTAAATATTGTTAATTTGTTTTTTATACCGTCATCCCCCATTAAGTTAATTGTGAAAATTCACATAATAATTTTAGGTCAGAAAACAAAATCTTGAAATTTGGTCTTGAGAGGTGTATCTATATTCAGCAGTTTTGTCCACCGGCACTGGTAGCTTATCACAAAACGTCTTGTTGTAATTCAATAATTAATTGTAACTGTTTTACAAGTATTTGAACTAAAAAATGACTTAACAATTAGTTTCCACTGAATGAATAAAACAATTAATAACAATCAGTTTGCAATCAATGAATAAAATAATTAATTGTTCTTGTAATTGAGAATATAAATCTCTTGCGCAGTGTTTTTACGAATTTTTTAAATCATTAAAAATTTGCAGTTTTTTATTCTTGTATTTTTCTAGGTTTTATCCAAGGCCCACACAACATAAACATTAATATAATATCATGTAAAACAGATGGTATTGGCTTTGTAGTGAATAAAATTCAGAGAAATGTAAACAAGCCATAATTTCGTTCTGGAGACTCGTTCTCAGTGTCACAGATCCGTAAAACTTCACAATTTTGGGCCTGTATTATTAGCCGGAACGAGGCCGGAACGAGCCCGGAACGAGATTGAAATGTTAAATGCGTGGATTACGTGATCTGTATAATGATTTCACTGGAATGTGTAGTTAGATAGCGTAATAATGCAACTTTTCACCAAGTGGGAAATAATTACACGTACATTAAAATATGTTTTGGGCTCCCGGAACGATGACTTATTGACGATCGGCGGCCATGTTTTGGCTGTTCCGTCTATTGAACATCACCACTGACATTAGTGGGTTACTCATCGTGATCTCGGCCTGCATGTAATGGTTGCTCCGTTGGGGGAGGGTTGATTGATAGTATGGGTGTGTGTGGTCATCAAGTGGACACCCTAGTGATTTCATAGTAAAGTACTATTGCAATAACTTTTACATTCACACCCCTATTCGTTCCGGCCTTGTTCCGGCTCGTTCCGCCTAATATACAGGCCCTGATAGCCACAATTTTGCGGTTGACTAAAACCACATTTCGCGTTCGCGCGGAAACAAGATATTTCCCCCACATACTAACTTCGACCTATAGAAGGCAACCACAACATTGAAATATTCTGAGGAATTCGATGAAGTTGTGCTAATTGCACTTGAAATACACATATGAAGTCTAACTTACATTTTGTAAGCTTTATTTTGGTCCAATTTCGATAAGAAAAACACGACACGAAAGTTAACTTATCGCTTTCAAAGGTGCCATCAAAGCTGACGAAAATGAATGGAAACAGCCGATAAAACAAGCGGCGAAACAAAACGTTAACGAGATTCCAGTAATCGTAACGGCGTTAAATCGTGAACGGATTTTCGTGCGCACGGAACGACCGAGGCAGCGCATTTTGTTGAAGTGCCTATCTTGACTATACTTTAGGCTAGGCCTAGGCCCGGGCTAGGCGTAGGCGACACACATTTCGATATTTCACATCAACCTAATGCCACGACGAACAACCGAACCGTCTATATTGACTAATAATAACAAATTACATGAACACGAGACAGCATGTTGGTTTTGTTAAAGCGAAAAGTTGCTAATGAAAACTTCCTATAACAGACTTATATTATCGCTCAGAGTTACAGCCCGATCACTGGAACAGTGGTTGGTATAAGCACAAAGAATGTACATAAACAACGGTAGAAGCCTAAGGATTTCGTACACCATCATGCCCTTAATACACTAAAAAGTATAGTATTCATAACACTGGACATTGCTGGAATACTATTAGGAGTATACTACCAACTTACACATTTTTTGGGATATAGAACGATCATATGCTGCCACATAGTGAGTAGTTATTAGTAACATTTCGTTAAAATAGGTGCCTCCACCTATCGATTATCATAGTTTTCTTGATCCTTTGGCACGCACGCACGGTCCGAGCGAAGGCGTTACTGTAGGTCAGCGATATTTAGCCTTTTTGGCACTTTTACCCCCTGAGCTTAACCACAAAGCTCTAATTACCCCTCACGGTTTTAAGTAGAAAATAAAAAAGAAACGGGGAAATAAACAACATTTAAATTTGTTTATTCCAGTACTGTTTTATTCTCGTCATGTTAGATTGAGACAAACGAAGAAGAAAATAATTATTTCTAGGCGTCACTATGCGTCGCTATCTTAGTCATACGCTACATATGCAAGTGTCAGTGTGACGGTTGGAATTGCTTCTTGACCAGCTGTGAGATGCGAGGCTTTGTCACAGCTAGAGCACATCGCAGGTTATGGGCGAGATCCAACCTATTCATTGCCTTGGTTTTCATCGTGGCCATTGTTGAAAAGCCAGCATCACAGTGATATGTGGTGGCAAATAGGATGAGGACTTTCGGGGCAGCTGTCTGAGAGAACGGGATATCCCGTACCAGCTTTATGACAAAAGGTAGCCAGGTCAGAATCTTGAAAGTCTGTTTTCAACGTGTTGTCTTCTCGCAAGCCAAATGACTCTGCTGTCGCCATGACATCAACACCTTTGATCACTCCTGCTTTCGCGGAGAAAAGGTCTCACAATCCATGTATTCTTTTCACGACGATCCAGATCGGCGAAGTATCCAATGATGGCTCTTCTGTAGAATGTAAATGCTGCATGATATCACCAGCGAAAGGACCTTTCTCCTCTGTCCCCTCAAGCAGCGTTGTCATTTGGGAGAACATGGAGACATCGTCGGCCTGAACTCTTCGTTGGTAAAGCTGGAGCTTGGTCAGGAAGCTGGCTACCTTGTCTTGAGCTGAGAGGATATTTACCACATTCCCTTGTAGTGAGAGGTAGGCCAGCATTAGAATGAATGTATGGTCCGTCATCTTCACATGGAATTTTTGTTCTTTGGCTGTTCTCCTCCTTCCAAGAAACAAGGCGATTTCTTCTCTCAGTTCGAACACGCGTAGAAAAACTTTCCCCGTGATAACCAGCAAAGCTCCGTATGGAACAGGAGTACACTGAATTTGACCCCAACTTCCTCACACAACATTTTGACAAATCTGGAGTTCGTAGCGTTGCCTCGCATGTGACTAACAATTTTAGCAACATCCGAAAAGACATTGACGAGACAAGGGGAAGTTCGTGTACCGAACATGTACAAGCAACTGTTAACAAGAGGCAACATCCGTCGATTCAGCCAACTGAAGCGCGAATTAGGGGCTTGCTTTCACTTCTGCAACTACAGTGTAGCAGTTCCGAAATGCCCTCGCTCATCTATGTGATTCGGCTTCGCACAGTTGTGTACGAAACGGACCTGGCGCCGAGTACATTTTCGTGAGTAAAGTACGAGTACGAATGCATTGTTGATGGCTGAGTATGAATATGAGTGCGACTACATTGCTCAAGGCTGAGTACGAGTACGAGTACATCTTGTGTGAAATTATAGTAACTCAGTATAGTGATAGTAACGTATTTTAAAAATAAGCATTGTGAATATTAATTCATATAATTCAGGATGAGTTGATTATGCAACGTCAGTTGCATTTTGGGGACCAAACTGGGGGTTGCATTCCATTCAAAGGTGCGATTCGCGTTCAAATGCGAACGTTTATGGTATGCATTCAAGTATGGGTTAACATGTATTTAAATTGAAAATACTTTTCAAAATACATTTTATAGCACAACATCATAACAAAAGAATCAATGAACACTGTTAGGCATGTTGTGGCTGGCAGTGACCACAAGTCCACAACTAATGTTTGCTAAGAGGGTAGATTAGCACCTGCCAATATCCAGGGCTCAATATTTCATTTGTACTTTAACCACACTACAATTTGGCACCAGACAATACTAGTGCAGGCTGTCTGACCTGAGTCACCAATCTTCTTCTTCGGAAGACTCAGCTAGCAGTACTTTACTTAGCACTATCACTTGTGTGAGCAACAAAGGCGATGACTAACTGATGAATGACCATTTCACTAGGGGCTTATTGGACTTCCTGGCTTAATTAAACAAACACAAGGGTTATTGCCTGGTCTCGTAACTATGGATATGAACTTGGGGTTTCTGATTGGGAAAAGAACCAAAACATGTTGCCTCTTGAAGCGAAGCCTTTGTGGCTTTAATGCATTCAATGTGCAGAAAAGTGATCCACGGTGTGAAAACTCATCAATACCAATTAAAAATGAAACCACATCTACTAAATGTAACAATAATAATTACTGTTGTGCTTCATGTTCTCCGCATTAAGTACTTTACTGCAAAGAACGCATTGAGGCTTTTCAGTGGACTTGTCAACAATGCTTGTAAATTCTCATCGCAAAAACGCTTCCTTGTATGCCCGTTTCTTTCCTGGAGCCGTGATTCACGCATCTGGGAAAACAAATAAGTGACAAATTAGTTTCTAACAATTACAAAAACGTAACAAAATAATTAACTTTGAAAAGAATGTAACGCGTCAATAGTGCCAGTCAGAATATAAGTACACTAGTAAAATATTGTAAAGTTCTTCTCACACACGAGCGCAAATCATTCCACAAAATAATGACATAATCAAGTGTAATGTGTTTCTGTCTTAAGCCATACGAATTGCCAGTAACGGTATGCATGTACATTTGCGTGTACATTTTGCATATATTTTGTTGTTTTGAAAATATATTAAATATATGTATGTGCGTGCATCGGAATATTAAATTGTAATATTCCAATACGCGCACGCGCATACAATCATTGGCTATTCGTATTTTCAGTTAAATACTAGCGACGCCATACGGCGTTTTTGTGAAGTTCATTCTATATAATAATGACGTCGCCATGGCATATGCGTCAATGTTACGGCAGCTGCGGTGATAATCGTAGGAGATGGCGATATTTTGTAGATTTCGATCGTTATATAGGGAAATGTCATTATTGGTACTCGCGAAATGACTATGCGTATGACTAGATCAAAAAGTGACTAATCAGAAAGAGTGGAATATTGATTAGAATAAGAATTACTTTTACACATATATAGTTACCGATACAGTTTTCTACCCACGCCAGTTTTCGATCCATTGAAATCTCGCTTGACATCGCGTTAGAGACGTTACAGCACCTGTTTACGACAATAACCATACAGAGTCTTGTCCGAGCAAAATATATTTTATAATATGACATGTGACACGTTTATGATATACATACCTTGATAAAAAAACTGACTTTGCATGCTTACCAGACATTATTATTGAGCGTCTGCTGACGCATGTCTCGTTCTTGGCCACGTGACAATAATAGCCCTTTTTGTGGTAGATGTATGGCAAGCTAGTCGTGTCATAAAAGTAGGAATAATAAAAAAAATTAAATATACGAGAAAAAATGTACTACATTAACATTATATATTCAATGCAAATATCTGTGTATGTGTTTTATAAAGCGCTATGTCAAACCTGGTTGATAAAAAGGTTGACATAATTGGAACAAAGTGGTAAAATTAAAAACGATTGTCTGTACGGCTTGCCATAAATATAAGTCGAATTCCGCCGGTTTCCTCGACTAGCGCGACATGGTTCAGACGTTCAATATTCGTAAGTTTTTCACTCAAAACAACTGTTTTTGAATACTTTGTTTGCATTGAATAAATGAAGTAGCTTTTGCTGATTTGGTATATCGATCTCTTACACAAACTATTTCTTCAGATTTTTTTTAAACGGCATATTCTATTAAGTAGGTCGAAAACTACATCGACCAGTATACTATAGACATATATTAAGAAACCGTTTAACAGAGGCAGTATTTTCCTCGGACTCTTATAGACGCATATTCAGCGAGTGGTAAAAGGGGTTTGTTTGCAGGTCGTGAATTAAACTGGTGTATCAAAACTACCGTTTAAATTGTTGAATATTTATTGTAGTATTGTTTATAAATAGTATACACGTGTTGCATATCATGTTTATTCAAGTATCTCTGTATAATCGACATGTGCTCCGCGACCTCCCGCCTTCTCGTTCTCCCAGCCAACACTACGTTTGTTATAACACAACCCATAAGGTGGCGCCACTACATCTCTAGATCACCACGTCTTCCTTTTTATACCAACACGTTACAGTGTATGTTGAACAACCCCGAAGTTGTTCGTAAGATGAGCTTTTGCCTAATGCACGCATAATATGACAATGAATATACAAATGTCTCAATGTTCATCCAAATTCTTTTTATCACAAATCATCAGTCACAACTTTACAGTTCCTGAATAAACCGTGATGGGGGTTTCGTAGCACGTTTTGAGACCCTTAAACCTGACTGCTCATTTGTCATAGGCTGGGGTCCTGTCTGACCTTCGTTACGACTGTTAACTTGCACACTCGTTACATAAGAAGCGTCAATTGCTGTGCCTAAGTCAGCCTGAAGAGGATGGTTAGTGTTATTCAGCCGTATGTTATGTCGATTTCTTCTGAGCATGATATCTGAATCTGTCTCAACCTGGTAAGACCGTGGTGTAACTTCTTGTATCACTGTTCCTTCCTGGGACCACAGTCCATCATTGTAATTGTGCAGTCTCACTCTGTCACCCGCTTTAAGTGGTGGTAATGCCCGAGTTCCTTTGTTGTAGTACTTGCATTGTATTTCTTTCTGTTTCTGCTTCTTTTGTACCACCTCTTCTGAGTTTTGTGGCGTTAGTAAGTCTTTGTTTATTTGGCAAGTTTGACCAAAGGTTCCGGTTCATCAATAATTCTGCTGGATACTTGTCAATCTGTAGAGGTGGCGTCCGATATATCAAGTTCTTCGTGAAGTCCTCTCCGCTATCCTGCGATTTCTTCAGGAGATTTTTTTACAATTTTAACAGAACTTTCAGCTAGACTATTTGCCTTCGGGTAGTGCGGGCTTGAGGTACTGCGCACAAATTCCCAGTTCTTGGCAAACTCTGCACTTGCATACTGCGGCCCGTTGTCACTAAACAGTTCACCAGGAATGCCATGTCGTGCAAATATGTCTTTCAGACAAGCTATGACTGATCTGCTGTTCACTGCAATCAAACATTTCACCTCAAAGACGTTTGAGAAATAGTCCGTCACCACAATGTAGTTCTTGCCATCCCATGTGAATAAATCATTTCCCACCTTTTGCCGCGCCCTACTTGGCGACTCATGTGGAATCAGTGGTTCTGCCTGGTGCTGTGGTTTGTATTTCAGGCAGGTTCTGCACTGACTCACCAATTCTGTGATATCTGCATTAATACGTGGCCAATACACAACTTCACGAGCACGTTTCTTGCATTGTGTCCATTCCCAGATGTCCTTGATACATCTTCTCAAGTATGAGCTTTCTCATGCTTGTGGGAATCACAATCTTACTTCCCTTGTATATGATACCGTCGATCACAGACATTTCTTCTCGGCTGTTCCAATACTCGTGGACACTCATGTAACAGGCATCCTTTGTTGGAGGCCACCCTTTTTTGATCACGTCGATGAGAGACTTCAGACTCTTCTGTCTCACATCGGATTTGGTCCGTTTTGTCACTAGAGACGGGCATGTTTGATGTCACCATGTTGATATAAATGTGTACATCTCCTTCTATAGAAGACTGGACCTCGTTGGGATATGTCACCCTGGACAATGCATCAGCTGTGTGCATGAATTTACCTGGTGTGTACATTCAGTGTGTATTTCTAGAGTCTGATCATAAGTCTTTGTATTCTCAATGGGCAGTCATTCAGGGACTTGTGAAATAAATTCACAAGTGGTTTATGATCAGTCTCAACGATCACTGTTTGTCAATATATCTACTGACGGAACCGCTCACACGCAAACGTGATACTGAGAAGTTCCTTTTCAATTTGCGCATATCTTGTTTCAACACTTGTCATCGCTCTGGATGCATATTCTACTGGCTGCCATTCTCCATCGTGCTGTTGCTGAATCACTGCACCAAGACCACAATGAGAAGCACAGATTGAGATGAGATTTTCACAGTCTTCAATGGATCATAGAATTTCAGCAGTGGCTGAGTTGACAACAACGTTTTTAGATCTTGCCATGCCCGCTCTTGCTCTGGTCCCCATTGCCACTCAACAGTCTTATCAAGCTGAATTCGAAGTTTCCCTATCTTCGTCGACAGGTTGTAGACGAACATTCCAAGGTAGTTGACCATTCCGAGAAATCTCTGCACTTCAACCTTGCTACATGGCCTGGGCATGTTCACTATGGCAGAAACGTTTCGCTCATCTGGTTGGACCCCACGTTCCGTCAAAACATCACCAATGAACACAAGCTTTTTCACACCTAACTCACACTTGCCTCGGTTGAGCTTTAGATTGGCCTGTCTTTTGGTTTCCAACCCCACACGCCGTCGCTCGTCATGCTTAACCTTTGTACTCCCCCACACTATGATATCGTCCGTCGTAGTATCGACACCATCAATATGCTCAAACAACATGTGTACCTTCTTGTGATATACTTCTAGAGCTCATGACATTTCAAATGAAGCCTGAGATACTTGTATCTACCAAATGGAGTGTTAAAGTTCCACCTGCCAATAGCCAGACGACGCATCTAACTTACTGAAGTATTTCGCATCGCTAAACTGAGCCATTATCTCCTCACGTGTTGGCAACTTATAATGTTCACGTCTAATTGCTCGATTTAGGTCACGTGTGTGGAGACATACCCTGAGATCACCGTTTTTCTTTTCAACCAAAACTAGTGAACTAACCCAATCGGTTGGCGTCTCTACCCTTTCAATAACCTCCAGCCTTTCCATCCTTTCTAGCTCATCCTTGAGTTTGCATTTTAGCGCAAATGGTACTTTTCTTGCTGTGTGTATAACCGGTGTGACATTTTCATCAACTATCCTTCAAAACACCCTAACCCTTGGAACACTTCCTTATATTCATCTAACAAGTCTGAATAATCTATCTCAACTGTTTCATCATCTATCACATAGACTCTTTTAACGAGCCCTAGTCTCTCACATGTTTCAACTCCCAGCATTGCTGGTTTCTTACCAGGTACCACAACAAATGACACATTTACAAACTTTCTTTTGTGGGACACTTTCCCAACACAACGACCCATAATCGGAATATCTCCAACATCATGACCTTTCAAAGAAACTTATGGACTTTAGGTATATGATTGAAATGCTTTAGGTCATTTTGAGACAGTACATTTGCCTGTATCAAGCTTACAGGCTGCTGCTTCGTCCACTTGTCGACTGTATTCACCAATGTCCCCTCAAGAGCAATGTGTAGCTCCTGTGCTTGTGTCTTCACTATTTCTGATGCTTTGCAGATCTGGATAGCTTTATCCAAAATTAGACATACAATTCGCAACAGTTTCTCCCACACTGCATTGTCATTTACCCCTCACACCAACTGGGTAAGTATCAGCGAATTTTCTAGTGGAGACAACTCACATGACCTCATTTTTTATTTCAGTTCAGTAACAAACCGATAAATTGTTTCCCCTAGTTTTTGGTGATAGGTAAACAATTTATGTCTTTCAAATGTTAAGTTCTTCTTAGGCGTGCAGAAATCTTCAAACTTGTTCAACACATGTTTCAATACCATCGACTGGTTAACAATCACGTGATCTTGGTCATCTTTTATGTCCCATGAGAACGTGTTGTACAGTTATAATGCCTCTTCCCCAATGACATGTAGCAGTATGGATGTCTTTACTCTCTCCGGTTTCTCTGCTGCACCTGTCGCCTCGAAATAAATTTGTAATTTCTGTCTGAATTTAGCCCAGTTGTCAGAAACATTCCCTGTGAGCTGCAACCCGGGTTGTGGGGGTAACTTATCCATACTTCACTGCGCGGATCAGGACAACACCCGTTACAATTCAATATGGCCCACACTTCAGCCACTTGTCTGTGACGCTACTATCACTTATTATCGCCCATTGGTTGTGCGCGATTTCACCAACTCAGTTCTTCCAGTGACAATACTTCAACATTCTAACCAATTTCAATACCTGGTGAGCATTGAATATCTCGTGTTTTTCTGACACCATGTAGTATTGTTTACAAACAGTATACACGTCTTGCATATCATGTTTTTTCAAGTGTCTCTGCATAATCTACATTGCATGACATGTGCTCGGCTACCTCCCGCTCCAACACTACGTTTGTTATAACACAACCCATAACGTGGCGCCACTACATCTCTAGATCACCACATCTTCCTTTTCATACCAACAAGTTACAGTGTCTGTTGAACATCCCCGAAGTTCATGAGTTCATTGTTTTGTTTACACAGTGTTCTCCCTATTCGCTAGATGGCAGGCATATTTTTGTCTCATGCGTGCCTAGTAGAAAAGACAGTTAGCAAATACATTATTGTCAATGTTAAATTAAATCCTAAATAATCCATCCTAAAGTGTTCTTTTGAACACAAAAACAGCCTTATTCAAGGCTAGCAATCAAATTAAGATTAACTTATGTGATGGCTCCGTGGAAACGGCAGGTAACGTCCACCAGGCATTTAACATGCGGCAGTTGCAGCAACTGGGTGGACTTCGTCAAGTCCGGGTGTGAGAAGTTCGGTCTGAGCTGAGGTTCAGGCAGATATTATTAGTTTTGAGGATGAAGGAACTAGATGAAGGAACTAGAGGGGGAGTTAGAACAGTTGAGGCTGCTCGTTTTGGCAATGGTGGGAACTGAACAGGTGGGTTGTGCCAGTGGTTCCGGTGGGGGAACAGTAGATGATAAAGTGGGGAAAGACGATGAGAGAGATGCTAGGGAGAACTCACTTCAGCCTGGGAGGAGGCTAAGAGGAGGTAAGGTGACAACGTTTTCCCAGTAAAACATTGGCGCATTTTTCTTATTTGTTGTTGCTAATGGTTATATTTTAGTAACTCATAGGTGCACAGACCCAAAACCGTGGCTTTTATTTCCCTTTACGTAGTAGGTAGTGTCATACAAGACAATCATTTGTATAATATAAATGTGATTTTGACCACACTATTAAATACTACATCGCAATGTTAATATTATGAATAATGCCAAGAAATCAGTAATGCCAATACTAGTAAGACAGCTTCAGGTGTCTTTGTTAAATAGACTACAGCACGATAAGTAAACACACGATACAAACCTGTGAACAGGTATGGCTACACACACGCACGCACGCACGCACGCACGCACGCACGCACGCACACAAACACACACACACATATATATAATTATATATATATATATATGTATGTATATATATATATATATTTATATAAATAAAAATATATGTATATATATATATATATATATATATAATATATGTATATATATATATATTTATATAAATAAATATATATATATATATATGTATATATATATATGTATATATATATATATATATATATATATATTTATATATATATATATATGTATGTGTATATGTATATGTATGTGTGTGTGCACGCACGCACGCACACACACACACACACACACACACACACACACACACACACACACACACACACACACACACATACCGTAAAACCTGACTTAGCGGACACGTGTCCTTGTCAAGGTGCATTGACAATCATATGAATCCAGGTGTCACATATGTATTCTGTGTTATATCATATGTATAATTGGATCATACGTAGTATCAAAAATGTGCTCCAAATAAGGCGAGCCTCTTGCCTAAGCCAACGTCACCGCCAGCTGTGTAAACTTTCACCCCTTGGCCTTGGCTGCGCTTGAACAGCAAAGCCATTTTAGTTCACCTTTCCTTAACCATAACTTTGTTTTGTTGTGACAAAGCCCTCGAAAGCCAAGCTCCAACCAAAGCGAATGAACAGTTAGAATAGTTGGCAATGTCACTATCCGTCCTCCCACAGCAGTGGACCGTGCAATTACTATACTTGGCGGTTTAATATTTTATTCGTTGAGGGATCAAAGAAATGGTGATTGCATGGAACGGATCATCGTTTCATTTACTGTGATTTAGTGCCGTTTCACGACAATACGAACTAGCGACCATAGCGAATTATAATGGTTTCATCTAGACGACCTAGTGAGTGTCCACTTAAAAGTGCCCCAAATAGGACAAGAGGCCACTAGTACACACAAACTAGTAATAAAATGTCTGGAAAACATTTCTGAAGCTAGTTATAAATGGGTGTGTTTAAATGCAAGGAGCATAATAAATAAGAAAAACTTGACTCTGGCGGGGGGGTATTTTATATATCAAAGAATACATTCAGGCTTACGAAATAAAATTAGAAAGGGAAGCAGATTGTCATGAAGCTGTATGGTGCAATATAGTTACAAGAAATTTAACATTAACTGTTGGATTAGTTTGCCAAAGTCCAAACATAAATGATGATGATAATACAAATATACAAACTGATATAAAGGAAGTGAGTAAAGGGGAATGCGTCGTAATGGGAGATTTTAACCAAGGACGCATACAATGGAAATCTCTGGAGATTACAGGTGGTGAGGACCAAAAGTTTCTACTTTTAATTCAGGATAACTTGTTTACTCCGCATGTACTAGAACCATCCAAGGGGGAGAATATATTATACTTACTTTTGTCTTCAAAAAATTTATAAATGGACAATATCAAAATACATGAGCCATTGCGTAACAGTGAACATAATCAAATGCATTTTGACATCAAACTAAAATCAGAAAGTACACATAAAAATACAAGATAAACTTCCACAAAGGTAAATATAATGATATTACAAAACACTTAGCAAAGCTAAATTGGAACAAGCTGATGAACAACAACGCAATTGAATGTTGGAACATTCTAAAATATGAAATTGAGAGTATCATTGAATAATTTGTTCTCTGTAAGAAAAAGGAAAGCAGTCTAGAAAGAAACACTTGTCAAAGGAGGCTTTTAGAAAAAATAACATACAAGCAAATGTGGAGGGTTTATAGGCACACCAAATGGATGAATACTACACAAATTACAGACAGACACCTAATGCAGCTACGACTGAAATTAGAGAATGTAAAATAAGCTATGAGCAAAAATTAGCATGGAACATAAAACAAATACAGCAAGAGTTTTTATGAATATGTCAGGAGTAAACAAAACGTACGAGACACAGTGGGACCACTAGAAGACAGTACTGAAAATATAATATCACAAGGTTATATAATGGCGGAAGACCTAAGTGGATACTTCAGTTATGTACCTGAGAGGATATTAATTCAATACATTGTCTAGATAGTAAATTTCAGGATGCCAAATCGGACTATTTATGGCAGTTAATTGTAACGCCATCAATGGTAGCTAAGAAAAAGGCAATGAAGGAAAATAAATCACCCGAAGTGCACGGAATTCCTCCAAAACTACTAATGGAAATGGTAGAACAAATTAATGTACCACTTGCAAGAATGTTTAAATTGTTATTAAAAGAGAGAGTGGTTCCTTTTGAATGGAAAAAAGCAAACATCATACCATCATATACAAAGGGTTCCATAAATTACATACGAGTGAGTTTAACATCAGTGATTTGTAAATTATTAGAAAGGTTAATTAAATACCATATGGTGGAATTCTTTATTAGGCATAAATTAGTAAACCCATCTTAACATGGATTCCTAAAAGCGAGGTCATGCTTAACAAATATGCTGTTTCTAGAGGTCGTGCGCCACGAGGAAGTCGGCGAGGGCTATACCGTTGATGTTCCATTTGCCGCGCGAATGTTGTCCCATAAAATCTTCGTCGAATTTCCTGTATCCGATCTTGCTGTTAAAATCACCAGAATAGTGCGCTTGAAGAGTACCGCGATGTGAGACATGCAAGTTCGGCGAAGAACTATGTCGATGTGTAGTCGGTCGAAGTCTTTGCTTAGCTGGCCTTGTTTTGTTGTTGACGAAAGTCCACGAACGTTAAGTGTGCCGATGGCGAAACGCGTTGAAGTTGTTGAGCCATTGTTAATGTGTCAGATCGATAGTGACGGCAAAGTCATAAAATATAAACAAGAAATGTATTGGCTAGACTGTCCACCGGGTGGCGCCTCTGAACATGTTGGCGCGTATACACTAGTGCTCTGCGCGGGCCGGGCTTTGGGTCCAAGCCCGGTACAGCTTGGGCCGGGCCTAGTGTGAGCGGGCCGGGCCGGGCCGGGCCGGGCCTGGACATAATAAAAATATTCATACAAAACACCGATTATTACTTTATTTTTTAATAAAAACTTATTATAAATTGTAATTCCGGTTAATGAATGCTTAAAATTATTTGCAAATTGAGACCTTGCATGGAATCTAATGGCCCCATAAGTTCACTTGGCTGGAAGTAGCCAGCCCCAAATGTTTACTTTAGAAATATTTGCAGAGGCAATCAAGCCATGATTAACCATCAACTTATCATCCTTTGATCCTACCAGTGGACATTCTATTGTCTAGGTCAGGGGCCGGCGACCTTTTTGAGTGGAGGGCCAAATTGGTGAATTGGACTTTGTCAGCGGGCCACACATATATTATTGTTGATATTGGCAATGAATAGACTATCGTTAGCCTCGTAGCAACTAGGACATTATTTAATGGTGGGTATCTGAATATAGCTATTCTAGCTCCTATTGACCTATTCATTTATGTTCACATACAATACGTCATACATATTATCGCCTCGTACGAACATGATTTATTATTATCAAACACCAACATCTGATGGTGAACAACAATTGAACGTCCTATTAACAACACAGTGTTCAAGTGTTCATAGTCCGTCTTCTTGGCACTCAACTGACACCATCTTGCCTAGTGTGACACCTGGTGCTGTTGCTGCGCCACCAAGCGCCCCACGTCTGGCTGCAGACTTGTTCCAGCGAGTCTCAGTGCGTCGTCTAAGTGACCGTCAGTTAGCTGCGTTCTCGTCTTGCATTTAACGAAATTCATCTTCGAGAACAGCTGCTCACATAGTACGTACTTCCAAACAGACTGGCAATGATCTTGGCGTGTTTGGTCAATGCAGGGAACTGTTCAGTCGGCAAGTGCATTCGACAGAACTCCACTAGTGGCATCTCCTTGAAAGTCGCTTTCAGTGCTGCAGAGCATTGCAGTTCGATGAGCTCCATCTGCACAGCTTCCGGCGCACCGTCGACTTCCACCTGGAACGGATTGGAGAATAACATAAACTCCCCGCTGTGAGCCATGCGATCGGTAAAACGATCTGCAAACTCCCTTCGCAGTAGTTCAACGAACGCTACATAAGTGTCCGGACTTGCCGGTTCGTTTTCCATGAGTGTTGGGAAGTGTACGTAGTTGGCGTTCCGCAGTTGTGTCTCCCACAGTCGCAACTTCATCTAGAACGCGGAGACAAACTGGAAGAGTTCGTTGATGAGATGTTCCCTTCTCTGGAGTTGGACATTCAGCTGATTGAGGTGAGCCGTGACGTCGACAAGGAAGGCAAAGTCGCACATCCATGTGGGATCCGCGAATTTGGGTACTGCTGTACCTTTCTGCTCCATGAACAGACTGATTTCATTGCGGAGTTCATACACGCGGCGCAGCATGGCACCTCGACTTCGCAATAGTACAGCAGGTCTTGGTACTGTGCGTTCATCTCAGCCAGTAGATGCCGAAACTGCCGGTGGTTTAGGCCACGAGCGCAAACGAAGTTCACGGTCTTAACGACGACGCTCATAACGTTCTGCATTTTAACTGATTTGCCACACAGGTTTTCTTGGTGAATGGTGCATTGGGACCTGAAAAGCTTCCCAGTTGCACCTGCATCTTGTCGAACCTTTTCCATCAGCGAAACGACTCCGTTAGTTCTTCCGACCATGGAAGGTGCACCGTCTGTTGTCATCCCACACAGTTTTTCTGGCTTCAGTCCGATGTCGTTCATAGGTACTTGTACCGCCTCTAACACATCTGCGCCAGTTGTCTTCTCTTACAGTGGTACGAGTCGTACGAACTCTTCTGTTATGAGAAACTTCTGGTCGACTCCCCGTACAAAGACTGCCAGTTGTGCCGTGTCCCGCTTATCCGTGCTCTCGTCGAGTGCTAGCGAGTAGCACTCGAACGCCTCGGCTCGATTTCGTAGTGTTGCCTTCACATCAGCTGCGAGATCCTCGATACGCCTCGTGACCGTCCTCGCGGACAAACTGACGGCTTCGAAGAGGCTTTTCTTTTCTGGACATACGACGTCTACAACAGCCAGTAGACAGTCTTTCACAAATTTCGCCGTCTGTGAACGGTTTCAGCCGTGATGCAATCAGGCTGCTAACCTCGAAGCTTGCCCTGACGTTGTTCTGCGCCTCTGTGTTTCACTTGGTGAAGACAAGCTGTTGCTTCATCAATGCGCTGCAAAGAAAATGCACATGTTACTGATATATATTATGGGTCGCATATAGCCAGCTAAACGTACCTCTTGAAGGTAAACATATTAAAACAGTTCTCGAAATCACACCAGGGATGTAGGCCTATTATTTGTTAATAGGAAATTTGGCAGGTACTGTATCAAAACTAACCACAACAAACTATGATTGTGCGGCACTATTTGTTTACCAACAAAACAACACAATTCACATAACATTTAGGGTTGGTCGGTCTTAGTAATTAATATTTAAAAGCATACCTTCGCAATGCTGCGAGCTGTTCTGCCCTCTGATCTCCAGTGTAGTCTTCATACGTCTTCGCATGTTTCAATCGTGATGCCGTTTGATATTGTATTCCTTTTTAACGGACACAATTTCATTGCATATTACACACATTGGCTTACTTTTAAACTCCACAAATAAATATTTAATCGCCCAACTTTCAATGAATGCGCGGCATTCTGCATCAATGGTTTGTTTCGTTCCGCGTTTCATGTTCGCCATTTAGCAGCCGACGAAACAACAGGTCATCACTCAAACACGCAACGGTAGCGCGTTCATGTGCGCATACGCAAAATATTAATAAGAAGTGAATTGATTAATATTTGAAGGAATTGAAAAACATATTCCTCACGTGTAAATTGTATAACCGAGTTGCAATATATGTGAACTGTCTATGAAAGTTTGGGTGGAACGTAAGCCTACTATGTATTTTATTTTATATATCCATATTGCCGGCGTGGACCATCGCTCAACTCTACCGCTGGCGTATTTCCGAGACAATGTACAGACGTTCCCTGAATCAATTAAAGCATTAAACTTTGTCCCACATCCTGTGTTCGTCTCTACAATAGAGTGTGGGAACCAGACGAGCACATGTTTTCGTTTGCCGATATACCAAGATTAGTGATGTATTCAGCAACCTCTGGCTCAGAAACATGGTGCGGGCCGCATTGTGTACAATCTCGCTTTTACTCCGCCGGCCGCATGAAATAGCTCCGCGGGCCGCAGTTGCCGACCGCTGGTCTAGGTCTTCCCTCCAAACTTTGCCCAACTGAATGACCTGCCCACTGCCAAGTGCACACTAGGCCACTATCCAGTACCCAATGCAGCTGGTAATTGGTATTTCTCCCCAGTCCTAATTCATTTACACGTCTGAACCTGTCTGTCTCCGGCTAGTGACTGCAGGCCTGCTGGAAATGCCACTGGGTGTCAGTGCCAGTGGGTGACATTTAATTGAAATATCATATTAAATTATGTTAACTTAGTTGAGCTAATTCAACTAACAATATAAATTGGGGTTATGGCTTGCATATGGGTTAAGTCAGGGTTAGATAAACAAATCTCCTACCCTAACCATAAGTCAATACGTTAAAGCCAAATATAACAAATGTTATCATATTTAATAGTAATGACACTAAAAAGTTTTTCTTTATTTTTCTTCAGGATATGTTTAGAACTCATCCTCGTCTTTGTTATAAGATTATAGGTTTATCTTCTCTAAACTTAGCGGGCCGCGGGCTTGCGGTCCTCGGGCTTACCCATCTTTGGCCCGCGGGTATGGGCCGGGCCTGGGCATTCCAACAGAAAACCACTTCTACTTGTATAGCAATATTTAAAAAAACCAGTCATAATACATTTCCTTCACTGAAGATTTCCCCCTTCTTGTTTAACATTTTGGCAACCGTCTTTATCATTGGTGGGGGGGGTCTTTGTCAAAACGAAACATGCCAGCGTTAAAAAGCATTACAAGTTGGTGGGGAGGGTCTTTGTCAAAACGAAACATGCCAGCGTTAAAAAGCATTACAAGTTGGTGGGGGGGGGTCTTTGTCAAAACGAAACATGCCAGCGTTAAAAAGCATTACAAGTTGGTGGGGAGGGTCTCAAAAAGTCCAAAACTAGCATGACGTACTATTACGGATGACCCCTAAGGCAGCCTCAAGTGTCGTTGGTAAGCAGAAGTGAACACACAATACAAACCAGTGAACAGGTATGGCTTAGCAATGTGACCAAATGTTTCCACAATAAATAATGTTCTGGAGCCGAAGTTTGCACAAATTGTGTCACAGAATACAGTGCATAGACATTCATGTCCATAGATCCGAACTGGCTGCTGTACATTGCAGAACCAATGACAACTGATGGTGTCTTTCCAAACAATATGATATCAGTCTGTTCAAATAAAGAACATGGCCATCAGTCGTCATATATGAATATAGACAATTACTTGACAATCTAGTGCAAGAAACTTCAAATCACCACTTTAATAACAATTAACTTCTATGGCGCCTATATCCTCAGGAACCTGTGCTCAAAGTCGCAACAAAACAGAATCAGTAAGCATAATTTATTTATGAAAATTGTGCAACACAGGTATCACATTTATAAGATTTCTCCCCAGTTTGGGTACCGACATGTTTCTTCAAATTACCATTTGCTGGGAACTGTGCACCACAGGTTTCACATTTACAGGGTTTCTCCCCAGTATGGCAAAGGACGTCTTCCAATCACCACTTTATGAGAAGTGTGCAACACAGGTATCACATTTATAAGGTTTCTCGCAAGTATGGATATGCATATGTGTTTTCAAGTCAGAACTTCTTGAGAATTGTGCATCACAGGTGTCACATTTGTAGTATGAATACGACGGACATGTCTCCTCAACTTACAGTTTGTTGAGAATTGTGCACCACAGGTATCACATTTATAAGGTTTCTCCCCAGTATGAATACGGATGTGCATCTTCAAATCACCACTTCTTGAGAATTGTGCACCACAGGTGTAACATTTGTAGGGTTTCTCTCCAGTATGAATACGGACATGCATTTTCAAATTACCATTTATTGAGAATTGTGCACCACAGGTGTCACATTTGTAAGGTTTCTCCCCAGTATGGATACGGACATGTCTCCTCAAATAACCACTTGTTGAGAATTGTGCACCACAGGTGTCACATTTGTAGGGTTTCTCCCCAGTATGGATACGGATATGTGTCCTCAAATCACTACTTCTTGAGAATTGTGCACCACAGGTGTCACATTTGTAGGGTTTCTCCCCACTATGGATACGGACATGTCTATTCAAATCACCACTTCTTGAGAATTGTGCATCACAGATGTAACATTTGTAGGGTTTCTCCCCAGTGTGGATACGGACATGTGTCCTCAAATAACCACTTTTTGAGAACTGTGCACCACAGGTGTCACATTTGTAGGGTTTCTCCCCAGTATGGATAAGGACATGTTTCTTCAAGTTACCACTTGTTGAGAACTGTGCACCACAGGTGTCACATTTGTAGGGTTTCTTCCCAGAATGGATATACACACGTGTCTTCAAAGCGCCACTATGTGTAAACTGTGCCCCACAGTTATCACATTGGAAGGCGTTTTCACTAGTGTGACTGCGCACAAGTACCGCTAAGCCACCACTGTATAAATAACGTTTTCCACAAATGTCACATCTGAATCGTTTCTCGATGGTATGTATATCCAAATTTGCAGACATACTCATAGTAGTGTTCTTTCTAACTTGTCTGCACACATTTCACCTTTGTAGGGTTTTCCACTGGAAGAGCACTTGTGTGTTGAATGCACTGCTGCATTTAAATAAAAAATTTTCATCACAAGTTTGAGTGCACGCATATGTGACTGTAAATTTCAATTATGAGAGAGATGCAAACTATATACATCACATTTGACGGTTTTACATGAGTCTGAATGTGTGAAGCCACCAGTGCATAATAAACATTTAAAGGGTTTCTCATGAGTGCTACTTCCACACGTATCACACTGAACAGGTTTCTCACAAGTCTGTTAATGAGCCTTTAATTGAATAAATGATGGTGACTCTTTCAATGCAAATATTATTGCACAGGTAACATAGTCATGTTTTTGTTTGGCCAGATGGCAAAGATGTGGACATCCAGTGTCTTGGTTCGGTGTCCTACATCGTGTTGGTGCACAGGACTTGACTGTTGTTGTTGTCAATGTTCATGAGTATTTGACGCTTTGTCACTTCCTTGTAGACATTTCTGACACAAACGTCTGTCATCTGAAAACGACATCATTATTATAAGTAAGCAAACTTGGTGATATTATCTGACAGGGTCCAGTCCTTTGAAAGGAACTTTAAGGTAATTTTTTTTTTCTTTATTGTAACAAAAACTTTATGCGACGGTTTTTCCTTTTTTCGGTTTACGAATCCGCCGACCACAATTTGTTGAATAACAAAACGGTTTATTGTTTTTTTAGTTTTAATGTCCCACCGACATTCTCACGCGACATTTTTTTTTACAAATAATCTATTATAATAATCTATAAAAATCAAATATAATGTCTGAAAACCGAATGGCAGAAAAGCATTGCGACACCGAAAATATTCACCACGCCGGGGAACGCCTTTCCCGGTAGCGTTGTACCGCATTACTACGCAGACAACTCATTATTCTCCGACTGTTAATACACAATACAAATGATCAGTCTCGTGCAAAATTGGTGTTAATAATGTTCTGTAAGAGAAAAAGCTTTTTCATAGTCATGTCAGTTTCAAAACGAAACATAGACGGACTATTTCCAGGCGTAGCCGTAGGCCCCGGGCTGGGGTCAAGCTGTAACGTGTTGCCGACGTGTTGCTACGATGTTCGAACCAGTTATATGCGTTCGCCGTGAAAGAGGAACATATCTTCTGGTTACTGTGATTCCAGTACACATCAACATTATATCCATCTAACTAAATCATGTCCTTAAACCAGCAAATATCAGCTAATAGAAATTGCAACGTATATGTCAAATCGACATGGACGATTGACGGACGGATTATATGCCTACTGACCAATGGCAGAAAGGAAACAATCGTGCACGAAAGAGATCTTGTTAACTTACGTGAACTGTGTCGACAGTGAATAGGAAACCCCACGTGAAACTGTACATAGTCAACAGTACTTGTGTGTGAAATTAGACTTAGACATGACTACCGAAAAAAATCCATGTTTTAACATAGACGGTATTATACGAGACACTGATGGAGGATGTAAGACAAACTATCTAGGTAATGTACAAGACTGTTTAAGAAAGTGTAATTATCACACCGACTCTGAATTTTACAACCTACAGTGTAAATGTGACACAAACAGTAAGTTCTCTACATTGACAATAAATTGTAGAAGTTTATCCCAAAATTTTTACAAACTTGAATATAGTCTAAAATCACTAAATGTTAACTTCGACTGTATAGGTATAACCGAAACTTGGATAAAGCCGGTGGAAAGCATTGATAGTTATAATATGACAGATTACACATTTCTGTCAAAACCTAGAATGGAAAAACGAGGAGGTGATGTTGGTATGTATATTGCTAACAGGTTAAAGTTTAAGGAAAGAAATGACATAAATACAAACTCTGAGAATTGTCTATATGAATCATTATTTGTAGAAGTCGAACCAGAAAAAAACAAAATTGTTATTGGTGTTATCTATAAACCGCCTGACACGTGCATAAATACATTTAATATACAATTTAATGATTTATTAGGAAGAATTTCAAATGAAAGAAAGAAATGCATATTAATGGCAGATTTTAACATTGACTTACTTAGGTCTGACACAAACCTCCAAACAACAGATTTTATCCATAGTATGTTTGCCAATGCATTCTATCCAACAATTAGCAAACCAACAAGGGTCACAAAACAGACAGCTACACTCATAGACAATATTATAACCAACATTCATGAATATTCAATAAAATCTGGTATCCTTTATAATGACATATCAGATCACTTCCCGATATTTACCTTTTATAAATTAGGGGTAAAACGAGAAAATGAGTACAAAATTGTTTACAAACGCATGGCTAGCTCAGCAAACATAAGCAAATTAAAAACACAATTACAAACTTCAAACTGGGAGGAGGTGTACAAGGATCAAAACCCCTGCACTTCATATGATACCTTTCTGGAAATACTAAACACACAAATTAATGAATGCTTACCGTGGAAAAAATTTAAAATGAAAACCTGCAAAAGTGAATGGCTCACGAAAGGCATATTAATATCCTGTAGGCAAAAAAATCACCTGTTCAAAATATTTAAGTGCAACCCTTCTACCGAAAATGAGATTATCTACAAAAACAAACTGACTTATGTAATCAGAGTCAAAGAAAAAATATTTTAAAGACAAATTTGAGCTATATAGAAATGATTGCAGAAAAACATGGAGCGCCATAAATGAAGTTATAAAGTCCAAAGATAATAAATCTATAATAAATGATAAATTTATCACATTAGATGGTACCCACTGTACAGACAAAAGGGAAATAGTGGACCATTTTAATAATTATTTTACCAACATAAGTCATTGCCTTAATGTAAACTTAACACAAACAGGTAATAACCAACACAACTTATTTTTAAAAATGCATCAAGTTTTTTCTGTACACCTACATATTCTGAGGAAATAATTAACATAGTAAAAAAAGCAAATTCAAAGAAATCAAGTGGAATCGACAATGTTGATCCACACATTATTAAACAAATTATACCACAAATTGCAAATCAACTTGCACACATTTTCAATAATTCACTTATGACTGGCATTGTGCACAGCAAACTAAAAATAGCAAAGGTTATCCCCTTGTATAAAAGTGAAAACCATGAACTATTCTCAAATTATAGACCTGTTTCTATCCTTCCATGTCTCTCAAAAATACTGGAACACCTAATGTACAATAGGCTTTACAGTTTTTTAGCAGAACATAACATAATATAAAAAAACAATACAGATTTAGGAAAAACTATTCTACGTATATGGCACTGATTGATTTGGTTGATAAAATATCTTATATAAGCAACATGGGCCATAAAATGAATAATATAGGTGTTTTTCTTGATCTCTCCAAGGCTTTCGATACAATAGATCATAACATTTTAATAAATAAACTTCAATGCTACGGTATAAGAGGTAATGCCTGCAACTGTTTTAAAAGCTATCTTAATAACAGAAGACAGTATGTATCATATAACAAAGCAGACTCAAAATATATGACAATTACATGTGGAGTTCCACAAGGATCTATATTAGACCCATTACTCTTTATTTTATATATAAATGATATTGAAAATGTATCAGATATCCTAAATCCTATACTGTTTGCAGATGACACAAGTCTCTTTCATGCTCATACATGCTTCAACACTCTCATCAAAGAGGTAAACATAGAAATACAAAAAATCTCAACATGGTTCCATACCAACAAACTTTCCCTAAACACCAAAAAGTCAAATTTTATTATATACACACCAAAAGGAAAAAAATACGATATCAACAATGCCTTAATACAAGTAGATGGAAACAAAATAAAGTATGTCAAATTCACCAAATTCCTAGGGATATTTATAGATGAGCACTTAAGTTGGACAACACATGTTGACAACCTATCAAAACAAGTAGCACGGAATGTGGGAATGCTTAACAAATTAAAACATTTTCTCCCTATGTATATAATGAGAACTATTTATTGTTCATTGATCTTATCACATTTACAATATTGCACTCTATTGTGGGGAAATTCATATTGTACAAACTTAAACAAACTAAGAATACTACAGAAGAAAGCTGTTAGGATAATCACAAATTTTCATTACATCGCACACACTGATCCTCTATTCTCAAAGTTAAAACTATTAAAATTGGATGATCTATATAAACATCAATTAGGTATTTTTATGAATAAAGCAGCAAACAACAAACTCTCAGATTCTATGTCATCAATGCTTACAAGAATACAAAATATCCATAAACATAATCCAAAGAAACCAAAATAGCTATTATATCCAAAACATAAGAACAAACAGCAGGAAATGTTCAGGACCAGTATTCTGGAATGCATTACCTAGTAAATTAAAACAGCTTGTGTCCATTAACCAATTTAAAAATAAACTGAAAGAATTGTTACTCTCTAAATATCAATGACTTTACAGTAAACACTGCAAATAAGAAACTTTGTGTTTGTACAAAATGTACTCTATATCTACATTTATTTTCACATGGTGGAGAAGACCATGTGTTTCATGCTTATGTAATATTTAATGTTGTCAGCATCATGTTTTACTTAATGTATTCATGCTCACATTTAATGAATACATGACAGTTGTGTAGTTAGTGTATTATTTGTTCATATAATTCAAAGTACAAATTGTATGTTGATATTTAAGCAACATTTTTGAGACTAAATTTGTATTTGTATAACATATACTTTACATCTACCATTATTTTAACATGGCAGAAAAAAACATGTATTGATGTTCGTGTAGTATTTAATGTATTCATGGTTCCTGCATTACTTAATGTGTTCATGCTCACATTGTAACGTATTCATATGCAATAATTAGTTAGGTTATTAGTGTAGTATTTGTTCATAAAATTCTAATTACAATTTGTATGTACATATTTAAGCAATTTTTTATTTTTTTTACATTATATTGTATTTCATTTACAATAATGTTGCTTAGTATGTTTTTGGCTGAAGCCTAAGGAAACAAAATAATTATGTTGATTTATTTCTGGGTGGTCCTCGTCATAAGCCCCGCGGGGTGTCTAGAGGATCTCCTTGGTTGCTCCGCTATTTGTATAATCTCTGACTCATATCATATTGTAAGTATCTTAAAATGTATGTGTAGCCAAAATAAAGTTATTCATTCATTCATTCATATGTGACCTGGTGACCCCGCCGGATTGCGGCGGCAAATTAAGGGGACGTGTCAATACTACAAATGGCCATGTTTTGTCAACAATACGTAAAATGCCAGTGAAAAACTGTAAAATTCAACACAAAAACAAACATTTGTTGAGAATGCGTTTTCATTAACAACCAGGAAATTATGCTTACTTTCTTATTTAAGAAAAACTACAATACTTACGATGTTGCAGTTTGGCGTATGAATGCCTCTTACATGTATGCAACATAATACAATATCGGATTACGATTGGTGAAGGGTTTGTATAAAAAAAATCACTGCCACTTTAAATTAACCTCACACAATTTCAGTCGGATGTAGAAGTTTCATATATTCAATGGAATGAAACAAAAAAGCAGTGTCACTGTCATATAACACAGTCTGGTTATCCCACAGTACACCAATACTGCTTGGCTGCTGCTTGGAGGACATTTAATTATTGGCTCAAGGATAGGACGTTTTTCACACTTTTGGTCAATAGTGTGCAAGCTATCTACCGAGATAAAAACAGAAAAGTTATATGCCCTGGATTTTGTTCAAACGTTACCCAGCATGGCAGGCTGGCAGCTAGGGTTGGGAAATGGCATTGGTTGATTGATTGAGATGTTCAAGACAGTCAGTTTAGTGCTGGAATGCCTGTCATGATTCTGATACTAATGAAATTGAATTTTGGTGTGATTGATATGTTCAATTGTAACAGCAAAGTAATAGCTTAATTAATATTACTTTGCTTTCTATTACTATTATGTTGCATTCTATTCCATCTATTACTATTACTTGAACAATTGTAATCATTACTATACACAATTCCTTAATGAAATTTCACCATTATATGTTTAATTTGAATTTATGCCAAATATCATGTTTATGCTGCACGTTCATAGTCATAGACAGATCAGTTAGATTGTTTAAAAAAAATTATTTCAATAAAACACATTAGGCCAGTTTTACAGTCATGTCTAACACAAAACGGGTGAAAAAGAGACAAAAGAGATGAAAGGGGAAAGGGTTAATCAAGGCCAGTTTTTTAAGTTTTGTATGGATTATTACAACCTGATAAGCCCTGAATTTCTGGGGGAGTTGATTTTGTTTCAACCCATGGGATTATGAAATGCACTGTAAGACGTAAAGTCTTCATCAAAACCCTTACAATATATACATATTCTGAATCACAGAACATTTATCTTACCAATGGTAATAACACTATCAATGTTATGATTAACTGTGGCTAATTAGCATATAATTAGCATATGTAAACAATCGCAAAGTGAAAAATTAAATATGAAATCTAGTTTTATTTCGTCACTCATGGACACAATAAAGCACAAAATGAGGCAAGTTTGGTACTGCAAGGTAGGCCTACATGTCCTCTATTAGCAGCAAGAGAAATTATAATAATATCTGCATTTACCTGTGAAATATTACAATTAGCATGCAAGTACTATGATTTTGGTTGATCGCATATAATTTTACATATAAAGCACACAAAACTGTTCACAAAATGCATAATAATGAATGTTTCATAGGTACATGTAATCTATTGACACATATATCAGAGCACACCATGTATTGTAGTATAATAACTGATGGAAAAGAAAAATTCAAGGAATATAAATGCAGTAATTCTGCAAATGTGAGTCAAATGTTACGTCAAAAGACAATGAATACAGTAAAACTCATCATTGACACATCGATGTTGTTGTCTTGGCCGCTACTAATGTCATTTACATCCGAATTATCGGATGTAAAACACAACAGATGCAATGCCCGCTCATAGTCTTCATCACCATGAATCGTAAAACGTTGACGAAATATCGGTCACTTTAAAAAAATTCGCAAAAATACTAATAATTGACGTATCGATTCAAGAAACGGCTCAAAACGTCCGCACGTGTTGTTTTCATCCGGACACCAAGAGCATAACCAAAGCGAACGAGCGTGGCGCCACATAGCGATCAATATGAACACTACATCCCAACACCGAAATTTCGGTGTTCAGGGTGCATCAGGTTAAGGTAGCTGGGGCGGATATTATATGCTTGTCTTGAATTGGTTAGTTTCAGTAGAAATTGTTAAGATAAATTAACAATTTCTTCACTGTTTGTACATTACATAGTACTTAATATTCCAGATTAATAACATTTGCAGTTTTTCATTGATTTGGTTATGTTTGAGAAAATCCCCAAAGAAATGATTGACATACATATAAGTATGACAGTGTCACTGATAACTTTAAGATATATTTTGGTTAGCATAAACGAATTACATCTGCTACCACCGTGAATGAATTAAGAAAGTTGAATGACAGCTTAATTGGGAAATTTATGAGTTAATTGTAATTTACTTAATTATTCACCCATCAGTTAATTTGAATCTATGCAAGTGATTAAGTATGTAAAATGTTTACCACGGTAATCAAAAGAAAATAGTTCTGATAGAAAATGTAATAGTAATAGCTTGAAATGTAATAGTAATATATTACATTGCCTTCAGCATGTAATAGTAACAGAAAGAAATAGAAAAGAAACTAAGTAATAGTAATCTATTACATTGCAATCTAATAGACCCCAGGTCTGACTTAAGCAATATTACATGACTTTACAATTTGCTGCCGTAATATTCTAGAATCTTACCAACTTATCACTTTACCTATTTACCGCACATTGCTCAATGTAGATCATTTATACACACTGGGTGAGATGAGCCCACAGCATATTTTACCCAAATCATTAATAAACATCACAATATTATTCAGTATGAGCCTTGAATGAGAAATGCAGGAATCACAAGGCCAGAAAGCTTGCCAGAGAACAAGGGGAGTGCTAATCACTGTAAAGTTTTTAAAAGCAAAACAAAAGTAATTGTTTGGAGCTTTGCATTTAACAGACATAATAAAAACTAACCAAATGCAACTAAATTTAAGAATATCATGCCAGTGGTTTATTCAGAATGTGTTCTAAAAGTTGGATAATCTGGTCATTTCTCCGAATGACCGAGGGCTGACAGGCTACCCAGCGCGACCAATAAGAGCATGCGCAATTCTGTCAAACAGGGGGACCAAGACTGTAGTGACGGGTCAAATGGATGGCCGGAATACACAAACCAAATCATAGTCTCAAAACAAAGTATTATTTTGTCAGAAAGAAGACTAATCTAGTAACCAAAGGCCAAAACATGTTACATATTTTGAGTTTGGACACAAATAGCATTGCCATATCCTATTAGTAAGAATATATGAATATATTTTCATTTTACGAGTGAATATTGCCAAAATACTGCACTTGTGATGTAGTGTTATCTAACAATATGGAGTGGCCCATGAAACTGAGATGTTGTGTGTTAAACAAGGTTTTCCTAGTAACCACTGGCATGATACTCTTAATTGTTGTTACAAATGGTTTAAGTAAATATTATTTGGTGCCTCAAGTCTGACGATAACTGGGGAACAAGTCAATGTTCAAAGGGATTATTAATCCCTGGTCACTGTCTGTTGCTAATCTACCCTCTCAATACACAATACCTGTGGTGACACAGGTGGTGAGTTCCAACTACAAAATGAAAACTTCTTAATATTGTAGCAATGTCAACAGGTATAATGTCTAATAACCATATAGATATCTTCATTAGCAATCTAATCATATGACATCGATATTTGTAGAAAATCATTTGTAAAATGTTGACTGTTCACAAATAAGAGTATTATTAAAGGAAAATTCCACCTAGTATTAAAATATGGTGTTTCACACAAATGATGCATTACATTAATAAGAATCCCTGTACATGCACTGGTGAGAAACATTCACTGGCATTAACAAAGAACCTCAGCTTTGTTTCTAAACAACATCTATAAACTGAAAGGCCACCTCTGCTGCACAAGAGGATAGTCACGTTTGAAGGTAGAAACAAATCAGTGATGTTTTGTGACATCAATGTGTGTATTAGTGTCCATTAACTTATAAAAGGACCAAATAATTGTGGCTCCATTTAAAATGTCAGTTTTGCAGCACAATTATCTTCCGCCAATCTTTGAGAATGAGCATTGTGTTATACCTCTGAAATTAACATGTGGAAGAAAAAGTACAATGTTTTGGTTATATCATGAACTTGGCACAACTAATTTCAGTGGAAGGAGTGTTTACTTTCACACATTAGTATTTACATACTTAGTATATAAAAACATATATTACACAATGTAGTTGTTCCCCTTTTGTCTGTGTCCTCAAAATCTGTTCGAATCCTTCTCCTTCCGTCACTGATCCAGTTTCACTGCAATAAGGATAAACATGCAAATAAAAACATCCCTAATTATACCAACTGCCATTGCAGATAAAATACCTATTAATACATATCTAAATACTAATTATTAACTAGCTACTATGCAAATATATATACATTTTATATATATATATATATATATATATATATATATATATATATATATATATATATATATATATATATATATAGTAAAACCTGCCTTAGCAGACACCTGTTAATTAGCTAGTATGCACATATATATATATATATATATATAGTAAAACCTGCCTTAGCAGACACCTGTTAATAATGGACACCTGTCTATAATGGACACTTCTGAAAGTACGGTATCACTTCCTATTAATTTGCACTCTCTGCTAACTACCTATAGGGTCCACCTAGCCAATGTTGACAACAGACAGGGAATTTGGACCCAATCATTCATAGTCGCCCTGCCACATGTGGACAGGTCAAGGTGCATTGACAATCATATGAATCCAGGTGTCACATATGAATTCTGTATCATATCATCTGTATAATGGCATAATGTAGTATAAAACATATGCTCCACATGATGCGAGCCTCTTGCCTGAGCTATCGGCACCGCCAGCTGTGTAAACTTTCACCCCTTGGCCTTGGCCATTTTAGTTCACCTTTCCTCAACCTTGCTTTGTTTTGACAGACTCTCAAAGTCTAACTCTTGGAAGCCAAGCTCCAACCAAAGCGAATGAACAAGGAGATGTTTGTCAATGTCACTATTTGTCCTACCATGGCAGTGGACTGCACACAATTCGCTTCAATTAGAATACTTAGATTAATATTTTTCTCGTAGAGGGGTCTAAGAAATAGTGATTGAATGGAACGGATCATTGTTTCATTTATTGTAGCTTTGTGCTGTTTCACAACAGTACCAACTAGCGACCATAGCAAAGTATAATGGCGCCACCTAGTGAGTGTCCATTTAGAGGTGCCTCCAACAGGATAAGAGGCCAATAATGCACACAAACCAGTACCAAAATGTCCAGAAAACATTTCTGAAGCTAGATGTAGTTAATTACCATTGTCCAATCACGTGATTAATACTGAATAAATGGAATTTAAACTGAACATGTAACAGTCATTTTATTTCTACTTCGCACACACAATTGTAGGAGTTTGGTAACTTCTGGTCTGGTATAACTAATAAGTGTCAGTATGATACAATTATGCTGTTCTGCAACATTTTTTTAACTACTGTATATCTGGTTTTAAATTCAACAGTACCAAAATAAAGTGATGTTTTTGCAGTGAAGTGAATAATTAATGAAGTGATTTAATTGACAGTATGCTCTTTTCTTGTTTGCACTGTGCTGCTGTTGAACAGAATAAAATGTTCACTATTTTGTATGATCTGCTTTTTTACTATATAAAGTAGGGGGCAATGCCCCCCAGCTCTTACTTCTGCCCCCCCAACATGTCCCCATTCTCCCTAATCAGCCTAGTGGCATAATCAAGAACGTTCCAAAGTAATAGGACAATATCAGGGTTGACTGAATTACTTTAATTTTGTACTTGAGTAAAAGTACTTCACCTAAAAACGACTTGAGTAAAAGTAAAACTACTTTGTAAAAAAAAGTACTTGACTAAAAAGTAAAACTACTTTTTAAAAGTACTTGAAGTAAAAGTAGAAGTAAAAGTACAACACTTAGAAATAACAACATCATGAGTAATATTATATAAATTATACAACTTGCATTTGACAACTGTTTTGCAACCACTCTATCTATAACAATGTGCTCCCAGAGAGCCGTAGCTGGTCAATCAGTTTGCCACCCTTGAACACGGTGCTCACTTGGATGCTTGGACAATTACATTATCTTTAATGAGCGCTCACAACTTCAAATAATTTCAGTTAAATACAGAACTTAATTAATGATGAGGCACAATCTGTCTTTTTATCGACCTGTTCCACTGAGGTTTGGGAGGAGCTAGATTGTACAACAGGATATGTATATGCAGGTGTGATTGTATCTGAGTAGGTAGAATGTCAGTCCAGTACTAGTGGTAGACTCTCAGGGAAACTGGTCAAAGGTCATACAACCTACCACTGCCCATAAAAAAAATTAACAAAGACATTTGATGCCTAGCTGATTGTGAACCCCCACCTTCTCATGTCTTCCCAGACATGTCTTATCAGCTCACACAAACATTGAAACAACAGGCTTTAGCAGCTAGCTGGGTTGGTTGCCTGATACCAGCTGGGGCTAGAATTGATCAGAAGACAGACCAGTGCAGCAGAGGAATGCTGTTGCTAATTGCAATTAAAAGTGACCTGTCAGGGCCCCTGTCCGTGTCCTTGATAATATTTATATTATGGGTCAGCTTGAATAAGCCATTGCTGGGAAAAGATGCTGCCAAATGGCAGAGTATCAATTCTTTACTGTTTAGTTCTGTCGAGTAATCATTATTATGAATTTATTAAACATCTCAATATGAATTTTATTCGTGAAAGTAAAATGCTGTTTAATGCTGACGTAAGCCGGTAAGGCCGTTGCTGACAATACCAATGCAATGGGCGAAAATCGGTTCTCGATCCATGATGCGCGTTCGCTCACGAATATCAGAATTGTCTTAGTGTATGGGGATTATCAATACATTGTCAAAATTGCAAATTTTAATATTTATAATACATATTGGATACTTACTGATTAATAGTTTATATGGTGCAATGGAGACATTTGCATCGTGGTTTGAGACGGCGTTCAAGCGTTTTGTGCTCGAAGTAACATTTCATGTCAACGGCCTTGACTTGACCTATGCCAATATTTGACAGACTTCGTTCACTGACATACATATAAAACAGTGGTTGCGTCGATTTCCCGAAGAGAGGTTTGTATGCAAATATGATCGCGAACTGGCATGCGAATGAATGATATTAATAGCTTTTCTCCTGGCGACTACGGACAGTTTTTGAAATGTCGTTGACGGAGGAGCGCCACCGGCAGCAGTGGTTTCGCCGAAAATGTAACGAAAATATATTGCGAAGTAAATAAAAGTAACGGAGTAAGAAGTACTTTTACTTCGTTACATGCCAACCCTGGACAATATGACTATAAAAGAAAAAATACTGATATGGCTCAGAGGGACATCTTGCATTTTAAAAAAGGGCGTTCGAGTGCCAGTTCATCAAGCAGCCATGATCCGCCCAGGCGCCCATTGACATCACACCTGACGACAAAGATCATCACCTTACTTGAAACTAACAACGCAACTTCAGGCCAAAGACCGTCAAGTCCCGCACACTGACGTACAGAGGAATTCTGTTAACTATTGCAGATGTTGTCAACAAATTCCCGGAGCTTTGCTTATTTTTGGCAAAGAAATGTGGCTGAACAATGGCTTACAATATATGCACAACAATGGCTTACATTCTATGGCAAAGAAAAGTTCTAAAAATAGCACTATAGCAATTGCAAGCGGCGTCAGGGCGGACTGTAGTGATAGGCTGGAAAGGGTCATTGACCAATGGCCATATGACCTCACATTGCAGCAACAAACAAGAAGGTGAATTAAGCCTGGGAAGAGTACACAATGTTGCATCCATGGCACACTCACTGCTTACAATAATACTGTTCTTGCGATGGTTCTGCTAATGGCAATCGACGTATACAACGATTGTTTAATCGAAATGGTCTCCGCCCGATCGTGGCCAATTCGATCTCTGGCTTGTTTGGTGTCAGGCCATCTTTTAGCCGCTATGCGAGAAAATAGCGCAGATGTGGAATTTGTTCAATTTACGCCTGCGTCTAGCAACCTACACTACAGGGATCCGAAATACTACAAGCAGATGCTGGATGTCATATACAATCTAGTGCGTCTGTCTCAATTGTTCAACTGATTCACATTCTTCAGTGTGCAGATCAATGGCAGCTGTGACAGGCAAAAGTTGGACCACAAGTTTATAAATGGACGGATACGAGCAATCAGGCTGGAGGGTGTGCAACCATCCCACGAATACCTCTCTGAACGCATGCACCCGGAGCAGGAGGACGTCATCAAAGACACGAAGGGGTTGTTGACGCAATCTGGGATCATTCGTTGAGCATGGCATTCACATTGTTTGGCGCGTTTTCCCAGATGAGGCATCTGACTTTGCGGACGGGGCAGCCGATCAATGGGAGAACATGGTGAATGTGCCATTCCTGCCTGAGACTGCGGCAACTTCTGCCAGTCTTCACAGGTTCAGAAGGTGTTGGCATCTCTGGCTTGCATGAGTCCAAAATCTATGCAGACGGAAAGGATCGTGAGCCACCACAACTTCGTGGTCGACAATCACCGCATCAGCATGGGCGAGGACATGAGAAATGCTCACCTCATAGTGGCACTGAATGGTGTGGGCACCGCCTACTTTGACCCTCGTTAGGAAACACACACATACACACACACACACATTATATATATATATATATATATATATATGTGCATACATTGGGAAGTTGATTTACAAACACGCACGCGGCACACACACACACACATATATATATATATATATATATATATATATATATATATATATATATATATATATATATATATATAATGTGTGTGTGTGTATGTGTGTGCCAGCGTGCGTGTTTGTAAATCAACTTCCCAATGTATGCACACACAAACAAGTCTGCAATTATTTATGCGATTGTGTGTCGGGGAAGTTGTGTGCAATATTAAATTCCCAGTCATATTAAATTATGTTTTCAAGATACGTTGATAATTCCACAACAGAACAAATAAACAAAGATGATCACAAATAAGCGTGTTTTTTTATAAATACTTTAGAATAAACTAATTATTAGCTATACACACAGTGGTACATTGTGACTAATATATCTAAGAAGAATGACGTGGTTCAATTGCTCTCTATACCTATGGGTCCATTCTCAGCCACACAGATGTTTCATAAAAAGAACCCCAAAATTATCACAGATAACCTTGGTTTTATATTATAACCCATTACAATTCGACACCACCAAAACGGGGCACCCCGATCAAGTAGTTGGCGCATTGCGAATGGTGCATTCCAACTATGATTCTACACTAGTAGTAAAAGTACTAGTAGCTAAGGCAAAGGAGACCGTCTTATAAAATAACATTATTTTATAGTAAAAATAAAATTAATTAATAGCTCTCACCTGTTAGGTGTGTTAATTTTTATGATGGCCTAGTGTTATCGGGTATTAAAGTCCTGTGCCTAGTGTTGGACCGTCGTCTCTACGTAGTGAGGCAACAATGTCTATCGTCTCTACTCTGCACAATAGAGTAGAGACTCTGGGACTATGGACGTGTATACGTAATTACGTATGCCGAGTAGAGGCCTGGCCCTGGCCTAGCCCAGGCTAGGGCTAGGCTAGGTGACACACATTATTTCATATTAACTGGCACTAATGCCATGACGAACTACCAAACCGTCTATATTGAGTAATAATAACATGAATATCAGACAGCATGCTGGTTTTGCGAGAGGGCAAAGTTGCTAATGAAAACTTCCTATGATATGCAATTGCCTAGGATATACTTACGCAGACTATATTATCGCTCACCGCACGATGACTGGATGGCATAAATACAAAACACGTAGACAAATAACTATCGGAGCTTCAGGATTCCGTACACCATCATGCACTTAATACTCCAAAAAAATATTATTCATAACAATGCACATTGCTGGAATAATATAAAGACAGTGTAATAGCATCTTACGAATTTTCCCGCTAGTTGAATTATCATATGCTGCCACCTACTGGCTAGTTATTAATAATACATCGTGAGGTTAGAACAGGTGCCTCCACCTTGCGATTATGATAGTGGTCACGTTTCATTGCCGCACGCACGCACGCACGCACGCACGCACGCACGCACGCACGCACGCACGCACGCACGCACGCACGCACGCACGCACGCACGCACGCACGCACGCACGCACGCACGCACGCACGCACGCACGCACGCACGCACGCACGCACGCACGCACGCACGCACGCACGCACGCACGCACGCACGCACGCACGCACGCACGCACGCACGCACGCACGCACGCACAGTGCAACCCAAAGCGTTACCCTCGGCTACGGAAGGTGTTCAATTCTCTGACCACATATTCCTTTGAACCATTGCCTGTAGATTCACTTAACGTTAGCGTCTTAGGGTAATTCGCTAGCATCCTCTCAAATTCACCACAAGTTGCGCCACATAATGATAATAAAAATCCTTTGGTGCGCCAGTTTCTAGTTATCGCCAACGACTGCGTATATAGACTAGAAATCAATTTAAAATATACCAATAAATATATTAATTAATTAAAACGGCATCACACAAAAGTGTAAAAGTCCTCAACGGCAGTAGTCGATTAAACAGTAATGTGTTCCAAATGTGCGCAGCCGGTTGTTCCAAAACCACGTATACCGCTGGGCTTGGACACTGGTGGGACAACTAGCTGCAGGTTGTCGTATAGCTGCCGTCGCTGAGGATTTCTAGTTCCAGGATTCAGCAACTCACACAAATAAGGACGTGCCAAATCATGGCTAGCCTTACACGCACGCACGCACGCACGCACGCACGCACGCACGCACGCACGCACGCACGCACGCACTCACTGACCAATGATGCGTCTCAGACGGAAGTTACACTTCTATCTAACAGTATGGTGCGGCCCATGAAATTAAGATGCTGTGTTTTCAACAACGTTTTTTAAAGAAAGCCACTGGCGTGATATTCTTAATTGTAGTTGCAAATGGTGATGTTTCAGGTTTTTAATTTCCTCTAAAAAATAGATAGTATCTGACAAGAACATTATTTGTGTACTGATAGTATAATATAAACAAGTGATTTAGACCACAATATTAAATAATATAATAGTAATGTCAATACATACGAATAATGCTATCGTTAACAGTAATATGAATAATATTACCAAATAACACATTAGACACATGCAATTCATTAGTTTGTTCAATCTAACATAACCATTAATTAAAAACAGACAATGCAATAAAAAGTTGGATGACAAGATAAACCTTGCATAATCTTGACTGAACCAGTAAGGGGTCATCCACAAAGTACATCACGTTTAGGGGGTGGGCGTGTCAGTGGGCAAGCGCGACGAAGCATTACATGTGGGTGGGTGATCTCTGGGCAAACGTTACGTAACGATTTTTTTAATGTTGGCTCCTCTAACTGTCAATATCCGACAGATATATCTCATTGTTAACCATTTGTTTGGTAAATTTCAATGACAAACCCGCTATGTACTATAGCAATATTAAAACCCAGCTATATTTCAACAGCATTCCAAAGCAACTATTGGTACACCAATATTATGAAACCCAGTTCTAATACATTTTCTCCACTAAAGAGTTTTATTTCCCCTTCTTGTTTTTAATTTTTGCATCCATCTTGACCATTGAACACACCATGGACGAGGGGCATCTTTGTCCACACAGGTGTCACATTTGTAGCGTTTTTCCAAAGTATGGATATAAACATTTGTCTTCAAGTTACCACTTGTTGAGAAATGTGCACAAAAGGTATCACATTTGTAGGGTTTATTTCCAGAATGGATACACACACACAAGTCTTCAAAGCGCCACTATGTGTAAGCTGTGCCCTACAGTTATCACATTGGAAGGATGTTTCACTAGTGTGACTGCGCACAAATACCGCTAAGCCACAACTGTTTAAATAACGTTTTCCACAAATGTCACATCTGAATCGTTTCTCGATGGTATGTATATCCAAATTGGCAGACATACTGATAGTAGTGTTCTTTGTAACTTGTTTGCACACTTCACCTTTGCAGCGTGTTCCATTGGAAGAGCACTTGCGTGTTGAATGCACTACTGCATTTAAATACAAAAATGTTTCATCACAAGTTTGAGTGCACGCATGTGTGACTGTAAATTACAATTGTGAGAGAGATGCAAACTATACGCATCACATTTGACGGTTTTACATGAGTCTGAGTGCGTGAAGCCACCAGTGTGCAATAAACATTTTCCACAGGTGTCACATTTAAAGGGTTTCTCACGAGTGTGAGTATGCGCATTTACATAAGGTGCTACTTCTGCACGTAACACACTGAACAGGCTTGTCACCAGCCTCAGTCTGTTAATGAGCCTCTCAATGAATAAATACGGATACGAATATGTGTCTTCAAATCACCACTTATTGAGAATTGTGCACCACAAATATCACATTTGTAGTGTTTCTACCCAGTATGGATACGGCCATGTGTCTTCAAATCAACATTTCATGAGTATTGTGCATATTTACAGTGTTTCTCCCCAGTATGGATACGGACATGTCTCTTCAAACTACCATTTCTTGAGAATTGTGCACCATATTGGTCACATCCGTAGGGTTTCTCCCCTGTATGAATATGGACATGCCTCTTCAAATTACCATATGTGGAGAATTGTGCACCACAAGTGTCATATTTATAGGGTTTCTCCCCAATATGGATACGGACCTGTTTTTTTTTTCAATTCACCACTTTTTGAAAATTGTGCACCACACATATCACATTTATATGTTTTTTTCCCCAGTACGGATAAGGACATGTGTCCTCAAATTACAATTAGCTGTGAATTGTGCACCACATGTATCACATTTGTTGGGTTTCTCCCCAGTATGGATACGGACATGTGTCTTCAAGTGGCCCCATGTTGAGAATTGCGCACCATAGGCATCACATTTGTTGGGTTTCTCCCCAGTATGGATACGGACATGTGTCTTCAAGTGGCCTCATGTTGAGAATTGCGCACCATAGGCATCACATTTGTTGGGTTTCTCCCCAGTATGGATACGGACATGTGTCTTCAAGTGGCCCCATGTTGAGAATTGCGCACCATAGGCATCACATTTGTTGGGTTTCTCCCCAGTATGGATACGGACATGTGTCTTCAAGTGGCCCCATGTTGAGAATTGCGAACCATAGGCATCACATTTGTTGGGTTTCTCCCCAGTATGGATACGGACATGTGTCTTCAAGTGGCCCCATGTTGAGAATTGCGCACCATAGGCATCACATTTGTTGGGTTTCTCCCCAGTATGGATACGGACATGTGTCTTCAAGTGGCCCCATGTTGAGAATTGCGCACCATAGGCATCACATTTGTTGGGTTTCTCCCCAGTATGGATACGGACATGTGTCTTCAAGTGGCCCCATGTTGAGAATTGCGCACCATAGGCATCACATTTGTTGGGTTTCTCTCCAGTATGGATACACACACGTGTCTTGTCTTCAATGCACCATTATGTGTAAACTGTGCTCCACAGTCACATTTGAAGGATTTTTCACTAGTGTGACTGTGCACAAGTAATGCTAAGCCATCACTGTTTAAATAACGTTTTCCACAATTGTCATATTTGAATTAAGTTGCACAAGTGCACGGATATGTGACTGTAAATTAAAATTATGAGAGAGAAACAAACTATACGCATCACATTTGACGATTCTACATAAGTCTGAGTGCATGAAGCCACCAGTGTGCAATAAACATTTTCCACAGCTGTCAAATTAAAAGGGTTTCTCACGAATGTGAGTATGTGTATTCACATAAAGTGCTACTTCCACACGTATCACACTGAACATGTTTCTCACCAGTCTGAGACTGTTAATGAGGGGTACCCGTTAATGAGCCTTTACATGATGGTGACTCTTTCAATGCAAATATTCTCACACAGGTGACACAGTCATGTTTTTGTTGTTTCAAAAGAAAGTAGTTCCAATGGAAAATGTAATAGTAATAGTAATAGTAATAGCTTGAAATGTAATTCAGCATGTCTTAGTAATAGAAAGGAGACTAAGTAATAGCAATATATTACACTACAATATAATAGAACCCAGGCCTGGCTTTAAGCAATATTACATGACCTTACGTTTTGCGGCTGTAATATTCTAAAAATCTTACCAAATTATCACTTAACCTATTTAACCCACACTGTTAACTGTGTTCAGTGTAGGTCATTTATACACACATTCATTGAGACCACATCATATTTTACCCAAATCATTAATAAACATCACAATAGTATTCAGTATGAGCCTTGAACGAAAAATGTAGCAATCACAAGACCAGATAAATTTCCAGAAAACATGGGTTGTGCATTACATAAAGTGACTAATTAATTTAAGCGAATTTGCGAAAACTGTGCAAATGGGGAATTAGTCTGCAACATGCACGAACCGAATGTTTCTGCCGTCACGTTACACACGCTTTCAACTGGGTCGCTTTTATTTACACGCATTGAAATTGGTATATATATCCAAATAAAACATATCGATTTGTCACAGTAATTCTTATAATTTACCGTTACATTCGTACTTTGTTTTATCAGCTTCTTCCTACGAGATCCAGTTCATTGAAAGCAAGGAAATATAACCTGTCTTCAAGAACGGCTCTCAGATTGTCGATAGTGACGTCATACAAGGAAACTTGAGTTCGCCGTTACCACCCTCGGAAACGGAAACGTTCGTCATACGTTTCCTGCACACATATCTGAACATGCTTCTGCACTTCCGTCTGAGGGTAACCCACAGTAGGGGTAGAATCAGCGAATTTTGCAAAAGCGTTCGCGCGCAGATATGGCCCTACGTTTATATTCCAGATTGGGAACCATTTACACACTTTCCACTCTGTTATATATTGAATAACTAGTTGCTATGTAGTAGTATTACTAGATAGCATTTGTCATTTGGTGAAGTCAACACTTTATTTTATGTAAATCGAGACGAACAGACAGACAACAACACGAAAGTCCATCCCACAGAAATCGGTTAGAGTCTTTGTCAAACAACTGTCACATACACAACATCCCTTCACACCAGTTAAAACTAACTAAACAACCTACTGTTGTACCAGGGATTATTATGCCCAGATGTACAGACAGCTTTACAGTGATAATCGCTCCGGAGCTTTGCGCTCTCGCTCGGATCTGCGAATTGCTGGCTGCGGAGCCGGCGAGTTGACGCTGCTACCACCAGGTATGGGAGCTGCGTCGTCGGACTCGTCGATCGTGTCGTTTCCACTTTCGCCATATTCGGGCGCTTGTTGAATCGGAGCTGGAGCTGGAGCCGCGATGTCGGCTTCTACCGGGTAGTCAGTCGCGCCTGCATGTCGAAGACACACGTGATTGCGATGGCGCCTCAACTGACGACCGTCGAGCGCCTGCGATGTTAACACGTCATTATGCAGCTCCCGCAGGACTGCGGGAATCCACTTTGGCGAGCTTTGCGTATGGTTTTTTACGTAAACCGCGTCGCCTGGGCTGAAATGACGCTTCTTCGACTTCTGATTGTAGTACTCGGTCATCTTTTCCTGCGATTTATGCACTTTTGCGCCGATGTTCGGGTGAACCACGTCCAGAAGCGTTCGTAGCTGTCGCCCCTTCAGTAACATACTCGGGGAACTTCCTGTCGTACCGTGAGGGGTTACTCGGTAGGTCAGCAAGTAACGAGCCAACCTTGTCTGCATCGACCCGTCTGTCATCTTTGTTAACCCTCGTTTCACGAGCTGCACTGCGCGTTCAGCGAGCCCGTTCGAGGAGGGGTAATTGGCAGGTGACGTGATGTGCTGAATGCCGTTTTGCCTCATGAACTGCGTGAACTCTGCGCTGGTGAAACATGTGCCGTTATCAGTGACGATAGTCTCCGGCAGACCATGCTCTGCGAATAACATCCGCACTTGTTCAATCGTCACTTCTGATGTCGATGAGCGCACGACCATCGCAGAGATCCATTTTGAGTACGCATCCACCGCCACGAGAATCATTCTGTTCTCTATGGGGCCTGCGTAGTCGAGATGCACCCGTTTCCACGGCTCTTGCGGAAACAGCCACGGTCGCAATGGAGCTCTGGTCGGTTGTCGCGCGTTTTCCTCACATTGAGCACACTGTTGCGAAAGCTGTTCCATCTGGAGGTCAATGCCTGGCCACCAAATGTACGAGCGCGCCAGCGCCTTCATTTTCACCACACCGCTGTGGCTACTGTGTAGTAGTTTCAGCATCGTCGCGCGTCCAGGCTCGGGCACTATGATACGTGCGCCCCGCATCACGCAGCCATCGTGGATGCTCAGTTCGTCACGCACCTTGTGGTATTGCGTTGTTGTGATGTCACTCTCTGGCCACCCTGTGAGCAGATAGCGGTGCACCCGAGATAGCACTGGATCGCGTTGAGTCCAAGTGCGTATGTAAGTGGACGTGACCGGCGAGTCGTTCAAATTCTCGATGAGCTGAACATACTCTGCTGGCGCAGGCGTCTTAGCGGAGTGTGGCGTATGCAGAGGTAGTCTTGAAAGCGCATCACAGTTGCCGTGCGCGTCACCACTGCGATGACGAATGATGTAGGAGTAGCCGGCCAACGTCAGGGCCCAACGTTGAAGTCGACCCGACGCTTGAGGAGGTATCGGTCGTTGCTCGTTGAACAACCCTATCAGCGGTCGGTGATCGGTGATGAGCACAAACGTCATACCATAGAGGTATTGGTGGAACTTTGTCACTCCGAAAACCAAACTCAGTCCTTCCTTGTCTAGTTGCGAGTAGTTGATTTCTGAGGGTGATAAGCTCCTAGATGCGAACGCGATCGGCCGCTCCGAACCGTCCTCCATCTGATGCGACAAGACCGCGCCCACCCCGTACGGTGACGCGTCGCAAGCGAGAAGGAGCGGCTTGTCGGGGTCGAAGTGTACAAGTAGCGAATCTGACTGCAGCAGCTGCTTTGCTGCCTCAAACGCACTAGCTTGCTCGTTCCCCCAGCACCACTTTGTGTCTTTTCTGAGTAGGACGTGCAGTGGGGCTAGCGTTGTTGACAGGTTGCCCAGGAACCGCCCGTAGTAGTTGAGCAGACCGAGCCACGAACGCAATTCCTTCACGTTAGTTGGGCTAGGTGCATCACGAATGGCCCTGACCTTGTCATCTGTTGGATGTAGGCCATCGCGATCGATCTTGTGCCCCAGGTACACGACTGACTGATTGAAGAACTCGCACTTATCATTGTTCAATTTCAGTCCTGCCTCGTCCAACCGTCTCAGGACCCAGCGAAGGTTCGCCACGTGTTCCTCTCGAGTTTTCCCGGTAACGAGAATGTCGTCCAAGAATATGCACACTCGTGGTATGTCAGCAAGCACACACTCAAGAGCTCTCTGGAATATGGTTGGTGCCACCGAAATACCGTACGGCAAGCGGGTGTATCGAAAGAGTCCTTTGTGGGTGTTGATGGTGACGTACTCGCGGGACCCTTCATCCAATGGCAGTTGAAGGTAGGCATGCCTCAAGTCGAGTTTACTGAATGTCTCGCCTCCGGCCAGGCTGGCGTAAAGATCGTTCACCCTGGGTAGCGGATATTTGTCCTCCACTACATTTCTGTTGATCGTCACCTTGTAGTCTCCGCAGATCCTTATCTGCCCGTTCGCTTTGCAGACTGGAACGATCGGTGCCGCCCATTCCGAAAACTGGACCGGCTCGATTATCCCTTCATGCTGAAGTCGGTCGAGTTCGTTTTCAACTTTCTCCTTCAGTGCGTAAGGAATGGGTCTGGCCTTGAAGAATCGTGGTATAGCGCCGTTTTTAACATGGATCTTCACCTGCACGTCCTTCAGTTTCCCCAGCCCCTCAGAGAACACGCCTGGCACTTCCGCCAAAAGTCCGGACTGCACCGGGTCACGTTTGCAGACGTGCATGATTTCACCCCAGTCGAGCTTCAACTGCGACAGTAAGTTTCTCCCCAGAAGGTTTTCTCGAGTACCCGACACGACAATGATCGGAACGTGTGCCGACTGTTGCTTGTACTGTGTGACGACATCGATCTGTCCCAGCACCGGAACCGACTGACCGGTATAACTGGTCAAGTTCACATCAGTCGATTGTAGCTTAGGCGGGTGCGACCATAACTCGCGATATGTCGTCTCATTGATGATGGAGACCCCCGCTCCCGTGTCCACCAGCATTTTCACCGATTTACCGTCCATCTGTACGCCTACTTCGATAGGTTGATGTGACGTCGGCCCACTGGTGACGTGGTACAGGCTGTAGTCGCTGTACTCGTCTCTCTCGTCAGTCTCGTGTGTAGTGCTCACGAGATGAGTTTCGCCGTTTTTCTTGCGGCACGCCTCCGCGATATGTCCTCTCTTCTGACAAAAGTGACACGTTGCGTCCTTGAACCTGCACTGTTGCTGTGTGTGGTTTCCGTTGCAACGGTAACACCGTTTGCGAGTCGCATTGACGGCATTGTCGTTACGCTGGTGCTCCGGGAACTTCTTTTCCACCCTACTTTGATACTTGTGCACCACGTCCACCGGCACTGTATTGCTAGTGGAGTCGTGTTTAGGGGCTATCTGCTTAGCCTCGCTGTCCGCCACTTCGTCCGCCAGTGCCATCTGCGTTGCTTGTTCGAACGACCTCTCTTCGCTCAGTAGTTTGCGTTGAGTGCTGCTACTTCTTATTCCGCACACTAGTTGATCTCGCAATGCCTCACTCAGAAATTCTCCGAAATTGCAAGTGGATGCTAGTCTCCGGAGTTCTGCAGCAAATGTAGCAATGGCCTCACCGTCTTTCTGGGTTCGTTGATGAAATTTGAACCTCTCAACCACTATAAGACGACGTGGCGTCAGGTGACTTTTAAGTCTCGCAGTTATCTCATCGAACGACAGATCTATCGGTCTTTGCGGACTGACTAGGCTTTTCAGAAGTAGGTACGTTTCGGGGCCTACCAGAGTCAGTAGAGTGGCTACCTTCTTTTTCTCTGCGGCCAACTGCACAACTTCGTCGGCGCCGGCGATTCCCACCGCCGCGACATCGTTCGCGACCAAGTACATTTCGAGCCGCTCCAAATATGCTTCCAGGTCACTACTACCGTCGTACGGCTCAATTCGGCCAATGTATCCCATCCTCGTCGCCAGTTGTTATATATTGAATAACTAGTTGTTATGTAGTAGTATTACTAGATAGCATTTGTCATTTGGTGAAGTCAACACTTTATTTTATGTAAATCGAGACGAACAGACAGACAACAACACGAAAGTCCATCCCACAGAAATCGGTTAGAGTCTTTGTCAAACAACTGTCACATACACAACACACTCTTTACACACATGCCATCCGAAACGATAGTCCCCAGCAGGCAAATAGACCATACCGAGCCAGTCGACAAAACCGATTCAGGCGACCATAGTGAGTCAGGCGACCGTAGCAACACCTTCACGACTCCAAATAATAATATTGTTAGCGGAGTTGTCCTGTTTTTGATAGTTATGGCATTGTGTCTATTAGTTGCGTGGCAACAGCGCAATACAGGCCAACAGGATAATGTAGGCCAACAGGACACAGTAGGTCAACAGGGCGATGCAGATCAACAGAGCAACGTAGGTCAAGAGTACAGTGCCGATCGTCAGGACACTGTAGGTCAACAGGACGATGCAGGTCAACAGGCCATCGCAGGTCAACAGGACAGTGCAGATCAACAGGACGATGCAGGTCAACAGGGCAACGCAGGTCAACAGAACAACGCAGATCAACAGAATAATGCAGACCAACATGACAATGCAAACCAACAGGACAATGCAGGTCAAATGGTCAATGCTGGGCAACAGGACAATGCCATTTAGATGATGTGTCTTTCTCTAGGAACATGTAAATTATTTTTGCATTGCAGCCATGGTATCTCCAATTTAAAAAACGTTTAAGTTTACTATCACGTTCCTTGTTTCTAAATTTGTGTTTGTAAATTGGTGTGCTTTTCCGTGGAACAAAATAAAAATCTCACAGAGACTAGCTACACTGTAACGTGTAGATGATTACGGAGATGTCAGATATCACAATCTGTTCTGTTTTGTTCATGTGGCACCATTGTTACTGTTACCATTCACTTCGGTGGTCAGGAATTCACACACACGCACGCACGCACGCACGCACGCACGCACGCACGCTCACACACAGAGCTGTGCATTCAAGTGCAGCCTTTTTGCACTTGCAACGCTTCACACAATCCTTCTTGCACTTGCATGACTTTAACTCATTTGTGTCTTGACCGCGCATGTGCTGGTTCTGTCATACGGCATGATTACGATCCAATCGATGGTGTGCATGACATCTTCTGGTATGTTACATTGTTCTGCGGACGACTTCAGCAGTGCGTCTGTGAGTTCTGCCAGCACCTTCCACATTGCCCATGCAGTGTTCGTACCATACCCAGCGAAACTGGATACGGTGTCACACCCAGTCAGAGCGTGGAACATTGGCAGTGAACGTGGCTTCTCCCGACCCAGGCCAGCTGTTATTTCTTGGGCTGCCAGGTACCGGAAACTTCCTAGTTCCGAATGCCAGCCACAGTTCATCTTCTGGTTGCAGCCCCTGGGCCACTGAAACGGCCAACACCACGACGTCGATGTCAACAGTCCGGATCATAATCTTGTGGTGGCCATGCTGGGCTGCACGGGATGCATGCACAACATGCGACTGTCAGCTTCTTCATGGCGGCATAGGGCGAGCCTTGTCAGATCCAGCAGTCGTGACTTGCTGAGGACAGCCTCTCCATCAGTGTGGTCTAGCCACATATATTCTTCCTCAGTCTTCTGTTTGAAGTCGTCTCTGGTCAGTGGCAATACTCTAGCAGCTGGGACAGACAACCTCTTGATGTTGCTGGTGACGGGGCACATCAGTGTAGTAGTGTGGCAAGTAGCCGACGGTCTTGGAGCTTGCATCCCCAGATCCTCCAACGATGACAATGCTTCGATTGACCAGCGAAAGAGGGATGCTGAAGGAGGGAGATAGCAGTACCGTTGCAAGACTCCTTCACTGTTGTTGCACTGGGGTTGTGATCTATGTTATCTACCGCGACAGTTGTGAACACTTTGCCAAGCATTTTGGGAGGGCAGGCCACTTGCTCTATGTGAAACTGTTCGCAGACGCTGTTCCCTATCTGAGCAGAAAGCCGAAGAACGCAGTCATAGAAGATGCTCATACGAAAGTGTGACATATTATCTTCCAATTCATTCTTGCGTGTGTGTGAGTGTGCAACATTATACCTATGTACGTGGGAGTTAGCGTCTCCTGTGCAGCAGTGTGCCTGACAATGACAGATGCTGTGGTGCCACGCGTCCTCTTGTGCTTGATGCTGTTGAACTTCAGCATTTGGCCGATGGCAAGTGCTGCAAGGGTTGAGTCTGTCCTTGATGCTCACCAGGGCAAGCAGCTGTGATGGCACATATTCTTCTTGGCATCTTTCAGGGAATACATTGAAGAGTTTAGCTTCTCCAAACATATGGCGGGGCACGATCTGTGTAGCACGTGGCACATGGACCGCGTCGTTGTCACTGTCCAGCTTACAGGCTTTGGCGAGAGCAGCACCGACGTCTTCTTCGAGTGCCGTCAGAACGTTTCTCCCATTGTTGTGAGTCCGCATGTCAGGGAACTGGTTGAGGAGTCTTTGCTTGTGTCGCGTGGAGTGGACCGTCAATCCGAGCTTAACTTCTGTTTGTTCCATTCTGGACAGGTAGAGCCAACTTGAACACCCGTGCCGTCTCCTCATCTAGCCAGGTTTCTTCAATGTAGAGGACCAGTTCGGCGAATACAATTGCCGATACTTCTCGCTCTTTGTCTATGTCCTCGGGTTCTTCAAACTGGTCCTTTCTAGCTCGGCTGTACATTCCCACTAAGCACTTGGTATGATATTTAGCTTCCAGGGTTACATTGTCCCCGGCACTGAGTCGCCCCAGCAGTTCTGTATCTTCGTTAAGGACTGCATAAGCTCGCACCCGGCTGTCCATTTGAAATGTCGTTGTTTGATGAAGACCGTCGTTCCCAGCAGGTTGTCCACATAACAAACAAGCTTCTTGGGTCATATTTTCCGTCCTCGATGAGCGTGAACACGACCTGATGCGTTTGCATGTAGCTGTTACGTCATGGCTCTCGCCTTCTGTCTTGAGTTTTCGCTTTTCTGCTCTTTGCAATTTTGCATTGTTGTATTTGAGCCTGCATGCATGATGATGATACTGAGAATTGTTTGCAACAATAGCCGCTTTAACGCAATGGCCTTCATTGAGTCTTTCCAACTGAAATATTCCTGGAAGTTGTCCAAGTTCATTGAATTTGATCAAATTCTCTGCATGTGAACTGTACCCACTCCCCATGTGAACTGTACCCACTCCCCATGTGAACTGTACCCACTCCCCATGTGAACTGTACCCACTTCCCATGTGAACTGTACCCACTCCCCATGTGAACTGTACCCACTCCCAATGTGAACTGTACCCACTCCCCATGTGAACTGTACCCACTTCCCATGTGAACTGTACCCACTCCCCATGTCTTGTCGTTTGGAATGCGAAGGACATGTTAGTGCTTCTGCTTTGTCATCTTGTCAAATGATACACAGCTTCCAGTTAGTCTGAGTCTACTACTACTACTACTACTACTACTACTAGTACTACTACTACTACTACTACTACTACTACTACTACTACTACTACTATTACTACCACTACAACCACTACTAAATAATTTGCTCTTCCTTAAGCACGCTTGGACCTTCATAAGGGAATTACTGTCAACCTGCAGACCTCCCCATTGGAGCAGTAACAACAGTAACCGCAGGCGGTAATTTTGTACAATGGCTGCCACTGCCGCCATGGGTCAAATGTGCAATGGCTCAATATCCGGATCTGTTCATATTATAAGTGTCTACATGCGTGCCAAATTTGGTGCTTTTATCACAAAATGCACTATGCAATGGGTATGTTGGTTTATGCTGCCACAGTAACGTAAATACGATACCGAAACATGATGAATCGTTGTGCGGTGGGCGGGACAACGTGCTCAGCAAGAAGGTGAGTTTACACAATTTGTTTTACCCCATTACTAGAAAATTACTGAGTAGATGTATATCCCTATGTCCAATTAGAAAGAAGTAGCCATACATATTAGCTACAAAATAAAATAAAACTGAATAAAATATGTTGAGAACTTTTATTTTTATGATTTTTTTTCCAACACCGGACTATGCCGATTCAGACGGGCCCATCGGTCGGGCGTCGTCTACCGTGGTAGTACGGGCTGTCGAAGCCGGCGCAAATCTCGATCACAACTAGCTGATATTTACCTTAAAAAAACCCGCAACATCGTTCTGTCTGAACTAGTATAACAGATTCACTAATGCTGTCATTCAATTTGCCGAAGCGGAAAATTAGAAATAATCCGGCCGAAAGTTAACTGATGCAGGACGAAGTGAGAAAACACAATGGCGGAAAAGCTCAGACGGCCCTGAGTCCTGACAACACGTGTTGTAACGACGATTGCTCATTCACATGTATTCGAATAGGCCAATCATAGAGATTTCCAAAGGTATAACGTGTTACATATTTAGATACTATGAATAGAAACGTAAATTTATTCTCCGGAGCGTACTAAAAACAGCCAAATATGGACGGAGTAACATCCGTCTTACTCCTGTGACGTCACTGATGACTGTCGCAGTCGCTAGAGGCACTGCGATGGGGACATTTTATGTCCTCGTTGGTGTCGCCATACAAGACAGTGTTTAAGGTGATCAGCCTGTTCAACAATTTATCGGAAGCACGTAACATGTTTTGGGGATATGAACTTAATTTTATTAAGGATAAAATCATCATCGGATGAGGTCTTTAGCAATGTAAGCTATGCATTTACCACATTTAGCTGCATATTAACGGTTTTAAGGTAAGTAACTACCCCATTTAGTTGCTTTTTAGCTACGTAAGTGCCACTTTTATTTCATGGTAACGCTTTTTAGCTATGCCACATTAAGCTGTATGTTAACGCTGCTTAGCTAAGTAAGAATAACTTTTAGTTGCGTGTTGACGCTTTTTAGCTAAGTGGATATCACCACTGTCAGCGGTATTTTAACGATTATCTATTCGTAATCTCAACACGCCTAACACGCGGTTCGCATATGTTCTTTCGTCACGAACGGCGCGTAGTACGTCAACTCGGTCTCCAGTTCATCGACGAGACATTCCCACTCCCTCTTCGAGCAACCTTCCTTCGCAATTCTTCTCCCATTTTCTCGACGTCAAATCTCTCCCACTGAAGTTCGGCGATTAGCTTGATAGCGATTCTGGGCGGTACCACGTCATCCTTCGCGCATAGTTTGTCGCTGTCCTCAATTCCTTATCCTTCGCCGATATAATTGTTTTGATTGAAACGAGCTGCTTAATAAGAATAAAAAATAAAGGTTATACACGTTCTACTAGTATATTATGTTACTACGAGTTAATACGGACCCCCATCGCAAAAGGTACTCATCTCGGCTCTGATGTCATCATTTACTTCCGCACGTCAACTGAGGAATGACCACCAGTCAGTCATACGACTGACTACTTCTTGGACGACCTCGTCGATGAATTCACCGGTTGGGATGATGCATAGTGGATGTACTCGTCATAGTCTTCCTGTCATGCTAGACTCGCTCTACGCATGCGCGCTGTTACACAACTTTAGTGTAATACATCACAGCTGCGTTTAATTTGACGATGAATCCCTGCCACTCTATCTGTAAACTCAGTTTCCTCGCCTTCTCTACATCGTCTTCCTTCCGAAAGACGTGATCCACTCACGACCTTTCCGCTCGCAGTTCACTCTCGTGCGTGCACGGTTCAACGACTAATCCCTCGGTGACGCAGGAGAACTGGTGGTTACATGCCTACATAGGTTTGGATCGGTCGCCTTAATGTTAGAACGGAGGAACTTCCGCTTCCGTCACTGTTGTATTCGTGAATGGTTTGTTGGTGCTTTTTTGGAGGATAATTGTGAAATGTTTTCTATGTCAACAATAAAAGTACTCATAAGTAATTATTTGGAGCACATTTCTTCAGTTTCTTGACGCCCAAGTGTCGGTTGTATGTCACAGAATACACATGTTAAACGATTAGTGCGTATTGGTTTTAAAACTTAAGTTATTAGTTCCGTAGCCATTTGGCTACGGAACTGCCAAAACGGCGCTTTAGCAAATGCCGGTCAAGATCTCCGCCCCTAGACTAGCTCAAGAGTGGGGCGGATGACTCTGCCTAGGGAGGTGAAGCGGATGACATATTGGCATCGCTGAGTTTTAGTCCGGATGACAGCAACACGAGCACGTTTGGAGTAGTCAAAGACAAGTTTGATAGCTATTTCATTGGCACGAGGAATGTGATGTATGAAAGGGCGAAGTTTAAACAGCAACAACAACAGACTGGTGAATCTGTAGACGCGTTCGTCACGGACCTGTACAAGCTAGTCGAACACTGTGAGTACGGGGCGCTGAAGGATGATATGATACGCGATAGAATTGTTGTTGGCTTGCGTGACGAACAGTTATACGAGAAGCTACAACTAGATGCAAAGCTTACTCTGAAGAGAGCGGTTGATCACGCACGCCAAAAGGAGGCCGTACGAAAACAACAAACTGTAGTGCGAAGTAGTCCGCAAGAGGGCGCGATGAATATCGACAGCATGCAGTCACGGTCGCAAGATGGTGCCACGGACGTCGACGCTATGCAATCCAGGCCGTATCGTGGTCCGCTTGAGCGCAGACCGAGAGCGGCGTTACAACAAGGGAAACAGACGTCGTACACCGCGTCTTCGTATCAGACCAACCAGCCATGCAGACGATGTGGCAGGCAGTCACATCAGAAACAATACATGCACAAGGCGTTTCTAGGCAACCCTGCAATAGACGCGCTGCAGTTGATCAGCCGAGTGGAGTCGGTAGAAGGGGCAACAGATGGGTATCACAGAGAATTTCCGGATCTCTTCAACGGCCTCGGCAAGATGGAAGGGCCGTACACGATCACACTGAAGGAGAATGCGCAGCCTTTCGCCGTCAATGTGCCGAGACGTGTGGCCCTACCATTGATGGAGAAAGCGAAAAGAGAACTGAAGAGGATGGAAGCTTTGGGCGTCATCAGTAAAGTCGAACAGCCAACTGATTGGTGCGCGCCCATGGTGGTTGTCCCAAAATTACAAGAAGATGTCAAGATCTGCGTCGACCTAACAAAACTAAATGAAAGTGTACGTCGGGAACACTATGAGATGCCTTCGGTCGACTATACTCTGGGACAGCTAGCAGGTGCCAATATATTCTCAAAACTGGACGCAAACTCTGGGTTTTGGCAAGTGCCGTTGTCTGAAGAATCGAATATTTTGAAAACGTTTATCACACCGTTCAGTAGATTCGCCTTCAGAAGGCTACTCTTCGGCATTTCGTCAGCACCAGAGCACTATTAACGACGAATGTCGGCAATCCTGGAGGGGATACCTGGCGTCCTAAATCCAATGGATGACGTAATCGTCTTCGGTGCCACTCAGCCACAACACGATCAGCGCCTACACGAGGTTCTCTCGAGGCTGCAGCAGGCCAAGGTGACACTGAACACGAAGAAGTGCCAATTCTCAATTCAACACGTGACTTTCTTGGGCCAGATGATTGACGCGTCGGGAATACACCCAGACAGAGAGAAGATCAGGGCGATTCTCGACATACGTGAACCAGTCGATGTGAGCTGAGTCCGTCGATTTCTGTGAATGGTCAACCAGCTGGGGAAGTTTACGCAACACCTAGCTGAAATCACGAAACCGATGCGCGACCTTCTGTGCAAGAAGAATGCCTGGACCTGGGGCCACGATCAGCAACGGTGCTTCAAGCAGTTGAAAGAGGGCAGTACATCAACACCAATACTGGCTCTGTTCGACGCAAAGCAGGAAACGACACTATCCGCAGACGCGTCCTCACACTGCCTAGGAGTAGTACTTCTACAGAGACAACAAGATGGTAAACTTCAGCCAGTCGCATATGCCTCCAGATCCATGTCGAGCACGGACAACGCTATGCCCAAATAGAAAAGGAAGCACTCGCCACGACGTGGGCTTATGAGCGATTCAGCGACTTCCTTCTGGAGAAAACAAGCCGACCACAAGCCTCTCGTGTCACTTCTTGGACAGAAAACACTTGATCAGCTGCCGCCCAGGATTCAGCGCTTCAGAATGGGGCCGATGCGATTCAACTCTAGTATCGCACATGTAACCGGCAAGGACTTGATTACGGCTGATACGCTGTCACGAGCACCCATTGTGGAGCACAGACAACCGCAAGACGTAAGCTTCGATCAGGACTGCCAAGCATACGTCAATGCAGTTTTGAAGACACTTCCCATTACCGAGAAGCGCCTACTCGAACTGAAGCAGGCCCAGGTGGACGACGCCACCTGCCAACGCATCCAGACTTACTGCCAGCAAGGATGGTCCGACAGGGCGAGACTGAGGCCGGACGAGAAGGTGTACCTGCAAGTCGCTGCGGAGCTCACTGTACAACAAGGCTTGCTGCTGAAGGGGAGTCGCCTCGTCATTCCGCTGGCAATGCAACCATCGATACTGGAGAAGATCCACGAAGGACACCAAGGTATCACTAAATGCAGAGAACGGGCGAAGCAATCAGTTTGGTGGCCGGGTCTGAGCAAACAGATCGAAGAATTAGTGGAGAGCTGCGACAGATGCGCCAAAGAACGAGTAAATCAAGCAGAGCCGATGATACCATCTGATGTTCCAGAACGCCCATGGCAGAAGGTTGGCTCTGACCTCTTCGAACTAAACGGTTCACCATACTTACTTGTTGTCGACTATCTCTCGGCGTTCGTTGAGATCTTCAAACTGAGCAGCACGACGTCGGCTTCCATCGTGAACCACATTACATCAATGTTTGCACGTCATGGCGTCCCTGAAGTTGTGGTCACAGACAATGGCCCCCAGTACTCATCAGATACATTCAGGAAGTTTGCTGCAGCGAGGTGCTTTTTACACACGACAAGCAGCCCTCGGTTCCCTCAGTCAAATGGTGAAGCTGAGCGAGCCGTAAAGACCCTAAAATGTCTACTGGCGAAGAGCGACAACCCGTGCGACACACTTCTCGCATATAGATCGACGCCACTGAGCAAGGGTTACAGCCAAGCTGAGCTACTGATGGGGCGGAAGCTTCGGACGCCAATACCGACGATACCAGCCTTACTAGAACCACAGTGGTCGCATCTACGAGGAGCGAGGAAGTCGCGGCTTGAGATAAAGAATCGACAGAAAAAGTCATTCGACAAGCGCCATCGAGCAGTCCACTTGAGATGACTGATGCCGGGAGAGCATGTGTGGGTCACTGACATGGACCGGCGAGGCACCGTGCTAAAAGAGGTCGGCTCACAGTCGCCCCGGTCGTACATCTTGAGGACACACCAAGTCGACGTTCGACGCAATCGACGTCACCTAAATCCTACTCCGACTGTGTCGTCGTATGACACGGCAACACTGGAGGATATCGAAATCCCCGATGACGAGGACGGAGAAGATGGCGACCCGGGCGAAGCCGCAGCACAGCCAGATCGACCAGTGGCAGACGTAGTCCCGAGACGGAATCCTGCAAGAGAGAGGAAGCTGCCGTCCCACCTGAGCGATTATGATGTCGCTGTGTAACCTGGTCATGTGCTGGTAACCTCTGACCAAATATGAGAAAGGAGGATGTGGCATGATCTATTGTTGTAATAATACGGGGGAGAATATCTCGGGGAGAGACACCCTCATGGCGAGGTGAATAAAGTACCGGTTGATTTACGAACTTGTATTGTATGCTGTATTGTATGCTAACCAGAAAACACTACAGAAGTGTTATATATTTTTGATATGCCTAACTTAATACTTCAAAAAGAAATATTATTCATAACAATGTACATTGATGGAATACTGTAAGGACAGTGTAATAGCAGTTTACAATTTTCGCCTAAGTTGAACGATAATATGCTGCCACCTACTGGCTAATTATTAATACTACATCGTGAGGGTTAGAACTGGTGCCTCCACCTAGCCGCATAATGCAATAATAAAAAATCTTTGATGCGCTAGTTTCAAGTTTTCGTCAACCACTGCGTGTACAAACTGGAAGTCAATTTAAAATATATGAATAAATACATTAAAACATCATCTCAGAAAGCAAAAAAATCATCAACGGTCGTAGTCCGTTATACAGTAATGTGTTCCAAACGTGCGGAGCCGGTTGTTCCAAAACCACGTAGGACTTGGACACTAGTCCATTATACAGCAATGTGTTCCAAATGTGCATAGTTTTACGCACGCACGCACGCACGCACGCACGCTCGCACGCACGCACAACCAGAGCAATGAGTGAAAGACCAATGAGTGAGAGATAGTCTCAGACGAAAGTTACACTTCTATCTAACAATATGGCGCGGTCCGTGAAATTATGATGCTGTGTTTTCAACAACGTTTTCCCAGTAAATCACTGGCGTATTCTTAATTATAGTTACTAATGATTATGTTTAAGGTTTTTGTTTCCTTCTAAGAAGTAGATAGTATCTGACAAGAACAATAATAATGTTCATACTGATAGTATAATATACAAAAGTGATTTAGACTACAATATTAAATACTACATGTTAATGTCAAAATATACAAATAATGTTATCTTTAACAATTTAACTAATATTACTAAACTATATATTAAATACCTGCAATTCATGAGTTTTTTTAATCTCACAAGGCCAATAATTAAAAACAGACAATTGGATGACAAGATAAACCCTGCCTTATCCTGATTGAACCAGTAAGGGGTCATCCATAAAGTACGTCACGCTTGGGGTGGGGTGGGGGTGTCCATGGGCAAACCTGAGGAAGAGTTACATGTGGCGGAGGCATCTAGGCAAACGTTACTTAACATTTTTACGATTTTTAATGTTTTAACATGTTGGCTCGTCTGGCTGTCAACATCCGACAGATAGCTCTAATTGTTAACATCCGACAGATAGCTCTAATTGTTAACCCCTCTTTATATATTTCAATGACAAACCCGCTACGTACTATAGCAATATTAAAACCCAAATATATTTAAATAGCATTCCAAAAGAAAACCACCTCTACTGATATACCAATATTAAGAAACCCAGTCCTAACATTATTTCCTCCACTGAAATATTCTGTTTCCCCTTCTTGTTTTTAATTTTGGCATCCATCTTGACCATTGAACACACCTAGGAGGGGGTCTTTGTCAAAACGAACTTAATTATAGGGGGTTGTACACACCACAGTTACAAGTGGGTGGCCGGGGGTCTCTCAAAAAGTCCAAACCTAGCGTGACGTACTATTACGGATGATCCCTAAGGCAGCCTCAAGTGTCGTTGGTAAGCAGAAGTGAACATATAATACAAACCAGTGAACAGGTATGTCTTAGCAATGTGACCAAATGTTTCCACAATAAATAATGTTCTGGAGCCGAAGTTTGCACAAATTTTGTCACAGGCCGATACAAAATACAGTGCATAGACATTCATGTCCATAGGTCCGACATGGCTACATCACATTGCACAGAGCCAATGACAACTGGTGGTGTCTTTCCAAACAATATATCAGTCTGTTCAAATAAAGAACACGGCCATCAGTAGTCATATACGAGTATCGACAATTACTTGACAATCTAGTGCAAGAAACTTTTACTATAGAAATAATGATAATGTGGAGACAATCTGACATAAAGCAAACAATATTCCTGTGTGGCCGCAGGATACAATGCAACATCCAGTGTTTCATCACACATTTATAGGATATCTTCCCAGCATGGATAAGAACGTCTACAAATAACCATGAGAATTGTGCACCACACGTATCACATTTACAGGGTTTTTCCCCAGTATGGATACCTCTTCAAGTCACCAATTGAGACAGATCTTCGTTGAAATACAGGCCTCGTGACTTCTGTTTGCGGGTTGCATGCAGAATAGTCTCCCGATCTTTGCAGCTTTCAAACTTCATTAAGATTGTTCTCGGTTCGCTGTTACCGGTCATTCTGAACGCCCGTTCGATGAGTATGTATCTAGCTTGGTTTTCCGATATGTTCAACGCAGAAATTAATGATCTGCGCATTGCAGCCTCGTTGTCCGCCCACGTTACCCTCGGTGTCCGCCCACGTTACCCTCGGTGTCCGCCCACGTTACCCTCGGTGTCCGCCCACGTTACCCTCGGTGTCCGCCCACGTTACCCTCGGTGTCCGCCCACGTTACAATCGGTGTCCGCCCACGTTAACCTCGGTCCAAGCAGCTGCCGAGCAGTATGGGTCTACTATGGGATAATCAGTCTGTGTCATGTGACAGTGACATTGCTTTTTTTCATTCCAATGAATATATGAAACTTTTACATCTGACTTGAATTGTGTTAGGTTAATTTAATTGGGACGTTTACGAGTTAATTTTTAATCAGTTAATTTGAATCTATACAAGTGATTAGGTATGTAAAATGTTTAATCAAAAGAAAGTAGTTCCAATGGAAAATATAATAGTAATAGTAATAGCTTGAAATGTAATTCAGCATGTCTTAGTAATAGAAAGGAAACTAAGTAATAGCAATATATTACACTACAATATAATAGAACCCAGGCCTGGCTTTAAGCAATATTACATGACCTTACGTTTTGCGGCTGTAATATTCTAAAAATCTTACCAAATTATCACTTAACCTATTTAACCCACACTGTTAACTGTGTTCAGTGTAGGTCATTTATACACACATTCATTGAGACCACATCATATTTTACCCAAATCATTAATAAACATCACAGTAGTATTCAGTTTGAGCCTTGAACGAAAAATGTAGCAATCACAAGACCAGATAAATTTCCAGAAAACATGGGTTGTGCATTACATAAAGTGACTAATTAATTTAAGCGAATTTGCGAAAACTGTGCAAATGGGGAATTAGTCTGCAACATGCACGAACCGCATGTTTCTGCCGCCACGTTACACACGCTTTCAACTGGGTCGCTTTTATTTATACGCATTGAAATTGGTATATATATCCAAATAAAACATATCGATTTGTCACAGTAATTCTTATAATTTACCGTTACATTCGTACTTTGTTTTATCAGCTTCTTCCTACGAGATCCAGTTCATTGAAAGCAAGGAAATATATCCTGTCTTCAAGAACGGCTCTCAGATTGTCGACAGTGACGTCATACAAGGAAACTTGAGTTCGCCGTTATCACCCTCGGAAACGGAAACGTTCGTCATACGTTTCCTGCCCAAATATCTGAACAAACTTCTGCACTTCCGTCTGAGGGTAACCCACAGTAGGGGTAGAATCAGCGAATTTTGCAAAAGCGTTCGCGCGCAGATATGGCCCTACGTTTATATTCCAGATTGGGAACCATTTACACACTTTCCACTCTTTACACACATGCCATCCGAAACGATAGTCCCCAGCAGGCAAATAGACCATACCGAGCCACTCGACAAAACCTCAGGCGACCATAGTGAGCCAGGCGACCGTAGCAACACCTTCACGACTCCAAGTATTGTTAGCGGAGTTGTCCTGTTTTTGATAGTTATGGCATTGTGTCTATTAGTTGCGTGGCAACAGCGCAATACAGGCCAACATGATAATGTAGGCCAACAGGACACACTAGGTCAACATGGCGATGCAGATCAAAAGAGCAACGTAGGTCAACAGTACAATGCCGATCGTCAGGACACTGTAGGTCAACAGGACGATGCAGGTCAACAGGGCATCGCAGGTCAACAGGACAGTGCAGATCAACAGGACGATGCAGGTCAACAGGGCAACGCGGGTCAACAGAACAACGCAGATCAACAGAATAATGCAGACCAACATGACAATGCAAACCAACAGGACAATGCAGGTCAAATGGTCAATGCTGGGCAACAGGACACTGCCATTTAGATGATGTGTCTTTCTCTAGGAACATGTAAATTATTTTTGCATTGCAGCCATGGTATCTCCAATTAAAAAAACGTTTAAGTTTATTATCACGTTCCTTGTTTCTAAATTTGTGTTTGTAAATTTGTGTGCTTTTGCGTGGAACAAAATAAAAATCTCACAGAGACTAGCTACATTGTAACGTGTAGATGATTACGGAGATGTCAGATATCACAATCTGTTCTGTTTTGTTCATGTGTCACCATTGTTACTGTTACCATTCACTTCGGTGGTCAGGAATTCACACACACAAGCACGCACGCACGCACGCACACACGCACGTACACACACACACACAGAGCTGTGCATTCAAGTGCAGCCTTTTTGCACTTGCAACGCTTCACACAATCCTTCTTGCACTTGCATGACTTTAACTCATTTGCACTTGCATGACTTTAACTCATTTGTGTCTTGACCGCGCATGTGCTGGTTCTGTCATACGGCATGATTACGATCCAATCGATGGTGTGCATGACATCTTCTGGTATGTTACATTGTTCTGCGGACGACCTCAGCAGTGCGTCTGTGAGTTCTGCCAGCACCTTCCACATTGCCCATGCAGTGTTCGTACCATACCCAGCGAAACCGGATACGGTGTCACACCCAGTCAGAGCGTGAAACATTGGCAGTGAACGTGGCTTCTCCCGACACAGGCCAGCTGTTATTTCGTGGGCTGCCAGGTACCGGAAACTTCCTAGTTCCGAATGCCAGCCACAGTTCATCTTCTGGTTGCAGCCCCTGTGCCACTGAAACGGCCAACACCACGACGTCGGTGTCAACAGTCCGGATCATAATCTTGTGGTGGCCATGCTGGGCTGCACGGGATGCATGCAGCAACATGCGACTGTCAGCTTCTTCATGGCGGCATAGGGCGAGCCTTGTCAGATCCAGCAGTCGTGACTTGCTGAGGACAGCCTCTCCATCAGTGTGGTCTAGCCATATATATTCTTCCTCAGTCTTCTGTCTGAAGTCGTCTATGGTCAGTGGCAATACTCTAGCAGCTGGGACAGACAACCTCTTGATGTTGCTGGTGACGGGGCACATCAGTGTAGTAGTGTGGCAAGTAGCCGACGGTCTTGGAGCTTGCATCCCCAGATCCTCCAACGATGACAATGCTTCGATTCACCAGCGAAAGAGGGATGCTGAAGGAGGGAGATAGCAGTACCATTGCAAGACTCCTTCACTGTTGTTGCACTGGGGTTGTGATCTATGTTATCTACCGCGATAGTTGTGAACACTTTGCCAAGCATTTTGGGAGGGCAGGCCACTTGCTCTATGTGAAACTGTTGGCAGACACTGTTCCCTATCTGAGCAGAAAGCCGAAGAACGCAGTCAGAGAAGATGCTCATACGAAGGTGTGACATATTATCTTCCAATTCATTTTTGCGTGTGTGAGTGTGCAACATTATACCTATGTACGTGGGAGTTAGCGTCTCCTGTGCAGCAGTGTGCCTGACAATGACAGATGCTGTGGTGCCACGCGTCCTCTTGTGCTTGATGCTGTTGAACTTCAGCATTTGGCCGATGGCAAGTGCTGCAAGGGTTGATTCTGTCCTTGATGCTCACCAGGGCAAGCAGCTGTGATGGCACATATTCTTCTTGGCATCTTTCAGGGAATCCATTGAAGTGTTTAGCTTCTCCAAACATATGGCGGAGCACGATCTGTGTAGCACGTGGCACATGGACCGCGTCGTTGTCACTGTCCAGCTTACAGGCTTTGGCGAGAGCAGCACCGACGTCTTCTTCGAGTGCCGTCAGAACGTCTCTCCCATTGTTGTGAGTCCGCATGTCAGGGAACTGGTTGAGGAGTCTTTGCTTGTGTCGCGTGGAGTGGACCGTCAATCCGAGCTTAACTTCTGTTTGTTCCATTCTGGACAGGTAGAGCCAACTTGAATACCCGTGCCGTCTCCTCATCTAGCCAGGTTTCTTCAATGTAGAGGACCAGTTCGGCGAATACAATTGCCGATACTTCTAGCTCTTTGTCTATGTCCTCGGGTTCTTCAAACTGGTCCTTTCTAGCTCGGCTGTACATTCCCACTAAGCACTTGGTATGATATTTAGCTTCCAGGGTTACATTGTCCCCGGCACTGAGTCGCCCCAGCAGTTCTGTATCTTCGTGAAGGACTGCATAAACTCGCACCCGGCTGTCCATTTGAAATGTCGTTGTTTGATGAAGACCGTCGTTCCCAGCAGGTTGTCCGCATAACAAACAAGCTTCTTGGGTCATATTTTCCGTCCTCGATGAGCGTGAACACGACCTGATGCGTTTGCATGTAGCTGTTACGTCATGGCTCTCGCCTTCTGTCTTGAGTTTTCGCTTTTCTGCTCTTTGCAATTTTGTATTGTTGTATTTGAGCCTGCATGCATGATGATGATACTGAGAATTGTTTGCAACAATAGCCGCTTTAACGCAATGGCCTTCATTGAGTCTTTCCAACTGAAATATTCCTGGAAGTTGTCCAAGTTCATTGAATTTGATCAAATTCTCTGCATGTGAACTGTACCCACTCCCCATGTGAACTGTACCCACTCCCCATGTGAACTGTACCCACTCCCCATGTGAACTGTACCCACTTCCCATGTGAACTGTACCCACTCCCCATGTGAACTGTACCCACTCCCAATGTGAACTGCACCCACTCCCCATGTGAACTGTACCCACTTCCCATGTGAACTGTACCCACTTCCCATGTGAACTGTACCCACTCCCCATGTCTTGTCGTTTGGAATGCGAAGGACATGTCAGTGCTTCTGCTTTGTCATCTTGTCAATTGATACACAGCTTCCAGTTAGTATGAGTCTACTACTACTACTACTACGCCTACTACTACTACTACTACTAGTACTACTACTACTACTGCTACTACTACTATTACTACCACTACAACCACTACTAAATAATTTGCTCTTCCTTAAGCACGCTTGGACCTTCATAAGGGAATTACTGTCAACCTGCAGACCTCCCCAGTGGAGCAGTAACAACAGTAACCGCAGGCGGTCATTTTGTACAATGGCTGCCACTGCCGCCAGGGGTCAAATGTGCAATGGCTCAATATCCGGATCTGTTCATATTATAAGTGTCTACATGCGTGCCAAATTTGGTGCTTTTATCACAAAATGCACTATGCAATGGGTATGTTGGTTTATGCTGCCACAGTAACGTAAATACGATACCGAAACATGATGAATCGTTGTGCGGTGGGCGCGACAACGTGCTCAGCAAGAAGGTGAATTTACACAATTTGTTTTACCCCATTACTAGAAAATTACTTAGTAGATGTATATCCCTATGTCCAATTAGAAAGAAGTAGCCATACATATTAGCTACAAAATAAAACAAAACTGAATAAAATATGTTGAGAACTTTTATTTTTATGATTTCTTTCCAACACCGGACTATGCCGATTCAGACGGGCCCATCGGTCGGGCGTCGTCTAACGTGGTAGTACGGGCTGTCGAAGCCGGCGCAAATCTCGATCACAACTACCTGATATTTACCTTAAAAAAACCCGCAACATCGTTCTGTCTGAACTAGTATAACAGATTCACTAATGCTGTCATTCAATTTGCCGAAGCGGAAAATTAGAAATAATCCGGCCGAAAGTTAACTGATGCAGAACGAAGTGAGAAAACACAATGGCGGAAAAGCTCAGACGGCCCTGAGTCCTGACAACACGTGTTGTAACGACGATTGCTCATTCACATGTATTCGAATAGGCCAATCATAGAGATTTCCAAAGGTATAACGTGTTACATATTTAGATACTATGAATAGAAACGTAAATTTATTCTCCGGAGCGTACTAAAAACAGCCAAATATGGACGGAGCAACATCCGTCTTACTCCTGTGACGTCACTGATGACTGTCGCAGTCGCTAGAGGCACTGCGATGGGGACATTTTATATCCTCGTTGGTGTCGCCATACAAGACAGTGTTTAAGGTGATCAGCCTGTTCAACAATTTATCGGAAGCACGTAACATGTTTTGGGGATATGAACTTAATTTTATTAAGGAAAAAATCATCATCGGATGAGGTCTTTAGCAATGTAAGCTATGCAATTACCACATTTAGCTGCATATTAACGGTTTTAAGGTAAGTAACTACCCCATTTAGTTGCTTTTTAGCTACGTAAGTGCCACTTTTATTTCATGGTAACGCTTTTTAGCTATGCCACATTAAGCTGTATGTTAACGCTGCTTAGCTAAGTAAGAATAACTTTTAGTTGCGTGTTGACGCTTTTTAGCTAAGTGAGTATCACTGTTAGCGGTATGTTAACGATTCTCTATTCGTAATCTCAACACGCCTAACACGCGGTTCGCATATGTTCTTTCGTCACGAACGGCGCGTAGTACGTCAACTCGGTCTCCAGTTCATCGACGAGACATTCCCACTCCCTCTTCGAGCGACCTTCCTTCGCAATTCTTCTCCCATTTTCTCGACGTCAAATCTCTCCCACTGAAGTTCGGCGATTAGCTTGATAGCGATTCTGGGCGGTACCACGTCATCCTTCGCGCATAGTTTGTCGCTGTCCTCAATTCCTTATCCTTCGCCGATATAATTGTTTTGATTGAAACGAGCTGCTTAATAAGAATAAAAAATAAAGGTTATACACGTTCTACTAGTATATTATGTTACTACGCGTTAATACGGAACCCCATCGCAAAATGTACTCATCTCAGCTCCGATGTCATCATTTACTTCCGCACGTCAACTGAGGAATGACCACCAGTCAGTCATACGACTGACTACTTCTTGGACGACCTCGTCGATGAATTCACCGGTTGGGATGATGCATAGTGGATGTACTCGTCATAGTCTTCCTGTCATGCTATACTTGCTCTACGCATGCGCGCTGTTACACAACTTTAGTGTAATACATCACAGCTGTGTTTAATTTGACGATGAATCCCTGCCACTCTATCTGCAAACTCAGTTTCCTCGCCTTCTCTACGTCGTCTTCCTTCCGAAAGACGTGATCCACTCACGACCTTTCCGCGCGCAGTTCACTCTCGTGCGTGCACGGTTCAACGACTAATCCCTCGGTGACGCAGGAGAACTGGTGGTTACATGCCTACATCGTTTCGGTCGGTCGCCTTACTGTTAGAACGGAGGAACTTCCGCTTCCGTCACTGTTGTATTCGTGAATGGTTTGTTGGTGCTTCTTTGATGGTCACCTTCACAGTCGCTCCTCTTATCACAGTCAAAACGTCGAATTTGTCCTCGTCAGTCGTAGAGGGTCTGCTATGAGCAGGCCCTGGACAAACAGTACGTCGGCTTTGTCTGCGGTCCGTAACAAGCGAAAGTGTACCTTCCATCAATAGTCAGTCTAACGCGTCGTCTACAGTACTCGCATGCCAAATAAGGAATGCTTCTTTTCCAAGAGAGCGTCTCTCTGCCATAGCCGAATGAGATATAACTTTTTTTCAGCCCACACCTTCGCTTGGACCGCTGCTGTTGTTGTTGGGGGGGTGTGAACTTTCTTAAAATCGAGCGAATTACCCTTTTTCTCTACACACACGACTCTATATACTGTCCTATCACTGTCATCTACGCATGCGCGGATAAGTTTGTACAACTCTAAAAGACGTAGCGTTGTGATTGACATAATGTCCAGTCATCCACATGTAAACTTACCGATGATGTAATTCGCCACGCTGTTAAATTTTGTGTCACACAATGTTCTCGGTCTCGTGATGTTGACGAGTTTCAATTACGCAATAATGAATTTTTTATACTACTCACCATCATTTTCCATGCCGCCTCACATCGCTAATCGCTACTAATACTAGTAGCTGAGGCAAAGGAGACCGTCGTATACAATTACAATATTATTGTATGGTAGAAATTGAAATAATTAATTGCTCTCACCTGTTAGGTGTGTTAATTTTTACGAAGGCCTAGTTTTAACATGTGTTAACGCCCTGTGCCTCTACGTAGTTTGGCGGCAACTATGTATACCGTGTCTACTCTATACAGTACAGTAGAGACTCCGGCACTATCGATGTATGATAGAGTAGAGGCCTGGCGCTGGTCTTGGAGACACACATTTCGGTATTTCATATTAACCTCAATGCTAATGCTACGACGAATTACCAAACCGTCTATATTTAGTAATAATAACATGAACATCAGACAGCTTGCTGGTTCTGTGAGAGGGGAAAGTTGCTAATGAAAACTTCCTATACTTGGCTATAGTATATACTGGTCGGTGTAGTTTTCAACCTACTTAATAGAACATGCCGTTTTCAAAAAAAAAAAAAAAACATTTTGTACAAGAGATCGATATACCAAATTACTAACAACTACTTCATCTATACACTGGATGCAAATTATTAAAACGTTTGTCTTGAGTGAAAAACCTACGAATATTGAACGTCCGAAACATGTCGCGCGGGAAGAGGAAACCGGCAGAATTCAACCTATATCTATGGCAAGAAGTACAGTCAATCTTTTTTAATTTTATCACTTTGTTCAAATTATTACAACTTTTTATAACAATCAGCCTTGTCATAACACATTACACATACTTGTACTATATTTAACATATTTTAATTATTCCTACTTTTATGACAAGACTTGCTTGCTATACGTCTACCACAAAAAGGGGCGATTATTGTCACGTGGCCAAGAACGAGACACGCGTTAGCAGACGTTCAATAATAATGTCTGGTAAGCACGCAAAGTCGTTTTTTTATCAAGGTATGAATATCATAGAAGTGTTTCGTGTTATATTATATATCAAAATATATTTTGCTCAGACAAGACTCTGTATTGTTATTGTCGTAAACAGACGTTGTGACGTTTCTAACACCGATATCAAGCGATATAATATACTTATGTAGACTATATTATCGCTCATTGAACTTCAGAAATAATGAAGATATAAACAAAATTCGAAGTTGTGGCATGATCTATTGTTGTAATAATACGGGGGAGAATATCTCGGGGAGAGACACCCTCATGACGAGGTTGATTTACGAACTTGTATTGTATGCTGTATTGTATGCTAACCAGAAAACACTACATGGTATTAGAAGTGGGATGGCAACACCGAAGATCTCTTTCTTCAAAAACCTAAGTATTTTCAAGAAACGCGAAACCTTACAAATACGCCATAAACAGAGCAATAAACACGTATTTCGTGTCTGTATGCATTCTTATATGTATATCACTAAAGTTACCTGACAATAACCATGTAAAAGTGTGAAATTATTACCTTTTTGTCAGAACGTATGTGCTTGTCAACATTTGTATATAACCGGATGTTGTTGTGAACGAGAATACCAAGCGGGAATCCCGTGGATCTATATAAGGTTACGCTAAGTATTGCCGTCTGCTGGCCGTGGAGTTACATCATTAATCATGCTCCTATAAACTACTAACTTACTAACGCGTGTTTTATTTATGTCTGTGCTGCTGGCCCATTCTGGCTTCATTCTACACGAAATCGCGTTTGATCATGTGACCCAAAGGCAACATCACGTGCACAGTATGGAGGCTAATTGTGAAATGTTTTCTATGTCAACAATAAAAGTACTCATAAGTAATTATTTGGAGCACATTTCTTCAGTTTCTTGACGCCCAAGTGTCGGTTGTATGTCACAGAATACACATGTTAGACGATTAGTGCGTATTGGTTTTAAAACTTAAGTTATTAGTTCCGTAGCCATTTGGAACTGCCAAAACGGCGCTTTAGCAAATGCCGGTCAAGATCTCCGCCCCTAGGCTAGCTCAAGAGTGGGGCGGATGACTCTGCCTAGGGAGATGAAGCGGATGACATATTGGCATCGCTGAGTTTTAGTCCGGATGACAGCAACACGAGCACGTTTGGAGTAGTCAAAGACAAGTTTGATAGCTATTTCATTGGCACGAGGAATGTGATGTATGAAAGGGCGAAGTTTAAACAGCAACAACAACATACTGGTTAATCTGTAGACGCGTTCGTCACGGACCTGTACAAGCTAGTCGAACACTGTGAGTACGGGGCGCTGAAGGATGATATGATACGCGATAGAATTGTTGTTGGCTTGCGTGACGAACAGTTATACGAGAAGCTACAACTAGACGCAAAGCTTACTCTGAAGAGAGCGGTTGTTCACGCACGCCAAAAGGAGGCCGTACGAAAACAACAAACTGTAGTGCGAAGTAGTCCGCAAGAGGGCGCGATGAATATCGACAGCATGCAGTCACGGTCGCAAGATGGCGCCACGAACGTCGACGCTATGCAATATAGGCCGTATCGTGGTCCGTTTGAGCGCAGACCGAGAGCGGCGTTACAACAAGGGAAACAGACGTCGTACACCGCGTCTTCGTATCAGACCAACCAGCCATGCAGACGATGTGGCAGGCAGTCACATCAGAAACAATACTGCCCAGCGAAAGATGCAAAGTGCCACCAATGTTCAAAGACAGGCCACTTTGCTTCAGTTTGCTTGTCCAAAAAAATTGGTGCAGTGTGCGATGATGGCAATAACACAGAATACACATTTCTAGGCGCAGTCGCTGACAACAAATCAAACCAGCAGTGGTTGATAACATTGAAAATGGGGAGGGAGTCAGGTGTTAAATGTCGCATTGACACCTGTGCAGACGAAACAGTGATTCCTGAGCAGTTGTACAATGAACTGATAGGTGTGAACCCGCTCCGAAAGGCTAATAAGAAACTCTTCGGGGTTGGCAACAACGGTTTGCTGGCAGTTGTGGAATGTTCACAACATTTCTACAAGGGAAGACTACAGCCACAAAGCAGAACATATACGTCGTCCGGGGCATACACAAGGCGTTTCTAGGCAACCCTGCAATAGACGCGCTGCAGTTGATCAGCCGAGTGGAGTCGGTAGAAGGGGCAACAGATGGGTATCACAGAGAATTTCCGGATCTCTTCAACGGCCTCGGCTAGATGGAAGGGCCGTACACGATCACACTGAAGGAGAATGCGCAGCCTTTCGCCGTCAATGTGCCGAGACGTGTGGCCCTACCATTGATGGAGAAAACGAAAAGAGAACCGAAGAGGATGGAAGCTTTGGGCGTCATCAGTCAAGTCGAACAGCCAACTGATTGGTGCGCGCCCATGGTGGTTGTCTCAAAATCACAAGACGATGTCAGGATCTGCGTCGACCTAACAAAATTAAATGAAGGTGTACGTCGGGAACACTATTAGATGCCGTCGGTCGACTATACTCTGGGACAGCTAGCAGGTGCCAATATATTCTCAAAACTGGACGCAAACTCTGGGTTTTGGCAAGTCCCGTTGTCTGAAGAATCGACTATTTTGACAACGTTTATCACAGCGTTCGGTAGATTCGCCTTCAGAAGGCTACTCTTCGGCATTTCGTCAGCACCAGAGCACTATTAATGACGAATATCGGCAATCCTGGAGGGGATACCTGGCATCCTAAGTCCAATGGATGACGTAATCGTCTTCGGTGCCACTCAGCCACAACACGATCAGCGCCTACACGAGGTTCTCTCGAGGCTGCAGCAGGCCAAGGTGACACTGAACACGAAGAAGTGTCAATTCTCAATTCAACACGTGACTTTCTTGGGCCAGATGATTGACGCGTCGGGAATACACCAAGACAGAGAGAAGATCAGGGCGATTCTCGACATACGTGAACCAGTCGATGTGAGCTGAGTCCGTCGATTTCTGTGAATGGTCAACCAGCTGGGGAAGTTTACGCCACACCTAGCTGAAATCACGAAACCGATGCGCGACCTTCTGTGCAAGAAGAATGCCTGGACCTGGGGCCACGATCAGCAGCGGTGCTTCAAGCAGTTGAAAGAGAGCAGTACATCAACACCAATACTGGCTGTGTTCGACGCAAAGCAGGAAACGACACTATCCGCAGACGCGTCCTCACACTGCCTAGGAGCAGTACTTCTACAGAGACAACCAGATGGTAAACTTCAGCCAGTCGCATATGCCTCCAGATCCATGTCGAGCACGGACAACGCTATGCCCAAACAGAAAAGGAAGCACTCGCCACGACGTGGGCTTATGAGCGATTCAGCGACTTCCTTCTGGAGAAAACAAGCCGACCACAAGCCTCTCGTGTCACTTCTTGGACAGAAAACACTTGATCAGCTGCCGCCCAGGATTCAGCGCTTCAGAATGGGGCCGATGCGATTCAACTCATGTAACCGGCAAGGACTTGATTACGGCTGATACGCTGTCACGAGCACCCATTGTGGAGCACAGACAACCGCAAGACGTAAGCTTCGATCAGGACTGCCAAGCATACGTCAATGCAGTTTTGAAGACACTTCCCATTACCGAGAAGCGCCTACTCGAACTGAAGCAGGCCCAGGTGGACGACGCCACCTGCCAACGCATCCAGACTTACTGCCAGCAAGGATGGCCCGACAGGGCGAGACTGAGGCCGGACGAGAAGGTGTACCTGCAAGTCGCTGCGGAGCTCACTGTACAACAAGGCTTGCTGCTGAAGGGGAGTCGCCTCGTCATTCCGCTGGCAATGCGACCATCGATACTGGAGAAGATCCACGAAGGACACCAAGGTATCACTAAATGCAGAAAACGGGCGAAGCAATCAGTTTTGTGGCCGGGTCTGAGCAAACAGATCGAAGAATTAGTGGAGAGCTGCGACAGATGCGCCAAAGAACGAGTAAATCAAGCAGAGCCGATGATACCATCTGATGTTCCAGAACGCCCATGGCAGAAGGTTGGCTCTGACCTCTTCGAATTAAATGGTTCACCATACTTACTTGTTGTCAACTATCTGTCGGCGTTCGTTGAGATCTCCAAACTGAGCAGCAAGACGTCGGCTTCCATCGTGAACCACATTACATCAATGTTTGCACGTCATGGCGTCCCTGAAGTTGTGGTCACAGACAATGGTCCCCAGTACGCATCAGATACATTCAGGAAGTTTGCTGCAGCGAGGTGCTTTTTACACACGACAAGCAGCCCTCGGTTCCCTCAGTCAAATGGTGAAGCTGAGCGAGCCGTGAAGACCCTAAAATGTTTACTGGCGAAGAGTGACAACCCGTACGACACACTTCTCGCGCATAGATCGACGCCATTGAGCAAGGGTTACAGCCAAGCTGAGCTACTGATGGGGCGGAAGCTTCGGACGCCAATACCGACGATGCCAGCCTTACTAGAACCGCAGTGGTCGCATCTACGAGGAGCGAGGAAGTCGCGGCTTGACATAAAGAATCGACAGAAAAAGTCATTCGACAAGCGCCATCGAGCAGTCCACTTGAGACGACTGATGCCGGGAGAGCATGTGTGGGTCACTGACATGGACCAGCGAGGCACCGTGCTAAAAGAGGTCGGCTCACAGTCGCCCCGGTCGTACATCTTGAGGACACACCAAGGCGACGTTCGACGCAATCGACGTCACCTAAATCCTACTCCGACTGCGCCGTCGTATGACACGGCAACACTGGAGGATATCGAAATCCCAGATGACGAGGTGGTGACCCGGGCGAAGCAGCAGCACAGCCAGATCGACCAGTGGCAGACGTAGCCCCGAGACGGAATCCTGCAAGAGAGAGGAAGGTGCCGTCCCACCTGAGCGATTACGATGTCGCTGTGTAACCTGGTCTTGTGCTGGTAACCTCTGACCAAATATGAGAAAGGAGGATGTGGCATGATCTATTGTTGTAATAATACGGGGGAGAATATCTCGGGGAGAGACACCCTCATGGCGAGGTGAATAAAGTACCGGTTGATTTAGGAACTTGTATTGTATGCTGTATTGTATGCTAACCAGAAAACACTACAGAAGTGTTATATATTTTTGATATACCTAACTTAATACTTAAAAAAAAATGTTATTATTCATAACAATGTACATTGACGGAATACTATAAGGACAGTGTAATAGCAGTTTATAATTTTCGCCTAAGTTGAACGATAATATGCTGCCACCTACCGGCTAATTATTAATACTACATCGTGGGGGTTAGAACAGGTGCCTCTACCTAGCCGATTATCATAGTGGTCACGTTTCATTGCCAAGCACGCATGTACTCAAGTACGCACGCGCGGGGTCCAACCCTCATTCAGCTACGGAAGGTTTCCAATTCTCTGACAACATTCCTTCGAACCGTTGACTGTAGATTCACTTAACGTCAACGTCTTAGAGTAATTCGCTACTATTCTCTCAAATTCACCAATATAGTTGGGCCACATAATACAATAATACAAAAACTTGATGCGCTAGTTTCACTGCGTGTACAAACTGGAAGTCAATTTAAAATATATGAATAAATAAATTAAAACGTCATCTCAGAAAGCATAAAACTCATCAACGGCAGTAGTCCATTATACAGTAATGTGTTCCAAATGTGCGGAGCCGGTTGTTCCAAAACACGGATGACTTGGACACTAGTCCATTGTACAGCAATGTGTACCAAATGTACATAGCTTTACGCACGCACGCACGCACAGCCAGAGCAATGAGCGAAAGACCAATGAGTTAGAGATAGTCTCAGACGAAAGTTACACTTCTATCTAACAATATGGCGCGGTCCGTGAAATTATGATGCTGTGTTTTCAACAAGGTTTTCCCAGTAAATCACTGGCGTGATATTCTTAATTATAATTACTAATGATTATGTTTAAAGTTTTTGTTTCCTTCTAAGAAGTAGGTAGTATCTGATAAGAACTATAATAATTTTCATACTGATAGTATAATATACAAAAGTGATTTAGACTACAATACTTAATACTGTTCACTGTATTTCATAAATAATGCTATCGTTAACAATTTCACTAATATTACTAAAATATATATTAAATACCTGCAATTCATTAGTTTTTCAATCTCACAAGGCCAATAATTAAAAACAGACAATTGGATGACAAGATAAACCCTGCCTTATCCTGATTGAACCAGTAAGGGGTCATCCATAAAGTACGTCACGCTTGGGGTGGGGTGGGGGTGTCCATGGGCAAACCCGAGGAAGCGTTACACGTGGCGGAGGCATCTAGGCAAACGTTACTTAACATTTTTACGATTTTTAATGTTTTAAAATGTCGGCTCGTCTGGCTGTCAACATTCGACAGATAGCTCTAATTGTTAACCCCTCTTTATATATTTCAATGACAAACCCGCTACGTACTATAGCAATATTAAAACCCAAGTATATTTTAACAGCATTTAAAACAGAAAACCACCTCTACTGATATACCAATATTAAGAAACCCAGTCCTAACATTATTTCCTCCACTGAAGTATTCTGTTTCCCCTTCTTGTTTTTAATTTTGGCATCCATCTTGACCATTGAACACACTTTGGAGGGGGTCTTTGTCAAAACGAACATAATTATAGGGGGTTGTACACACCACAGTTACAAGTGGGTGGCGGGGGGTCTCTCAAAAAGTCCAAAACTAGCTATTACGGATGATCCCTAAGGCAGCCTCAAGTGTCGTTGGTAAGCAGAAGTGAACATATAATACAAACCAGTGAACAGGTATGGCTTAGTAATGTGACCAAATGTTTCCACAATAAATAATGTTCTGGAGCCGAAGTTTGCACAAATTGTGTCACAGGCCTATACAGAATACAGTGCATAGACATTCATGTCCATAGGTCCGACATGGCTGCATCACATTGCACAGAGCCAATGACAACTGGTGGTGTCTTTCCAAACAATATATCAGTCTGTTCAAATAAAGAACACGGCCATCAGTAGTCATAAACGAGTATCGACAATTACTTGACAATCTAGTGCAAGAAACTTTTACTAAAGAAATAATGATAATGTGGAGACAATCTGACATAAAGCATACAATATTCCTGTGTGGCCGCAGTATACAATGCAACATTCAGTGTTTCATCACACATTTATAGGATATCTTCCCAGCATGGATAAGAACGCCTACAAATAATGAGAATTGTGCACCACACGTATCACATTTACAGGGTTTTTCCCCAGTATGGATACCTCTTCAAGTCACCAATTGAGACAGATCTTCGTTGAAATACAGGCCTCGTGACTTCTGTTTGCGGGTTGCATGCAGAATAGTCTCCCGATCTTTGCAGCTTTCAAACTTCATTAAGATTGTTCTCGGTTCGCTGTTACCGGTCATTCTGAACGCCCGTTCGATGAGTATGTATCTAGCTTGGTTTTCCGATATGTTCAACGCAGAAATTAATGATCTGCGCATTGCAGCCTCGTTGTCCGCCCACGTTACCCTCGGTGTCCGCCCACGTTACCCTCGGTGTCCGCCCACGTTACCCTCGGTGTCCGCCCACGTTACCCTCGGTGTCCGCCCACGTTACCCTCGGTGTCCGCCCACGTTACCCTCGGTGTCCGCCCACGTTTCTGCTTTGAGGCGGGTCTGGTTCTCTAGATAGTCAATGCTATGTTCAATCTCGTGTTGCACTGAAGCCAGGACACCGATACGTTTGACTACGTCATCTAATACATCAGATTTCTCATGAAGTGATTTCTTGATGTTGTCGACTTCATTCTTCATGAACTGCAGACTCGCCTTCATTTCTGTAGGCGCACCACAGGTATCACGTTTGTACGGTTTCTCCCCAGAGTGGATACGGACATGTCTCCTCAAATCACCACTTGTTGAGAATTGTGCAAAACAGGTGTCACTTTGGAGGGTTTCTCCCCAGTGTGGATACGGACATGTCTCCTCAAATCACCACTTGTTGAGAATTGTGCAAAACAGGTGTCACATTTGTAGGGTTTCTCCCCAGTGTGGATACGGACATGTCTCCTCAAATCACGACTTGTTAAGAATTGTGCACCACAGGTGTCACATTTGTAGGGTTTCTCCCCAGCATGGTTTTGGACATGTGTCTTCAAGTAACAACTTGTTAAACATATAATGGTGAAATTCCATTAAGAAATTGTGGTTTATTAAATTTGGGTGATCAAAATGATACTCATGATAGAATATAATAGCTTAAGCAATATTACATGATGTTACGATTTGTTGATGTTCTATCCTAGAATCTTATTAAATTATCACTTTACCCCACATTGTTCAGTGTAGGTCATTTATACACACTGAGTGAGATGAGCCCACGTCATCTTTTACCCAAATCATTAATAAAAATGATATTCAGTATGAACCTTGAATGAGAAATGCAGCAATCACAAGGCCAGACAGCTTACCAGAAAAAACACAGGTAGTGCTAATCACTGCTGAGTTTTTAAAGCAAAACAAAAGTCATTGTTTGGTGCTATGCATCTAACAGATATAATAACAACTAACCATATGCAATTATATTCAAGAATATCACACCAGTGGTTTACTCTGAACGTGTTTTAAAAGTTGGATAATCTGGTAATTTCTCCGAATGACCGAGCGCTGACATGTTACACAGCTCAACCGATAAGAGCATTGGCAATTCTATAAAATATGAGTGACCTAGACTGACGTGACGTATTAAGGGAAAGGGAAAGGGCGGAGTGTCAAGGAGTAGTAACCAAGTATGGTGGACAATGACCTGAGGAAAGAGGTTGGGACGCAATGCATCCTAACAGGAAGATTGGTGAGAAGCAGGATGAGATGGGCAGGCCACTTGGTAAGAATGGATGCAACCAAACTAGCAAAGAGAGCAGAGGTGGAAAAACATCAAGGACGTAGGAAAAAGGGAAGGCCACTGTCATATCACTGAGATGGGAGGACTGCGTGAGGAGGGACGTGAGACGTTTAGAAATATACGTCCGTTTTGTACCTGATCCGGTTGGGAGTGATGCAAAGAACACATTAGCATAAAAAAATTAGGTAAAATATCGTTTAATAGCGTGAATAATTTAGGCCACACTACTCTATACTAAAGTGTAGAGTAGACTCTCGTAGAGTAGAGGCCTGGCCCTGACCTAGCTTGGTGACACACATTTCGGTATTTCATGTTAACATAAATGCTAATGCCACGATGAACTACCAAACCATCTATATTGAGTAATAACAACATGAACATCAGACAGCGTGCTCATTATGTGAGAGGGAAAGATGCTAATAAAAACTTTCAATAATATACATATTTAGAGGGCAGCGGTGGTCTAATGGTTAGGGCACCCGCCTGTCGATCGAGAGGACGGTGGTTCGATTCCACCTCCGCCGTTTCGAAGCTTGCACAATTTCGTTCACCCCACTTTGCCCGCGTCTTTCGGAAGAGACACTAAAAGCCGTTGGTCTAAACTCCTGCGTTAGCTCAAGATTGGGCTGTTTGGAGTATATAACTACTTGATATTTGATATATTATCGCTCACCGCACGATGACTATAAATACAAAACGTACAAAAACAACAACTGTAGGAAACTCACAATCATGCATTTAATACTCCAAAGAATATAAAATATTATTCATACCAATGCACATTGCTGAAAGGACAGTGAAATAGCAGCTGACGAATTTTCGTACCAGTTGGACGATAATATGCTGCCACCTACTGGCTAGTTATTAATAATGCATTGTGGGGTTAGAACAGCTGCCTCCACCTAGCGATTATCATAGTGTTAACGTTTCAATGCCACGCACGCCCGGTCCAAGCCATAGCGTTACCTTCAGCTACGGAAGGTTTCTAATTCTCTGACAACATTCATTCAAACCATTGACTGCAAGTAGATTCACTTAAATATATTAATTAATTAATTAATTAAAACGTCATCACAGAAAAGCATAGGAGTCCTCAACGGCAGTAGTCGATTAAACAGTAATGTGTTCCAAATGTCGCAGCAGGTTGTTCCAAAACCACGTATACCGCTGGGCTTGGACACAGGTGGGACAGTTAGCTGCAGATGGTCGTATAGCAGCCGTAACTGAGAGTTTCTAGTTCTTGGATTCAGCTTGGAAGCAAGTGGCAACTCATGCATAGCCTTACACACACGCACGCACGCACGCACGCACGCACGCACGCACGCACGCACGCACGCTGTACATTGAACTGAGCCAATGACAACTTAATTGTGGTGTCTTTACAAACAAATTTCCACTTGCTGAGAATTGTTCACCACAGATCAAATATTTATAGGGTTTCTCCCCAGTATGGATACGGGTATGTATCTTCAAATGACTATTTGTTGAGATATATGCACCACATGCATCACAATCATGCATCACATTTGTAGGGTTTCTCCCCTGTATGGATACGAACAAGCATCTTCAATTTACCACTTATTGATAATTGAGCATGAGTGCGGGTCTGTTGATGATCTGATGTTTATTACTTCAGAAACCGAATTGTAGAATTGACGCGTAGTGGCTATTTATTAGTAATACATCTTGGATTTAAAACATGTGCTTCCATCTTGCGATTATCATAGTGGTCACATTTCACTGCCACGCACGCACTCACCCACGCACGCACGCACGCACGCACGCGTGGTCCAAGCCAATGCTATGGAAGGTTTCCCATTTTCTGTACCACATTCTTTCGAACTATTAACTGTAGATACACTTGGGGCCTGATGGCGTAGTGGCTAGAACGTCGGGTTCTCAATCGAGAGAATCCGGGTTCGAATCATCTTGGTGCCGTTTCGCAGCTTTGTCAATTTCGTTCATCCCACGTTTCCACAGTTCACTCATCTGTATAAATGAGTACTTGGCTACATACAGAGGTGGATGTCTGACCGAATAGTCTTCGCGCAGTAATTTCCAGAGAAGTCGAGATGACGTTGAAATGAACAAATCTGCTAGCCGGTGAAGTTTAAATCGATTTAAACTGAATGCCGCGCTATATAAAAGCGTACCTTTACCACTTAATTAATGCCAACGTCACAGGGCAGTTCGCTTGCATCCTCTATGTCATTTCAACTCAAATTGGAAACTTCATTGACACGAGGAAGGAGGAAACATATCCACACAAGTGTAACTGATGCAAACCCTTCCACCAGGAGACCAAGAGGAGACCAAATAGAAGTGTTTAAAATAGTGAACGGTTATGAGGATGTTGATAGGAATATGTTCTTCAAATTTAAAGAAGGCAGTAGAACCAGAGGACACAAAGCAGCATTAGTTAAGGAGCAGTGTAGGTTGGACATGAGAAAGTACTCTTTCTCACAGAGGGTGATAAATGAATGGAACAAACTGCCAAATGATTGTGTTAATGCTAGTAGTGTGAATATGTTTAAAATAGAATTGACAGATATCTCATAAGGGCGGGCTACACATTGGTGAGAAAATTGTTGGCCTCTATATAAGCCAATGGCTTCCTTGTCCACTTGCCATCTGTAACTTGTTGTTTGGGATGGCAATCTTGTTAAAACCAGCATTTATTGGTTCTTATTGAACATCAACATCATCAGTATGTGCCAAGCTAAGATCTGGCTGACTAGCTTACAAACTGGACGAAATGTTCCAAATTCAGATGCATTTGGTTGGACCAAGAACGGCAGCAGATAGGAACATCTTCGAGTCTTTGGACTACCCTACACGAAGCCGTAGGAAGTTGTAGGCAACTCAAACAGTATGGCTATAGTAAATCTGCATCACTCCGAATATATGACTTCCGTGTACAGCACCCGAGATCTGCCGTGCAGAGGAAGCTGCACTCACTTAATATTATGAAAATCTCAGCAAGATAATGTCCATTTACTGTTACATACCATGAAGTTTTTATTTATTTAATTGAATTATCTTAAACATAAAATATAGCTTGAACTTGTTGTATCCTGATGTTTGACTGTGTTTACAGTTGTCACATTTACAGTAACATGTTAATTGTTGGAGTAAGGTTTTTCTTCCTTTTAATCTAAAAAACAATTGTTTAATTTCATTATACAAAATGCTGCCAAAACATTTGCTTAAATCAGTTATGAATAAACAAATTATAGTCATATGTTGTTGTTTCGTTACGACCTTTTTTCTTTTTTCTTCGACCATCAGACGTACCGTTGCGAACTTTGAACAGTAGACTGTAGTAAACATCGGGATAGTATATGGATTACTTATTTAAATGTGAAGGTGACTAGAACGCAGTGACTTACATGGAGCTCGCACACAACAGATAGCACCACCGCATGCTTGTGTTGTTTCTAAAGTCCGCGCGGAGGCGCCGCAGAAGCACAATGGTGTAACTGGTACTTGGTATACTGTTGTTATCCTGCACAGTATCTGCCACGAATGTCAACAGTGAGTGATTGTGGGCAAACGCCCCACTAAAGGTATGTACGTAAATAGCAAGAACACTCGTTTCTTTTCGTGTCCCATTTAGGTGACGTTTTAAACCAGGAATACTTTTCAAAGTTCATTTATGGAAACCGCAGGTGCAGATAACAAGTCTTGGGTACTATCTTACAGATATTGGGTGTTACAGTGCGGTATAAATGCATTTGTTATTTTTCATGTGCGAGATCTTCACGCAGTATGTCTCCACTGGTCATGTCCGCATCAGTGGACGGATGTGTGTATTGTTCCACGTTCAAAACTAAACAGTGATCAGTGATGTAACCAACACTGGCTTGTGTGTGATAAAACGATGTAGTATGTGTGTCAGAAGTGCACACTAACGGGACACAAACTGAGCTGGTTAGTGTGACTTCGTTAAATGTAAAGATTCGGATGTATGTAAGGTGCAAATAGTAGACAAACAAACATACAGTTGCAATTAACGTATTTAGACCCTATTATGTGTGTCCATTCTATTAAAGCCCGAACAATCCAAATTCATATAATAACTGATTATCTATCGTGACTATAGAACGACGGCCACCCTATTCGTATCATTCTTTTTAAAAGTTGACCTATATAAACATTTGCAATATTAATAGTAAATTCTAAGCTGGATGAACGACAACAGGCACGCGTCAGATTCATCATGTATTAAAATAACGGAAGCTCGAAGTAAATTAACCTCCTGGATAGAGAAGGCAGCTGGCATACGTGACTGATAGACCGACTGGTCTCAAACCACCGTTACGTCATTGCCTCTCGCGGCGTTAACTATAATTAAACATCTCACGAGAAGGAATTAGATGAAGCATATAGGCCCTAACGTACAAGCATTTCCTTCAGGCAACTAGGAAGAATCGATGGTTTCGACGCCAGGTGAGCTGAGACTCCTATTTATTTTCCCAATGGAAACCGACGAAACTTTGGTAGACATCCCATTAAACACGTGCTAGCTGTAAATATTTTCGAGTCTGCATACATGCACTATCGTGGGCCCCCTGTGCGTGTTTCGTGGACACGAACGCATATAAAGCGATTTAGTTTTGAGCTAGCCTACTCTTCAAAGCTGAGTGACTCGACTTCTCAACTACGATTAGACTTTTAATAGACCCGAGACTTTTAAGAGGCTTATCGTAAATGCTCGACACTCGAGCATTTATGATACTAGGGACTTGTAAGCCGAAGATTTGAACATTGAAGTGTGTGTGCTTGCGTGTAATTGAGATCTGAGCGAAGCTCTGACGTAACACCTATCCCAAATTCCGAACGAAGCTGGTTTGCCGACAGCAAGACAGTAGTATGACTACGAGTGACACTGGCACTTAGTCACAGGGTTGATGCCTACCTGTATAAAATGTAGAACGTTTTATTGGTGTGGTCAAAGACTTCAGACTTGACTTGTACTTTCGTCCTGATAACCTGGGACATGCCTTCTTCGTACGGATAAGGACATGAGACTTGACTTGGATTTGCATGCAGATGATTTGCATTTGAACTCGAAGAAAAACATATTGCCAACTGAACAGTTCTGGGATTCATACACAGTGTATGGAATAGTGGCTTGCAATTATCATTGCCCATTCACGACCTCAGTCGCGGGTCAAACCCCGAAAAAAACGGCTTCCTTCACGGATAAACTGTCATCAGGTATATTCCGTATAACATCGTCATGAAGCAAGAATTTTCAGCCAGGTGACACTAAGTCATAATGAATTAGAAACATGAATGTATTCCAGGCATGCGTTAATTTCAATTGCTAACTTCTTAATTGAATTATCAGTTCAATTAAGATAATTTAGACAGGTGGGAAAGTGACGGTAAGCTGTCACTGATCCATTGATGTAATAAGATAATGTACAATGATTGACTTCAACAAATATATATTAAATACAAGTTACTTGTTAATTTCAATGAGATCAATTATTAATTTAATAACATATTTTAATTGAAAATGTTCTGAGTTAAACAGGAATTCAGTACACAAACGAAACAGGCCGTGACATTCATACACCTGCTGTCCATAAATAAAACCTGCCGCCTAGGATGCCTCATGAAATATTAATTAGCGTCTTATATCGTTAGTCAACACTGCCACTGACGTAACAGAGCGCCACACACGTGGACATTGGGGATTCGTCAAACATAGTGTTTTGTTTATTACAATATACTATTATGCATGTATTCAATGTGCTAAGCTATGACAGTTTACTTTATTACACGTAAGACAGTTGATGCATTTGCATTTCGTAACATCAAAACGAGATACACCAATCGAACATTACTTGCCCGGATGTAAAAGAGGTTAACATTACAACTGGGACAATGTTCAGTTCCTCGCTTTGTTCTCGTCGATCTACCAGGTGTGATGTTACGATATCACCGCTGTTTTACGAAAAGGGTTATATTATAAGACCAGCCTATATAACGATATTGTTAAAGATACTTCCTCAATTCGATTTAAATTTAATTTCGTTTCAGAATCATTTCACGAAAAGTTAAAACAACCTATTATCCACTATGACATGCTAGCTGTATTGTGCAAATGCTTTCTTAAGTTTTGATGGCATGATCGGGAAAACTATGTATTTTTTAACACAATATAGTAAGAATTCGCCGAATATATACAGTACGGTATCAGGCTATATACACTATGGCATTAGGCTATATACACTATGGCATTAGGCTATATACACTATGGCATCAGGATATATACACTATGACATCAGGCTATATACACTATGACATCAGGCTATATACACTATGACATCAGGCTATATACACTATGACATCAGGCTATATACACTATGGATTCAGGTTATATACCCTATGACATCAGGCTATATACACTATGACATCATACTATTATACACTATGGATTCAGGTTATATACACTATGACATCAGGCTATATACACTATGACATCAGGCTATATACACTATGACATCAGGCTATATACACTATGACATCAGGCTATATACACTATGGATTCAGGTTATATACACTATGACATCAGGCTATATACACTATGACATCAGGCTATATACACTATGGATTCAGGTTATATACACTATGACATCAGGCTATATACACTATGACATCAGGCTATATACACTATGGATTCAGGTTATATACACTATGACATCAGGCTATATACACTATGACATCAGGCTATATTCACTATGACATCAGGCTATAATACACTATGGCATATATTTATTCTTTCATACTTTCCTCGATCTAACAGTCGAAGAAAATGCTGTCGATGATTGTAAAAAAAATAGGAATTTTTTATTAAACCGACTGCTCACATTACTTAAAATTTCACACGATACAGATATGAAAATAAAAAATCCTGCTTCGCGGTGGGCTAAATGAATTGAGGTGGGAGTTGTAACACCACGACAAATCGAAGTGGCTCTTGTCGGACCTCGATGCAAGACAAGATAGGTACGTGACCATTGTCGAGTACCCGGAGGCACGGACGTCTTTAGAGGTGCCTTGGTGAGGCGGTCGTCCTTGTTAGTGCTAATCGGACTGTTTGTATCGATCGTGAGACACGTGTCTATCTGAGCTAAAAGCACTTTAATTGACACATATCTGAAAAGGGCGGGATACACCTAGAATTTGTTGTTTGGGATGGCAATCTTGTTAAATCACTCTCTCTCTCCCCCTTTTTAAAAATATATTCAAACACGCACACACGCACGCACGCACGCACGCACACACACACACACATACACACATGTAAATGTGTATGTGTGTATGTGTATGTGTATGTGTATGTATATGTATATGTATATATATATATATATATATATATATATATATATATATATATATATATATATATATATGCATATATATATATATATATATATATATATAGATACATACATATATATATATATATATATATATATATATATATATATATATATATATATATATATATATATATATATATATATATATATATATATATATATATATATATATATATATATATATCAGTGAGTGGTCAATTTGTTTCTGTCTGCCACGCACACACCCTCTCTCCGTCCCTATCCCCCTCCCACCCTCCCTCCCTCCGTTCTCTCCTGGGATATCAAAATCTATTACTTATATTGCAGCAGTGACATAATCTGCTGTCAGCGGTTTTCTAAGCCACACATTGACACAGTGATTGTTTTGTGCGGTATCATGGAATCCTTTCCCGAAATCAAGACAAACATGAATTGAAACGTTGGTGTAATAAGAATGACATACACATGTATGATACATCTCAATTGACACAGACGCATGGTGCTAACTCTCCACATGGAACTCAAATGTGGCGCCGCATCCAAACGTCGTTTAATCCTTACAAATGGTGCCCTCTTCGCAGCTGGTGTAGCGCAACATGCTTCTGTGCAATGGCATCTGGACTATATCCAGTTAGATTAAGAGATATCGTCTCTGTGGGCCAAATCCATAGACAAAGTTCAGACTACGCCCGAAGGCACTGTCGATCAAAAAACAGTGTTGCTATTCCATCCGTCGCAGTATTCCCTGCTGTCATAGGGTGTCGGTCAAAAAACAGTGTTACTATTCTATCCGTCGTAGTATTCCCTGCCGTAAAAGGGTCAACATAGCCATTTGTTCCTATCCAAAGAAAACATAATCGGCGACGTACAAATCAATGCCGATTGCTATGTGAGGCGCCAACTCACCATCTGATCGACAAGCTCTGGAAATTAAAGAAATTGGCTTTTAATTATTCAAGTGCCCGCTGGCAATTTGTATCGAGCTATTGTTGTTGTTTGTGTATACGCGATTTTATTCTTCATGCTTCAGGAATTTGCCGAGAATAGTACGTGTTGGTATATTGCTTGCTGTTTATTACGAACGCAGCGTGGCGTTCTGAGAGGTGCGCCATTTTGGCTCCACGCAAACGCAGAGAAACAAAGGACCTGTTGTATCAATTGCCAAAGCTTGTTACGTCATTTTTTTCGCATGCTGAGGTTGCTACGCTTTGATATTCGGCGTGAGATAAATCCAATACGCGAAACCTCTATTGCAAAATGTGCATTTATTTTGAAGGGTTTTATTGTCATTCGTGATCGCACGGCTTGTCTCCATTGAAACGGGTATTGAAACAAATCTTTTCGAATGTGTAGACAGGAAAACTCGAGGACTTCACAGATCATTTTATCATATATTTGTAGCGTAATCGTGAAGTATAAATGCTATGTCCGTATATATTTACTTCCTGATCGATTCGAACTTGTCTAGATGGAGTTTGTATCAGTGCTACCGTTTACGTGCTGTTGATTATAAGTCCAACTAAAGTCTAAAGTCGATATGTTTGGTGATCTCACTCTCTCTCTCTCTCCCCCTCTATCTATATATCTATCTATCTATCTATCTCTCTCTCCTCTCTCTCTCTCACCCTCCCTCTCTCCCTCTCTCAGTATCCCTGTCTGTACATATATATATATATATATATATATATATATATATATATATATATATATATATATATATATATATATATATATATATATATATATATATATATATATATATATGTGTGTGTGTGTGTATATATATTCAGATTCGACACATTGGTGGTTTCAACACTGGACAGTGGATTATTACAGGAAGTCCCGTTATAAGTCCTTGTGGATTTCACACGGATCGTGCATTTCAGCATACCTCTTTGTATCAAATTCACGTGTATCTTTGCAAGTGAATGAACCTTATAAATTATTGTATTGTATTGTATTATATTATATTATATTATATTATATTATATTATATCATATCATATCATATCATATCATATCATATCATATTATATTATAAGCAGTCGCAACAAGCGATCAGGTTTTACAGGTTTACCAGAAATCCTATTTTGAATTAATCGTTTCTTTGAGTGGAAGATCACAGAGGTTGCTGAATAGTTTGTTGCGGCGTACCAAATTGTTGGTTCACGGTTACTAAACGTAGGATCTGTATGTCACGTTCTGTCAAATAAATATTTTAGAGGCAATTCTATCTGTGTCTATCAGTCCATCTGATCGATTTTGGAATAGGAAATCTTAATGAATTGGTATGGCAGATTGCTGCTTGGAAAGTTGGAAACATACTGTGATGGACCAATAATGAATGGCTCCACGGCTCTTCTGCTCTGACGATGGTAACCGAGAAACAAGCTTGCGAATTAAAGACATGTTGTACCATTTGCTAATATAATTGTGACAAAACTCAAGGATGGTGTAGTGGAACTGGAACACAGGAATACTGGCGCAAATGGCCGATGAAATATAAATTGTGTTGCCACACGACCGTGTATGCATACACGCGTGCCGACATGGTCAGTGCGATTATACCTTCCGTGAGACAATATTCCACTACAGACGCCTGACAAAAATTAGCCTCTTATCAAACTACTAGTATCTGCAACGACAATGATTGGACATTCTCCGGGGAAATTGTACTGCCGCTGATGTCGTTAACTTTCCTGTGACCACCGTCGGAAGCACGGCTAGTGTCTGTACAGACATATTTATTAGAATCCCCTACGTCGTTATGGGATCCGTGTTTGTACCATGGCCGATTGCGCCCAGCGCTGTTCGACATGCAACTGTACAATTACGCTACATCCCGCAACGATTGTAAAGCAATTTGGCGCAACTCGTTGTATTGGCCAATCGATCTGCCGCTACCGTACCCCCATACATACACTGGATACGATTTCAGGAAGTGCTGACTTTATGGCACTCAAGTTACAGTCTACCGAGACATCATAATATTATGGAGTATGTCGACGCACGCGCGGCCCTACACTGGGGGAATAGGCAGGCCTGTAGGAGTATGTAGCGCGGGAGAGGGGCAGATGCGACGCAGGTCACTTCTGAGGGCATGCTGATTCGGGAGAGGTTGAGTATCACGATCTGATGTCTGCTTACTTCGCTCGGAAGCGCGTGCTGTCGTACCTTGATCTAGTTGCTGCATCTGAAGGACTGGTGTTATTCAATCTTCTCGACACATAGAATGGTA